>CM023458.1:102829525-102947930 GCA_013339765.2 Haemaphysalis longicornis | reverse complement strand
TCTCCTCTGAATGCGAAAGGGAACGGAGGCAGCAATAGCAAACATAGCGGACATTTTTTAACGCCGTAACCATCATCGCCGCTCCGCCGCGTTGTCACCAGAATTGACTTCCCGTAATTATTTCCCGTACTGTCACCATCATTGCCGTCACCATCGCCAGCCGATTTTATGTGCACTGTAGGCTTAACGCCTCTCACTGACTTCCGAGTGCCTTTATCCTGCACTGTCCGGATCCAATTTTGCCACAAATTTATACATCTCCTCCCTTCATTGAGCTTCTTCCCAAATGTCTTCCTTTCCGTTAAGCCTCCAGTTTGTCCCTAATGTTGCCATTTTAAAACGTTATAAATTAAGAGGTGAATAAATGCACTGCGAATGTGCTCCTCTCACCCGTCACTCAACGCTTATGTGTTGATTCGGGCTCACGGTCGCGTTGCCAGCCTCTGTTCTCGCATATACCGTTGCAGGAATTGAAGGAAGCCTTTCTCGGGGTGGGCGACTACAACGTGATCATCGTTGACTGGCGTGGAGGAACCGGGCTGCCCTACATGCAAGCGACGGCCAATACTCGGCTCGTGGGCGCTGAGATCGCTCTGTTGGTCAACAAGCTTGAGGTGGGAACTTGAGGGTATAAGTTTGGGCTAATTTCCTTAGAAGTGACACTGCATTGCCTGTTACTCGAATGTATACAGCTACTTCCCTCGTCTGCTCCGTCATGAAACCATTTTTTCCTTTCGGTGTAGAAAATCGCTTTGAACGAGCTTTCCTTTGTCGGGTCGTATTCTGTTTGTAGTAGCATTGCGAACAAAAATGTCTGCTTGCTGAAGAATCCTAAACATGCCAGAACAATGGCGTGTGAACTTGGGATGAGCATATCTTCTCTCACTTTTTTGCAGCGTCTGCACGGGTCGAGGTTGAGCAATTTCGCGTGGACCTTGAAGGGCCGTGCTGCGCAAGCGCGAGGAGAATTGGATTGGATTGGATCGGGTTGAATTTATTGTATTGGGTTGTATTGGATTGTATTCCAATTGGATTGGATTTCCAATCCAATCCAATCTAATTGGAGTACGGGTGTGTAGAGAATTGGGTCTGCACATTCGCCGGTCTGCGCGTTCCAGAGGAGTGACGTCATAGCCGCGGCAGACGCATTGGCGCCGGTGCGTGCCCAGCTGTGAACCTCCGTTGCGCAGTAGCCAAGTCTGACGCTGCGCCTGAGCCGCTTGATAGCCGTTTCGCGTGGATCCTGGAAAGCCGTGCTGCGCATGCGCGAGGAGCAGTGACTAGACTGGACTGGACCGGACTGGACTGGACTGGATTAGATTGGATTGGGTTGGATTGCTGAACCTTAGCTCACGCTACGTATATCGTGGCATAGCCGAGCTAAGCCACTGCTAATTTTTTGTCCTACATCGTTCCTAATTTGTATTTTTAAGAGTAAAACTTCACCACAGCCAAACCTGGTTATGACAAAGTAGTATCGGGACGGTAATTTATTCGTTATATCAGATATTCTTTGTAACAGCAGAGCTAAAAATCGGTTCAAACCAATCCGTAATCTGGCTCCCGCAACAATCCTTGACACAAAAATGCATTATTTTAATCTTCGAACCTATTATAAACAAGGTAAACCTTATCTTTCTTCTTGTGGCATTTCAAGCGCAGTGAACCAGAACATGAAATGGAAAATTGCAACTGAACAAGGTTCATTTGACAAAACAGACCTGCATTCTTATTTTTAAGAGGAAGGATGTGGCCGTTCTCTGGCGGCTATTCACAGCACTGTGCAGGATGAAGTTTTCCACAGTGTCCACGAACCAAGGGGCCTTTTCTACTGCGGTAGTTTCGGACGCCGGGACTTTTAAGTGCGAATGCACTTTATAAGCGACCCCAAACCTTCCACCGCCGGCGGCGCCGTCCGTCCGCAGTCCTCCTCTCCCTAGCAACGGCGCGGAGCGGAGAGGAAGAGCGTCCGTAGCAACGGCGCGGTGACGTCAATTCACCACGTGACCGCGCTCGCTCCGCCTCCTCGCCGTGGCTGCGCGGGTGCGCGCCGCTCCCGCACCGCTCCTCGCGCCGTGACGTCATGGTATGACGTCCAGCGCGCCTCCTCTCCCCAGCAGCTGCCGCGCGCCTCTCTCTCCACCGTGACGTCACACTCTCTCCTCTCCCCCTCGCTCGGCTGCAGCTGCCGTGCGCCGCTGTCCCTCTCCCCTTGCGCTCGCCTCCTCTCTCAGCCACCTGGCTCGGCGCGGCGTACCCCCCTATATATGCAGCGATAAACTGCCAGACCTCCGTGGGTCGGCTCGCGCGCGCTCACGGGCGAATGCCAACGGATTTTAACTTTACTCCCCCTCATAGCATCACCCCGTGCATTCGCACTTAACCATGTTCACCCTCGGGGAAATGCTTGGGAGTTTTTTTTTCCACGTCGCTTCTCCGACTACTGGTCAAATGTTTCTTCGTTATATCCGGTAGTGCGCGCGGCTCTCACAGTTTCACTTTCTTTACGAAAGAATAAGTCTAATTGAAATTAAGCATGACCAACCAAAGCTTATATTTAGTTCGCTATAGCCGATAATTCGCTATATAAGTGTTCGTTATAACGAGGTTCAACTGTACTTGCCTTCTTCGCTTTTCTGAATGCTGGCGTGTACTTGATGAAGAATGAAAATCCTGGCGGCACACAACAATGAGAGAAAAGAGTGGCGATACTCTAAAAGCCTTTATTCAGTGACGCTACTTTGCGCCTGTTCTGTTTCGGCTGCAAGGCGCCTTCCTTGGGCTCCTTGCCGTTTATAGCTATCAGGAACGCCAAGGAAGGCGTAGAGGAAGTGGTTCATTGCATTTACTTGTCGAGACAGATGTGTTTCTTTAATGTTTGAAAGAAAAATACATGTGGAGAAAAAATTGCTCCGCGCGGTACCCAAACCCACGACCTTTGGAATACGCGTTCGAGGCCATATCCAATATTTTACACTATATGCCATATACTTATAATTTATACTTTACATGAATACTTAGTAGCTTATATACTGTATACCTTCAGGCTATGTTCATTCTACCGACGTAACAGCCCTATCGTGCGTTATGGACGTAAAAAACGGCGTTTCACGCAGTTCGGGTGGTTGAGACGTGAAATGACGTCATTATTTAAAGATATTACGAAAGTTGCGACAACACTCTGAACCCGGCCTCATACATTACAACATAATACTTTACACAAACACGCACGCACGCACACACACACGCACGCACGCATTCGCACACACACACACACGCACGCACAAACGGACTAGCGCTCCTTGGATATACATGTGTTCTAAGGATGCGTTGATTGCTAGGCAATATAATACTTCTTATAACGGCCATAAAATATGGCTTCCCACGAAAGCATTGGTGTACTGCAGTAAAGCCGATTCTTAAAGGGGCTCTGAATAAGTCTTTGTAAGTCACATACACGGGTTTCGATGGCGGTATTTGATAAAAGGCCCTCGGCCCATCCCACTTTAGGCTGCCTGTATATGGCTCCTGAGTAATGTCTTTCCAGCAGCGCATGCGTTCAGTTGTGAAGCCGACTTTCAAGTGGTTCGGTGCACAGCGAGCGGCTTATTAAGCATTCACTCGACAATTGCGATGACTTAATTCCCGTGCTCATATTGTCACGAAGTCAAAGACGACACAGTTGTCTTCAAAGAAAACGAGTTTATTGGAGCGAACTTGTGCTCCCCTAACAACTCAAAGAATACACAGGCGGCGAGACAGCAGTCAAGAAAGTGACATGCGTATACTCGAGCGTCGAGAGTCGAATGCCGCGGCGTCTGCTCTGCAGGCTTTTATCTTTCGGCGCGAGTGTTTCTGGAACCGTCGATTTACATCCAGAACATTGTGGATCAAAGAAGATTATTCTGGGCTAGAGTCGTTAGGGCGAAACAGTCTGGTTATCTGAATGAGATAGCCCGTGCGGGATAAAAGTAAAGAATGGAAGGCGCGCTTCGCTTGGGACGCAGATAACTGAGTCGGGGATTGCCGGGCAGTAAAAACAAACAATAAATAAACAAACCCATACATGGTTCGGGGCAATATACAGTGCCCGTAACAGCTACTCCGGATGACAGGCTAACCCTGATTTTCCCCACAGAAAGCGTTCGGTGCGAAGCAGGAAACGTTTCACATCGTGGGTCACGGCCTTGGCGCTCATGTCGCTGGCTACGCTGGGGAGAGGCTGCCCAGACTCGGACGCATCACAGGCAAGTTTGTTATGACTAATTTTTTAGCGGTTGCGCTTCTGACCTCACAATTAGCGCCACTTTTGTTTGGTTAATTGATTGATTGGTTGTAATTTAAAAAAAAATAAATGTGCTTGGCCACAGTTGGAGGTATAAGGCCGCGAAGGTGTCGGGACTCGGGATGATTATGCAAAGTGGGAATTAACACTTGCTAATATCATTTTACTCCGCAGCACTTCGAACGTCGCTACTGTGGTTTTCGCGGCGACGATGACCTCGGCGTTGTAAGCAAGCCAGCGACGACAGAAGGAAAACGGCGGAGGAAAGTGTGGCGGAAGTGTGAAGGGAAGGGCAGTAAGCTCGGCCCGCACGAGACGCTCGACGGAGCGTCTGGAGATAATGTGAGGGGAAGGGCGTCACACGCTACTATGGCGTCATCTCTCTCACTGCCTCCCCTTAAACTTTCGTCATGCGTCTCCGCCAAGGAGTGCCCTCACCCTCACACTTTCGCCATACTCTCCTCCGTTGGGCGCTCATCTGAACGACGTGACGCTTACGCGGGAGGTTCAAACACGAATTGCAACAACAGACTCGACGGCGGCTACGCGCTGCGAGGTAGCGTCAGAGTAGCTTGCGCCGCCGGGCTTTCGCTGATAACGTGATCGCTTCCTGAGACGCAGCAGATGTGCGCCGTGACCGAGAAGACTGCAGTTCGCGCTGCGCACAAATTTCGCATTAGGGAGTGTAGTAATCGTCAGAGCTTTTAAATGCAGAGCATTTCAGTAACTCACGATGTCACCCGCGTTGACGTCCGTAGTCCGCACGTCGTTGTCCCTACTATATAAAAAAAAATACTATCCGGCGCCCGATTTCAATCCCTCGACCCTGCGGGCGGAACGCAATGTACATGGTGCTCCACCCACTGCGCCACAAAGCCGACACAGAATGGGAGGCTACGAACGCGCCTTATATCGTTGACTCATTCAAATTACTGCTGACGAGCGCTCTCTCGTCAGCAGTTGCCACAAGTGCAACAACATTAACGTAACGCAAACTACTTAACGTCCTGCACCCCCGGAAATGCTCTGCATTTGATCGTGCCCCTCGCGAGGGGGATGTTTCACTGCGTCTTCTCTCGGTCGCGGGACCCGTGGCGCCATCTGGCGGAGGCGCGGCACAACTCGTAGCACTTTGAAAAGATGCGGCGCCAGCCAGCTGTGTGTGTGCGTGCCGCACTTGTACAAATGGCGAGTGCATTGGCTGTCCACAGAGCAAAGCATTCGTGCAAGTAAGCCGTTGCAGTCAGTCAGTCAGTCAGTCAGTCATTCAGTCAGTCAGTCAGTCAGTCAGTCAGTCAGTCAGTCAGTCAGTCAGTCAGTCAGTCAGTCAGTCAGTTAGTTAGTTAGTTAGTTAGTTAACAACTCCGCAAGCATTTGCGTTTCTTGCTTTGTAAACAAAGCGAAACACGCAAGATTGACGAAATTTTTTCTATTCTTATTTTTGTCGCAGGGCGGTAACAAGGCCTCGTCGCACCACATATGATGCCCTGAATACGCATATCGGGAAGCAAAACAATGTTGTCAGCCGAGCGGTCGCTCGAGATATTGATTCTGCCTATTTGATATTGGTCCCCCTTGAGATATTGATTATCTTTGCCTATTTTCTCATGCGATGGCTTCCTCGCGCCTGGAACCTCCCTTGAATGGCAACTCCAGAAGACGCTGAATCTAAAAAAATAAATGCAGAAAGCTCATAATGATGAGTGCATGGCATATCACACTCTCGAGAACGCTAGAACTGGATATGCCATCATTTCGGATGTGCTGGACGGGGCGCTGGCGGAAGCGATTCAGTAAATTAGTTAAAAAGGCGATTTAGTAAAAGATTAGGCGGTGACGCAACTAATACCCCAGCACTCTTTTTACACTGCCCCCCCCCCCCCCCCCTGCGGTATGGTGATTCCAAACACCAAGCAACCCGTATGGAACTGTCAACAGGGACACAAATAACGTCAAAAACCCCATCCACCAACCATCAAGACATGACGATTTCGTTAGCCACTTTCCTGCTATTTCTCTATGACGTCACAGAATTGTGTGTGTGCGATTTGCGTCCCCCAATCGAAGCCATTGGCCAGAAACACGAGTAGGCGACTGTAATGATGCCTTCACTTTCGTTTAATCACGTCGCTTGGATGCTAACGTGCATTTAACGCACTCGTAACGATATTTCTGATGGTTGCTCATAATACGTCACTCGGGCCCGTAGTATACGTCACTGCAGCGCGAAATTTGAAAGTTTTTCAATACTTCTAGCGTTCTTTTCGGTTAAAAAAATGGCAGCATTTCCACTACGTGGATGATGGCGAAGGTGCGGAGTACGGGGACTAGAAATGACATCCCAGTTGCGCCCCGAGTGACATCCGATTTGCGCCCCGACAGTCATTCGATTTGAGCCGTGAGTTGCACCTTGATTATTCCCTAAATGAAACTACAACTCACGGCTCAAATCAAATTTCGCTTGAAGGTGGTGTGCGCACGGATGGACGCGGACGTACATTGGGAGTTCCTAAGTTACTCCGCACCATTACAGGCGAGGGTGTAAGCCGGTTGACTCTCGGGTACTAACTCACGGTCGTCGCCCAATGGGTAAGACGACTGGACACTAACTCTGTATGGTCTAGCAGACACAGGCTCGGATCCTGCCGGTGCCTGTGTGATTTTTTGCAATTATGCGCACGGACGCGGACGAACATTGGGCGGTCCTAAGGTGCTACGCACCTAAAATGTCTCACGTGGCTGGAGTGGAGCCTAGTGACTAACCAAAGGCTTGTTCTTTCAAAATGAACAAAGTTGCATTTGGCCTTCATGGCTATGCGAAATTAAGTGACGAAACCGCGTCTCCTTCTGCCCCAACCGGCCAGGTCTTGACCCAGCCGATCCGTACTTCCGGAACATGCCGAGGGAAGTGCGTCTGGATCCGACGGATGCTCGTTTCGTCGACGTCATTCACACTGACGGAGGATCAATATTCGACCTAGGTATGTTCGGAAGTCAGATTTCGGTCATGCGCCTATTGGGTCCCGTAACTGCTAGTCGAATTTTTTATCTGTGTCCTAATTGATGTTGTGCATGTCACATCGAATTAGTGCTGTTCGCTTTAGGATGGAATATAAGTGACTGTGAAAGTGCAATGGTACGCGTAATGTGTGTTTGCATATTTTCGTGCAGTGCGCTGCACTTACGCTATAAAGCATCGCACTACAGGACTAAAAGTCTCGAATGCCTGTCATGTATGTTCTTCTGGTGATCAATAATTGTGTAGAGCACAAGCATTGGACTGTTAGTTCCGGAGGGAACGCCACCACGTAGTGATGATGACCGATTGCGTCTTTTCAGCTGCGGAAAGCTGTACAGCCCCACACACAAGTCTGACCAAATAATTACGGCTAAGTGGATGCAACCTTACTTTCTGTACGGGCATATGGTAACCTCGAGAAGTGGCTCTTGCCAAGGCGATGACAAGAGTAACAGAAAGAATTTCTAGTCCTTCCACTGCTGTGAAGATATGGAAGAGCAGCGAGCTGTATTGACGGACAACTATAAGGAGTCATGTATGGCGACTTATGATATTGATCCTATAAAGACAAAGACAGATATGAAAAACTTCCTTAGAATCAATTCTAAATTAATTCTTCTGTAATTTCAACAACAGTTACAGCCATTTCCTGTCACCATACTCCAGCGGTATAGATGGTGTTCGCTGAAAAGTTTAGATGTCAGTTTCTTCGCTTGGCAACACTGCAAACGGTCACGGATATGGCCGAAGCGACTGACACGGCGCGTCTTGTGCCGTGTCAGTGGCGCTTCGTCCATATCCGTGACCGTTTGCCCCGGCGTGCGTCGTCTGCTCCGTTTTAAGCCGATTCTCAACGGTGGTGTCAACAGAGATGTTATTAATCGCACTCACATTTGAGTCGAGGCATTACTTTGCGTTCGGTGGGGTAGAGTTTGGAACGTCCAGCACACATCATGTGCTTAGCCCGTACAAGTACCGCCATCCCGCGGAGTCCGACGTAACTAGTGACGGTGCACCCACATGGTTGCCTGCATGCTTGCCTCGCCAGTGAATACAACCTATAGACGGCGATGTATTGGCAGCAGCCGGGAATTTTGAAAAGCTTTCAACTTCTCTGTGAAATAATTATTACAGGTAAATGAAACTTCGCGTAATGTTGTAGTCGTCTTAGCTGCAAGTTTCAGAATAATTTTTTTTTTCAGTACTGACGAGACCTACATAGTCTTATGCACTAGCTCTGGAGCTAGCGCGCGATTGTTGGCCGACGCGTGGGGCGCGAGAGCGCACGTAGGTTTGGTCGGAGCCTAGCCGCAAACAGCTTCTTTGTAAACTGGACAGGGACAGACTCTCTCATTTCGTAGAGCCCACCAGTATGCTGCCCTGGCTCACATTTGCGCGGCGTTTCATTTTCTTCGCGCACACCTCCCTCACAATATTCCTGTCACGGGGCTGGGTTCCCAGCCTCTGTGACAACCGTCAATCCGGCCCACTATAGGTTACTGATCTCGGATTAACACGCATCACTCCCTCTTCCGCTAAGTCTTCCCCCATTCCCTTTTTTATAGATATAAAATTGACGTATGAAGCAGAGACTCCATTCTCATCAGTAAAAAACTTTTGATCAAGTGGTCTTGATTCATGCTTCAGCATCAAGGGTGTTTGGGTTCGACAGACCGTCGCTGCTCCGTTTTACTTCAAATTGAGCAGGGGGTGAATTCACATCTATAGTGTACAGGCATTCTGCTGCACGGGCCAACTACAGCGGTTTACATGAATAAACAAAATTTATTTCATTCACATCCCTTGACGTCTCTTGCGCCGCCGCGTCCTTCACGGCTCGATTCCTGTTTTCCCTAACGGCGCCCTCTCGATCACAGAATAAATCTCTCTCTCTCTCTCTCTCTCTCTCTCTCTCTCTCTCTCTCTCTCTCTCTCTCTCTCTCTCTCTGCTCTCCTCTCTCTCTCTCTCTCTCTCAATCCCCATGCCGCAGTGAACTTTCAGGGGCTGGGAATGAGCCAGCCGTCGGGCCACGTAGACTTCTACCCCAACGGCGGGAGAGACATGCCTGGCTGCGGCTCAACCACCGTCATCTCGGAGCTCATCACGAAAGGCATCCGGGACGGTAAGCTCGGAGTATCGCTCACCGCCACACACACTGCCTCATACCGGGGCGTAAAAATTAAAAAAAAACTGCAAGAGCCGAGGTAATGCCATTTTTGTTTTATGTGTTATACGCCGAGGCGGGCATCCGATGGGCGTCAGATTTGCAGACAAAAATAACCTGAGGCTGATGACCACATTCTTCTGCAAACAAAATAATAGGAAATTGACATGGAAAAGTCCCGATGGAACAACCAAAAGCGAAACTGGCTTCCTTCTAAGTGACAAACCGGGAAACGTCCTAGACGTAGAGGTGCTAAGTAAGATTCGAAGCAGCGATCATAGGATAGTTAGAAGCACGCTGAGGCTGAATCTCAAAACAGAAAAAAAAAGGAAACTCGTGAAAACTAAAAAACCCGGCATGAAGTCAGTCGGAGCGAGATCGCAGGAGTTTAAAATAACTCTTGAGAACAAATTATGGCTTTTGAACGAGCAGAACGAGATCAGTGTAGACAGGCTAAATGGCAACCTAACATCGTCACTCAGTGAATCCGCTGCAGCTGTTGGAGAAGCGACATGTAGGGAGCAAACTGGAAATCCAACTAAGAAAACGAAGGAACTAATTTCGAAACGTAAGAACATAAAAGTGCCAAGTACGGTGGATCGGCTTGAATTGGCCGAGTTGTAAAAACTGATTAAAAGAAGCAAAACAAAAGATATTCGGGCATAGAACATGGCAGTGATCGAGGAAGCGATGCAAATAGGGGGCAGCTTGAAAGGAACCGAGAGAAAGTTACCATCAGCAAAGACGGGATGTACGCACTCTGAGATGAGCAGGGAAACATTACGCACAACTTGTACGAGATGATTAATGTATCGGAATGATTCTACTGTCGCGATACCAGGGGAAACAACTGAGAGTGCAAGCTAAACTTGCGATTTCCCACTAGTAACTAAAGAGGAAGTTGCAAAGGCCCTCGAAGGCATGAAAATAGGATAAGCTGCAGGTGACGATGACATAACCGTAGATCTTTTGAAGGAGGATGCAGATATTGTACTGGAAAAGCTTCCTGTACTATTTTCGGAATGCTTGAAGACTCAAACAGTGCCCATAGCCTGGAAAAACACCAACATTATTCTGATTCATAGGAAGGGAGATCCAAAGGACCTGACGAATTACAGACCCATCAGCCTACTCTAAGTTGTTTACAAGCGGTTTACCAAAGTTAGTTAGCCGCGAAAGTGACAGCCTAGATCCCATCAATCCAGAGAACAGTCTAGGTTTAGGAAAGGGTACTCAACCATGGTTCACATCCATGTCGTCAACCAAGTGATAGAAAAATCTCCAGAGTACACTACACCCCTTTACATGACATTTTTAGATTACGAGAAAGCGTTTGATTCCGTACTCACCGCAGTCGTTTCAGGAGCAATAAAAGAACAGTGAATATAGGAAACCTCCATAAGTCTCCCAGAAGACATATGCAAGGGATGCATGGTCAGGATAACCCTCCACAAGCAAAGCCATTAATTTCCGATCCGAAAGCGAGTAAGACAGGTAGATACCATTTCTCCAAAACTATTCACATCATGTCTGGAGGGGGTATTTAGAACGCTTGAGTAGTAAAACGTAGGATTGAGGATAAACGGGGAATACCTGAGCCTTTTGAGGTTTGCGGACGAACTAGTCTTGCTGAGTGAGACGGCAGAAAACATGCACACAGTGCTTGAGGAACTACAATCAGACAGCACGGCCATGGGACTATAACTAAAATGAATAAATCTAGAGTAATGAGGAACGAGCATGCTAAGAACACCTTCTTCAGCTTAGGAAGCGAAACGCTAGGATAAGTAAAAGAATGTAACGACCTTGGACAGATGGTCTGGGCGGACCCCAACCACGACGGAGAAATCCGGCGCAGAATAGGTATAGGTTGGGGAGCACTCGGCAAGCACTCCCAAATAACAATAAATAACCTACCTCTGTCGCTCCAAGGAAAAATCTACTACCAGTGCATACTGCCGGCGATGACATACGGAGCTGAAACTTTGCGCCTTACGAAACAATTAGAAAGCAAACTTAGATCGGCTCAACGGGCCATGGAACAAATAATGTGACGAATAACGCTCAGGGACAAGAAACGAGCTACCTGGGCCCGAGAAAAAACTAGAGTTGACGATATCTTAGTTCAAATAAAGAAAATGAAACTGACTTGGGCTGGCCATGTAGTGAGACGAACCGACAACAGGTGGACGATTAGTGCAACAGAATAAATACCAAGAGATATGTATAGTTCGATTCCCGGCCGCGGCGGCCGCTTTTCTGATGGAGGCGAAAAGCAAAAACGCCCGTGTGTACGAGATTTCGGCGCACGTTAAAGATCCCCAGGCGGTCAAAATTAATCCGGAGCCCTCCACTGCGGCGCGCCTCATCGCCTGCGTAGCGTCGGCGCGTTAAACCCTACAATCAATCAATCAATCAATCAATCAATAAATCAATCAATCAATCAATCAATCAATCAATCAAGAGATATGTATAGAAGGGGAAGGCCAGTAACACCATGGAGGGATGAACTACGAAACTTAGGGGGTAAATTGTGAACTAGGGCAGCGCAGGCCAGGTGCGGTTGGAGGTCAATGGGAGAGGCCTTCATGCTGCAGTGGAGCAGGCTTCTGACGATGATGAGCATCGAAATTGAAAATCAGTCGATGAACATCTACCTTTAATGGCACATTTTTATATAAGAAAATTGAATGCACGTAGCAATCAAGCTTCCTCGCTCGACCCCTATCTGCATAAATCTCGGAACTGACTCGAGGTTTCAGATATGGGGCCCAACTGCCGGCCCTTCTGTACAGTGCTCACGGATTGAAACGCGACACTGCGAGCGCGTGGCCGCCGGTACGTGCAGCGCCGCCCGTGGACGCGCGTGGAAGCTAGGTGTTGCATTGTGGTATACCACGAGGATGAGAGCATGTTGACCGTAGGTAGGGTGGTCGGCGGAGCGAGCCGCTGCCGCCGCCGGCGACCTGCCGGGTAAATCCCCTTCGCTCAGCGATGGCGAAAGCCACTGTTCGTTCTTTGCGCACTTTGTGTTTCTTCGTTGTGAAGTGAAGTGAAATTTACCGCTGCTGTGACGTAGCGCGCAAAGACCGCAGTGCTGTACGACCCCAAACAATGCTCCCGTCGTCTGCGTTCGCCACCCCGCGAGCCTGTTGCTATGACGACGACAAACGCTACTTTGCCAGGCTTAATAGCTGGAAAATTGTCCTTCTATCTCAAAAACGAAGGCCGTTTTTCGATTGAAACTTTGGGTGAGGGTTATAATAGGCAAATTGAAGGCGAAATCAACAGCTTAGAACATGACATCGCACCGAGGAATTAGCGACGAAGCTCCTTTCGCTTCGAATGGTAGGGCAGGGCGACGCCATGTTAGTCAAATCAAACCGGAGGCAGCAAAGGATCATGGGATAGAGTGCTGGGCTCAGTGGGCTCAAGTCATGGCGGGACTCGGCTTCACAAATGTGACGTCAGGGCCTCTCCCAACATTTTCTTTCCTCCATGCACTCACACGGTTGCATGGACCTGAAGGGGGGTGCCTGATCTGCGAACCGTGCGCACAACGTCGCCTAGCAACAGACGCTTGGCCACAGATATGGCGGGGCACACTTGGTTGCCTGCATGCATTCCACGCAATTGACTACCGAGGATACGTGTGTCTACCCTGTACGGCGGATGCGTGAATGAAGGCACTCTAAGCTGCAGAGCGGTCGGTTACTGTGATGTCATTGCAGACCCCGAAAACAAACGATTTAGCGAGAAAATCAAAATTTTAACCTAAATGAATTAATTTCTCAGTGAATAAAGCATCGTTTGTATCCGGACAAGCGGTGGAGGCACTATAAAACACGAAATCTTTCGAACAAAACAAACTTGCATTTTCTCTTCATGGCTCCTTTAAGGATTGGTTTTCGGGGCGGAAAAACAATGTAGTGACCACATAAAGATGTGGGTGCCGATGTGGTCGTGCGACTGACCCTACATTTATTTACAGAGGAGGATTTGGTGGCAGAAGAAGACAGCGAGCCGGCAACACCCGTAGAATGCGGCCGAGCAGCGCTGAAACCCGGGGTGTTCTTTGTCGCGTGGCTCGTCCTTCTTGTCGAGGCCACGCGCTGCTGACGATGGCACAGCGGCCCATGGTGATGATAGTGGGAGCATGCTTTGACGACGAAGATGCCGCTACAGGGTTCCCCCACAGCTCGGAGCGCGACAAAAGGAAAAAAGAACATGAGCAACAAACTACACGCAGGGTAGCACAAGCACGAAGAAGGCTGCATAAGTAAATGTAGAAGGTGTGTCCATGGTCAAGGTCCTTGAACAGTCCACGTCGTCAGCTCAAGGGCTTTTGGAGGGCATTGTAGCCTCCGGTGGTCTGGGCTGGGAGTATAGCAGCGGACGCTCTTGAGCACGAATCGGCTGAACCGATGTCAGGCTGCCGCGGGTGTGCAAATTAATGCTGATGGTGGGACGGGTCTGGAAGGGTGGGCGCTGTAAGTGCAGCGTTCCTCACAGTGAGTGGGGCGCACGCCTGAGCCGTTGAATTTGAGGTCGAGAGGGTGTATTCCGACACTGGATCGAGACGTATGCTTGACTTGGAAACACGAAGTGTTGCCGATGATGACCGCGGCATTTTTGTGGTGCAGAAGTAAACGCAAGCAGGTTACAATTCGAGCGGAACTGACGACGGGTCCAACGCAGGCACCATGGGCGTCGGCGTAGTCGGAGCAAACTGCTAACTTGGTATTTTACTCCCGCAGAAGATGGTCTTTGTGGTCGGTGCTTGCGACGTCGGTGGCGACGTTTAACCTTGACGGCGGAAATGGCTGCTTGCGGGGGTGGCTTCAAGTCAGGGGAGGGTTTCTTTTCGACACATTGACCTTGTAGCTGATTTTGAGGACGTGCGGGACGTGTGTCTCGCCAACTCTGCGTCCGCTCAGCCCTGCTGGTCGCGTTAGAGCTGCACCTTGGAGTCGTGTGGCTGGGGTTTGTTGCGTGGACCAGAGGGTTGTCGATGACATTGTCCTTACCGTCGGTGTCCTGGTACCGGTAGGTCGTATGGGACGCTGGCAGCTCGTTGGAGGGCGGGCTTTCGTCGTGATTCGGAATGAGTGACAAAGTATGCGTCTCGTGGGTGTAATGAGGCTGCTGCAGTGGAGCTGGAGCATACACGTCAGCCCCATCACAGAAGGTCAAGTGCCGTGCCGAATCATCGCCTTGGACTGACTTCTCCAAATGTGTGAATGAAGACGGCGTGGTGGCTGTCGAAATCGCGCCTGGATCCACAGGAGCCGCTTGCACGAAAGGTGGCAAACGAGGTTTCATCAGGGGCCAGCCCGGGGCTCGAGTGCTGCGGGGAGGCAGCGCAGATACATTGGGCGACGGACTGCTAGGGCGTGAGGTGCAGTCCTTCATTGTCGATTCCTCTGGGCTGCCATTCACGGGGTAGAGAGTGGTCGAAGTGGCCGTGGTGTCGCCGCGGGGTGGTACCGCCGACGCCAGCACGCTGGTGCTAGGAACAAGGTCCCCGACCGGGGTGGTGCAAGGCCGGGCGGCTGGCGTGGGTGGTTTGAGGTACCGACCGTAGCGCGTCAGGAGGACGGTCCTGAGCTCGTCGTAGGGCTGGGCTCCAGGCTCCGGCAAGCTGGAGGCTAAGCTTGATGGTAGGAGCTCGTACATCAGTGAGTAACGGTCCTCTTGGGCTGTGACGTGGTACAGGTTGAAAAAGCACTCCATCTGCATAAGCCACACCTCAGGGTTCTTAGGGTTGAACGGTGGGCGAGGTGGCGAGGCCATTGTATTGAGTGGCTTGGCGGGAATCACCAGGAGCTGAGTGCGTGGGCGCAGCCAGATTGGAGTTGCCGAAAGTAAATCGACGTTCAGAGAAGCCGGGTGGTGGTAGAACGTCTCTTCGCTCTTGGGTCGGAGAAACGTCTTCAGGGCGCGAGGGAGCCTGCAAGCAGGTCAGCACGGTTCCCATTCCATCGTGCGGTACGTCATGCGAGGTAACCGTGGAAGGGGGCGATGCAGCGTCCTTGTGGCGGGAAAGACTCGAGCCGAGGCGCGCCATCACGTAGGCCTGTAGCGTGTCGTAGGGCCGCTCACCGTGTTTTAGCGGCTCACAGCGTTGGTCGGCCGGAAGCAGGGCGGTGGTGATGCGGTAGCGCTCGGTCTGTGAGTCGATGCGGCGGATGAAGCAGTGCGCTTCCATTTTTAAAAACCAGGCTCGGGGATAGGGTCGCTCGAAGGCCGGGTAGGGCGGCAGTGGGCAAGCGACGTGGGGCTCCATTCTGCCGACTTCCGGGTCACCAATTAATGTGGGCGCCGATGTGGTCGTGCGACTGACAACACATTTATTTACCGAGGAGGATTCGGTGGCAGAAGAAGACCGCGCGAGCCGGGAACGCCCGTAGAATGCGCGGGACAGCGCTTGAAGCTCTTGGGGTGTTCTTTGGCGCGTAGCTCGTCTGCGTGTCGAGGGCCACGCGCTGATGACGATGGCACAGCGGCCCATGGTGATGATACACAGTGGGCAGCCTATGCTTTGCACGACGAAGAGGCCGTCTACATCGGCCCAGACATTTAGTCCGCTAGTGAACGCTACTGGCAGTGAGCACTGTCCAGCTTCGATATCGACGACCTCGCTTTGGCTGGTGCAGCCCTGAGCTGAAGCAGTACGCGGTACTCAAGTTCAGGGTCCTGGAATCGAGGAATCTTCCCCAGGGCTGACGAGCTTCAGATACACTTTATTACTCCTCCTCCGTGTTGCGCACTGCTCGCCACGAATGGGATGGCGTTTACTAAATTGGGGAAGACCAATTCGGTTGTGTTTTAGGAGGTATTAGAAAAGGCGAAAGGAGCAACTGGTTCCGATAAAACGTGATTATAAAAGTTCCCCAAGCTTTCCCGCCATTCTGAAAGTTACTAAGCTAGTATAAACCGGCATAAATGGGAATCACTAAGCACACATGTCGATTTTTTCGTTGTCTGCGCTTGAGTCGCGCAGCACTGTAGCCCCGAGCTGTAGCACATCAGGGAAACAGGGAAGAGGCAAGGAAAAAAATCTTTTTTGGTGTTTTGTGTGTTTGTTTTTGGCGTTTCGTGCGTGTTTTTTTTTTCGGTATTTTGTGTGTTTGTGTTTTGATATTTTATGTGTTGTTTTTGTTTGGTATTTTGTGTGTTTAGTGTTTTCGATATTTTATGTGTGTTTGTTTTGTTTTGGTATTTTGCGTGTTTATTATTTTTGGTATTTGTTTTGTTTTATGTCTGTTGTTTTTGGTACTTTGTGTTTTTTTGGTATTTTGTTTGTTGTGTTTTGGTATTTTGTGTGTTTGTTGTTTTGGTGTTTTATGTGTTGTTCGTTGTTTTCGGTATTTTGTTTTGGTATTTTTGTGTTTGTGTTTATTGTGTTTGGTATTTTGTGTGTTCGTTTTTGGTATTCTGTTTTTCTGGTATTTTGCGGGTGTTGTTTTGGTACTTTTGCGTGTTTCGTTTTGTATGTGTTTGTTATTTTTGGTATTTGTGTGTTGTGTTTTTGGTTTTATGTGTGTTCGTCGTTTTGGTATTTTGTGTTTTTGGTATTCCGTGTTTTTTTGGTAATTTGTGGGCTCGTTGTTTTGGTGGTTCTGTGAGTTTTTCTGTCTGTTTTGTTTTGGTATTTTGTGTGTTTTGTTTTGGTATTTGTGTGTTTGTTGTGTACTTATTTGGTATTTTCGCGTTTATTATTTTCGGGTGTTTGTTGGTTTGCGATGGTGTATATGTGTATGCACCCATTGCAGGCACAAACTTAGTGTGTATACATTTGTGTGCGTACATACACGCATCCTCTGTAAACATTCGGGTACATCTACATATATAGTGCCTGCGTATGCCGACGGAAATGTATTGTGCACGTATCGTGCTCGTATAACATCGCGTGCATATGCTTGCAAGGTGCTTGACGCCAGGGATAGGGAACCACCCTCTTCGAAATAAGCATCTTACTGTATATACATCTGAGGTTCTATATATACTTCGAATACATTTGCGGCTGAGTGACATAAGATGAAAATTCAGTGTTATTGCTGTTTGCAAAGAAGGCGCCGTTTCGGAAACGCAGAGAGGTCTTAAATCTTAAAGAAAAATGGTATATGCTGAGGAGCCAATGTCGCTGGTATATGGAGGAGCGCCATGATGCCCCTCACCGTACTGCTATCGCTAGAGACTGGAACTTTATGCACGAAAAAACAAGGTTTTAGGCGCCTATAATAATTATTGAAAAGTACCATTTAGGAAAATATAGCCACCAAATACTCTCGTTTAGGCACATATAAGCTCAATTCTTATTTACTTAAGTAGCGCAATTTACGAAAAAAATTTTACTTGCAGTAAAAACAGCGGACAAGTTTTGTACTGTGGGAAACTGATTTCATTTCCGTCGCGAAAATAAGCCAAGCAAGAGTTGCTATTTTAACAGATTTACATGAAATACACGGTGATTCGCCAACAAAAGACAGGCTCAGTAGCCATGACAACCCAAACCCATCTCAATGATTTTCTGCTTGAAGTTGTGTCCTTTAAGTTGATAATTGTGTGCGAAATAAAAAAAAAAAACTTCGCTCCAATCCACGCTATGAAGGTGGTTGGAAAGCAAATCTGTAAACTACACGACCAGAGCTTCTGCAAGCAATTGCCCACAGAAGGAAATTCACACACCTGTCACAAAGAGTGAACGAGCTTCTCAAAGGCGCGGACGCGCCCAACGCCGCGTCGGCTGGCTACGAGCCGGACGCCGCCGTGGTCCCGAAGTAAAATAAAGGAGCGTCTTTCGAAGGGCGACAGGAACCTAGCCATCCTGATGTGCTAGCTCGAGGCTACACCACGCGCGACACAAGCGCTGACATCGAAACAATTTGGCATGTGAGCTTAAAGGTTCCCATTTATACCAATATAAACGAGTTAATTTAGTATACTTGAGAATGGCGAGAAGGCTGAGTGAGCTTTTATAATCGCTATTTATCAGAACCAGCTGCTCCTTTCGCGGAAAGCAAAAGTCGGAAATCATCCTTTCTTTTTTTACTGTGAAATAAGCCCTTGACGGGTGAGTTAACTATCAGTAGTTGCCCAGCATTTTGGTTTAGTTTGTGCTTCATTCGCGCGAGCGTAAATTCGAAACCTGCGTGTAACGAAACCCTGCATGTAACGAAAAATTGTGAATTTTAGTCAACTTCGTTATGTTCAGGTTCGCCTGTACTCTGACTTGAATATATAAATTCACGCATGATGTTTTTGATGCACTGCACAGAACAACAGCTTTCAGGAAGGGGACAACAAGAAACAAAAGAATAGGGTTAACATATGGATGGGGGAGCGATGGGGGGCAAAAATAAAAACAACACAGGTTCGTTTTCATTCACATAAACTACGGAAGGAAAAATTGAAAATTTGACATCTGGTTGTCAACAGACCTTTCCGACATGCAGGCAACGCATATCGCGATTTGGAAAACAGAAGTTGGCGCTAAATGACGATGCACTGAGTGCGAGAGTTGCTTAGTCAAGTTCGCGAAAATTGTGCGTAGCCAGAATATAGTTTCTCGCATTTTTGAAAAGTTGGAAGATTTGAACAATTTTCCTCAAACGAGCGCGAAAAGCTGTTGATTAAGAACACTAAACATTGCTATTATACATTAAAGCCAATCATCTGAAAACTGCCCCTGCTAAGACCTTGTTTTGTACCAACACTGTTTATTTTCATAACATCACCAACTTGCCAATTTTGGCTGACAAATTAAAATCGCTAAACATCCACCAGGCGCATATCCGATATACAATCTGTGCAGATTCGGGATTCAAATCCGTTGAAATGAAAGCTATCACACGGTCATTCAACGCGTCTTATTCGCTTTTATGTAAAGGCTTGAGTGTCGGTGGTGCACAGGTCACCTAATCGCTACAATCGGAACGTTGAAAATGTTGCAGGGGAACACATCGGCAAAGGTACAAGTACGATCAATATGAAAAGTTTCCCACAAAAAGGGAACTTCGGGGAGGTCTGTGCGTCAAGCAACACCTTGTCGGATCGTGGGAATCAGTTTAACGTCGAGAATGGCGAGGATTTCAGTTTTCTAGTTTATGATATCGCTTGCAGCCCTCTCGGGATGCTTCTGAATACGTCTATGGCATGAAATTTTCTTGCGCAAAATATAGTAACTTTTATACCGGCGGTGATCGCACGCATCATCATTCAGCGTAAATGGCAGCTTCCTTCTGTCCGATTATCTCGGTACACAGGAGTTCCCTTTAACACACATGGAAAACAGCCTCCTCAGTTGCGCATTTTCTTATTTAGTAAGTAAGATACCAGAGCGCAGATTCCTACAACTGTTTACTTGAAAGACGGCTCAAGATTAACTTCTATATTTTGTATGTTATATTTTTATCTATTTGTTTACTTATTTTGCATCATTACGACCGTTGTCGGTGTTGCAGGGCGGGGCAAACCGTTAAAGTCAACTAATAGCAGAACGTTTAACAAGCATAATGCCTGAAAAAGCGACATCTTTAAACAATGGGGAAACGACTTTATTTGGCAGCACATCTGAATTCCAAATGGTCTGAGAAAAAAAGAAAAGAGAGAATAAGAAACAAGCGAAAGCAGGATACAAATTATTTATTAATTTATTTTCTAGGTACACGATAAACCAGTGGGTAGTAGAGAGCGTTGGGACTGGCCTTCCCAGCGCTGTCACCACTGTTGGGAACCAGCCATCCCGACGTTGTCACCACTGTTGCGATTCGCCATCCGAGCGCATCACCGGTGTAGCGACGTTGCCTTGACCCGTCCGCTATCGACACGGAGCAGAGCAGAGCGATGAAGTTCTTGAGCCGACGAAATTTGAAGCAAAATTTAAATATAGTAGGTACAAGGGCAACAAATGCGTTACATGGCTCGCACCAAGGCGACGGCACGTTTCCACTCGGTGCCTCCGAGAAATGCCGCGCTCGCTGCTGCTTCCGGGCTGGTTTTATATCCCCGGGGGTCCGTTGCAGCCGCGAGAAGTTTGAATCGCTCCAATCAGGACTCTCGCTGGCCAAAGTTTGAGTCCGACGAATGGAGGCGAAGCGGTTGCGTCAGCCGTGCCGCCGCGACGCGGAAAGGGAAGGCGACGCCATCGCCGTCTCAGCGGCGCTGTCTCCAGGCATGTCTCTGCGTGTCTGCCACGGGCCGTTCGTCCGAGGCATGATTCGGCCCAGCCGTTCTCTCCTTTTCGAGTGTCGTCGCGACATCATACCTACGCGGTGTGGCGGGACAAGCGCTCGCTTTTCCTCGCGCCTCCCACACCCCCGTACGCGCGCGCTCACACTCTCCTCCTGGCTGGCCGAGCCGGCCGCGTCGGCCGGTGAGCAAAGCTCGCGCCGTCAGGCCAGGCCGTCTGGCCGCTCGCGCCGACGGCTGATACGTCACTTCCGCCTGCCCGTAATGGCCGCGTTTTGCCCAGTTTTGTTTTCAAAATCGTCGATTTTTGCTGGTCGCTTGCGGCGTAATTACGCACATTTTAGGCGTCATACTTCGTACATCGCGGTCTTTTTGTTCATACTATGCAGGAACAGTGATTTCGCGTGGTCGAAATTTTGAGTGCAGTTGGCCTTTAAGGCGCCTAAACTTTCGTCACAGATTAATCGCCGTCACCATAGGATAAAACGAGACACCTACGCTGTTTATATGGGAAATTATACCAAAAGCACAGAGCAAGCTTACAGAACTGAGACAACAAAAAGACTAAGGCTTCCGGCCAGTTGGTAATCCATATCGCTACACAGCCCGAAAACCTGTTTGTCTGTGCCTGTCTTTGTCTGTGTCGGATTTCGCGCTGTTTAGCGATACGAGACAACAAGTTGTTCGTGGGTGTCATTTTTTTCGTAATACAACGCTGCTCCAAATGAGTTCACACCGTAACAAAATCAACTCATGTTTTCTGAAAACTCATTTACAAAACGGTTATATGTGATAGTTGAATTAAAAACAAGCTTTTGTGAGTTGCCAGCGCTGATTGGCCTGTGCTTGACAATGCGGCTAATCAAACCAGTCATTCGAATCAACCTGCAGCATTATTCAATCGCTCAATAAATTTCCATTATTAGCTCTGTTGACGCCGAAATTTGCCGCACCCACTCGAAATGCCTTACACTGTTTTGTACATTCTGATCACTTTCCAGGAATGCTTCCCTTCGTGCAACCTCGACTGAGGCCGAGCAACTCGTACGGATCCCTTGACCCCTGCCAGGAAGTGACGCCCTCCTACAAAGGAAACGCCTCCATCAGCTTCGTGGAGTCCGCGGATTCCAAGCCGCCACCTTACGCACAGTGCGTCATCCAGGAGTCCGAGCCGCCACCTTCCTACGTGGAATGCCTACCGGAGGAGTGAACGAGAGCGGCGTCCAAGTCCGGCACGGACATCGCGCCTCGCACACCCACCCCTAACGGAACTCCGGCAGAGTTCAAACCTCCCGCGCATGGCTCTATGTATGAGTCGACGGTGCGCGCGAAGCGGCCAAAGCTGTCAGATTGCGGATGTCTCAGATGAAAACGTCCGGCGCAAAGACAGCGTTCACACAGATTTGTAACTGGCGCACAATACGCGCTGATGCTGCTGAATGAGCCCCGCTACCAATCCTCCACCGACAATCATCACATTGCCAACTGTACCCAAGTACGCAACACACAGCCATGACGCCGTGCAGTTGAATTATTAAAGTATACCGACACTTACCTCTTACTATTGCCGGGTAAAGGTGACGTGAAGTGGTGTGAAGAAGAAAAAACAGCACCATTCCACTCAGTGAAGCTGACCAACCAGCGAGTCTTTTCAGCACATGACATAGAAGCGACATGGTGTGTAGGTTAATCTGGCGAGTTTGAATGCGGTTAAACCAAGTTTGTAGAGCGAGAGCTAGGTTTTCAGGTAAAGAGCGCGTAGTGCACCGGCCCTCCACTGCACCTTAAGACAAAGCATAAACGCTGCTCGGCACAGTCAGTGGTGTACAGACGCAAAGGCGCAGTGAACTTGATGCAGCGAGCACCTCCTTGTAGCGTTTTCTGGTGGCACGCGATCTTACTCTTTCCCCTATTATTCTCTCCGTACCCCTGCAATTGGAACGAACGAGGGATCAGAAGCTTTCACTACGCAACCGCATACGTCTCTGGACACCTCGGATCATTTTCTGATGGCACGCGCCCTCACTTATTCCCTCAACCCTCCCCTTGGAACAAACAAAAGGTTACACGCCTTCACTGCGCAACCGCACGAGGAGCTTGCTTGACCTTGCCTGAGCCTGAAGGTCACATTGCCGCTAAGAGGAACGACTGTTCTTTGGGGTTAGCCTCGGGTAATAAGCTTCCCTTTTAAAAAGCTGTGGTCTGACAGGTGCCCGCCCATACTGCCGCTGACTGCCTACCTGTACTCTCTCGGACGATGGTTGAAGCCCCGTCCTGTTCGGCCAAATACACACCCCGCTGCAGCTTAACGGGACATTTTACACGACGTGGCTAGCACACTTCATGTAAAATGCTGCATTAGTTTAGTTGCGGAACACTTCAGGGGCACGGCTTGTCGTCGTAGTTAACGCTTAACGCGGTATCACGCATCCAAACACAGGCTTCGAAAAGGTCGCAGCGTCCCCTGGGCGTGATCGAACCTGAGCCTGTCGCGTTACGAAGCCGCTGTCAATCCCATTCGGCCGCACAGGCACCCGTTTCAGATATGCAGTGTTGGGCGGGGGGTGGCAGACTTGCCGCTGCGCTTTTTCCACGGAGGCTGCCGTTGTGAGGCCGCAAATAAGCACACAATAACGTAAAATAAGACGAATTCATGGATTAACGTATTCATTACTCCACCCATAGGCTCCACCCGCCGCGGTGGCTCAGTGGCTAAGGCGTTGCGCTGCTGAGCACGAGGTCGCGGGTTCGATTCCCGGCCACGGCGGCCGCTTTTCTGATGGAGGCGAAAAGCAAAAACGCCCGTGTGTACGAGATTTCGGCGCACGATAAAGATCCCCAGGTGGTCAAAATTGAGCCGGAGCCCTCCACTACGGCGCGCCTCATCGCCTGCGTTGCGTCGGCGCGTTAAAATCCCACAATCAAAATCAAATCATCAAAATGCCAGGCTGATACTGAAACCAGTCAAGAGAGAGCACCACAGCCCCTCTGACGAATCACTGCTCCACACTTGTCAGCTTCCCCGTTGAGTGGAACCGCTTTAAGGCTTTTGTAGCATTTTTGGGTAGCTTATAAGCCATCACAAGGCAAATCTAAGCCAGATTTTCCGGGGTAGCAAACACAATGCGCACATTGTATCTGGCTGCAACCTCCTTGACTTTGTGCAAAAGCCTGCGTATGTGTGGTATTACATGCGTTTTACTCTTTAAAGCGAAGCTTCATAACATTAGGCAAAATAAAAATCGAGCGGTCCTGTGTACGCACAAAACTCCCCTGCCACAACCCAATGCGCATGCGTGAAAAACCAGGTTGCAAAGGAGTTCCAAGTAAGGAGAGAGGAATTGGCTTCGTTTACCTCTCGTGCATCTTACACTAGAGCTGCCTCTTAAAATAAAGTGTATGACAGCTACATCTTACCGGTACTCACCTGTCGGGCAGAAACTTTGAGGCTCACTAAAAGGGTTCAGCTTAAATTGAGGACGACTCAGCGAGCAATGAAACGTAAGATGACAGGTGCAACATTACGGGACAAGAAGAGAGCGGAGTGGGTGAGGGAACAAACGCGTGTTCAGGACATATTAGTAGAAATTTGGAAGAAGAAATGAGCGTGGGCAGGGCATGTAATGCGAAGGCAAGATAACCATTCGTCATTAAAGGAGCCATGAAGAGAAAATGCAACTTCGTTTTATTTGAAAGAACTGGGATTCAGTATCTCACTCAGCTCCATTCCAACCACTAAAGGTGTTTTTTAACGAAAAAAAAAATGCAAGAAGTATTGAAAAACTTTCAAATGTTGCGCCACAGTGACGTCTTCTGGAGAAGAGTGACGTCATACGGGCCACAATAAAACATAATTTTTAGTGCGTTAACCGCACGTTAGCATTCGAGTGATGCGGTCAAACGAAACTAGATGCCCCATTACAGTGGTCCAGTCATGTGTCTTCGCGACTGGTCAGTTAGGCGGCCGCCAATCGCACAAACAAGGTTCTCTGACGTCATAGAAAACTTGCGGGAAATTGGCTAGGGGGTCGCGACTGCTTCACACGTTTTCTTTAATATCTCCATTATTTGTTCGAAGATTGCGATGATATTGGTATCATTGGTATCGGGACTAAGCAGTCTTTCTAATAAACCCAACTTGTATTTTGTCTTCACGGCTCCTTTAAGGGCAACGGAGTGGATCCCTAGAAAAGGCAGGCGCGGCAGGGGGCGGCAGAAAGCTAGGTGGGCAGATGAAATCAAGAAGTTTGCGGGGATGAATTTGTCGCAGTTAGCACAGGACCGGGATAATTGGAGATCTATGGGAGAGGCCTTTGCCCTGCAGTGGGCGTAGACAGGCTGGTGATTATGATTTCTCTGGCAGCGTAATACATAGCGTGCGCGGAGCAAGCCTACCGCGTGAACCCCACATCAAACGACAATGGCGGACAGGGGCGGTAGCAGTGCGGGCAGAGCAGCGTCAACGTGGCAATAGCGAACAGCGGCCCCACGTTACTTGAAATGAGTAGGGCAGGCGTCATAGGCACTCCCGAAGAGCACGCAGGTTACTAGCTTACTATCAGTGACGTCGCGAGCAGGAACGACTTTAATGAACCACAAGGAAAGTAAACACCAAAACACAACGCGGGTAAACACAACACGGGCAAACACCGGCTGCACGTTACAGCTGCGCTGTTTAACAATCTGTACGGAGTGCATGGGCGCATTTTTTTTCTTTTTGTTATTGAATCTTTTTTCAGTGTTTGACC
Organism: Haemaphysalis longicornis; assembly: GCA_013339765.2. Lineage (NCBI taxonomy): Eukaryota > Metazoa > Arthropoda > Arachnida > Ixodida > Ixodidae > Haemaphysalis > Haemaphysalis longicornis. The sequence continues at coordinate 102,922,520 of CM023458.1, read as the reverse complement.
TTCCGCAGGAGGATTTCGCTCACACTGGTAATAACGTAATCCCTTCATTGTTATGTTTAGCTCTCGAAGCGGTGTCGGCGTTTTGCGCTTCAGCAGCTTGATGCCTTTATTTAAATATCAACTTGTGTTGAGTAGCAGCTGTTGAACTACACTACACGCCGCCTGCATACGAGCGTTCCTTAGTGTTGAGAGCCACTTATTCTGCGTCATGGGCGTGCTCATGGGCCGATGTGTTGGTGCCATCTTTCCGCCTTGATTCATCGTACAGCTGTAAGTAGGCGGAAGGAAATTGTTTTCAGGTGCGGAACACGCACTTATTATTTTGTGTTAGGATGAACTATGTTAAACCAACTGAAACATACAAAAAAAGCTTTACCAAATGTAAGCGGCGTCAAACCAACGTTTAACACAGGAGTTCAGACTACTCTTTATTTTTCAACATATACCTGCAGCGCCCGAAAAGCAGGGGGGTTAAAGGTTCATAACTTTTTATTTTCATTAGGAGGAGACACTTGTACATTTGAGAGCTGATTTAACTAGTGTATTGGTTTAACAAATAAATGAATTGGCGTAGGCTTCAGTCCTAGGACGGTTTTCCCTAAAGTTGAAGGAACTATAAATTGGATGTGCCACATAATATGGTGTATGCAAGTACTACGTATCTTTGTTAATTCCAGTTTTATTGGGATATAATAAATATAAAAGTTTCAATCTTAATTTTTTCCGGCGCGATGAAAGCAACTCCCTATTCAATTCTTTTTTCATGCAATTACAAATTTCCGCTATCGGCACCGTACAAATGGCGACACTCCCGCAGAGCAGTACCCACACAGAACTTATAATTGTTCACACAGAAATAGAACCGTATTTACGGTTATACAGCATATTCGGCTAGAAAAGAACATTGTGTTTTTCTAACCACGTTGTAGTGACATGCCACAGCATATGCCACCATAATATGCATAAATGAGCTAACAGTCCAGCAAACTTTTGGCGACTCATTGTGGAATTTTGCTGTATACAAGCTGAGAAAAAAAGGGGAAGACTAATGCAATGTTCACCTGGTCAGGAGCGAATGTATGAGCTATAGAGATGCCCTAAAATTCACTCAGGCGGCCTCCCAATTCATTTCGGTAGGCGCTACACAACAAGAATTTGCGGTGTCACAGAAGTAGACAGTTTGTTTCAAGGTATAAAATGTTTTAGACTTGCCCGTCCGTGTTGTGATTTAAGACGCATACTCTGACGTGCAATCATGAACTTACCTGCAGTAGTACTCGCGTAAACTTGAAGCAGCGCTACAAGTTCATAAAAACGTCGCTTGTTAAGTATAAATTTTGTCTCCTTCTTGGAAGACTCCAGAAAATATGTGTTAACTATTAAAAGCCCAGGCATGGGACTCTGTCGTCCAAGTACAATAGCTGGGTTTCGGGCAGAACATTAGTAGCCTGTTACTCGCAAGATATAGTTGACACAACAAGACCCAAAGCTGATCTTGAGTCAAGGCCAGGCCTTAAGTTGCATTGTAAAAAGCTCGTGGGTACTCCGTCCTCCGTCCAAGCTCGGGACAGCTGTTCCCGTGTACATAGTGTACATCTGCCTGACTGTGGAATAAAGCGCACTTCAACGACTTTGCCTGCCTCCGAGCTCGTGTTTGGCACCTTCGGGTGAGTCGATTGGACCCACAGCGGCGTCCACGCGACGCCACGTGAGGATTGCGGCTCTGGTGCTCCTGTTCTCGCTCACTAGCCCGAGGCAATTTATAGCCGCGAATCCCACATTTTGGTGCCCAACGTGGGGTCCGAACCCAGGACCCTGTGATTAAGAGTCTCGTATGCTCTACCGACTGAGCTAGCTACCCTCAACCAAAAGAAAGCCCAAGTAGCAGATACCCGTGTGTCACTGCTGAGCTTCACAATCAACAGTAGTCGCACCATGCCATGCGGAGAAAAGGTCAGAGCTTTACTCGAGTACCCAACTCCGATGGATATTAAGACGCTGAGACGGTTTTTTGGGCATGGTGAATTACTATCGCCAGTTTGTGCCCAACTGCGCGGCTCTGCAGGCGCCTTTGAGCGTACTGTTGAATAAAATATCCTCAGTGGAGCTGCAATACGGAGTAAGAGATTGCGTTTTGCTCTTACCTAAGCTGTCGTGAATACGTCCTAACTGAAGCTGCCCTACCTTAACAAAAAGTTCGTCATCCAAACAGATGCGAACGACCTCGGCGTAGAAGCGGTGCTGCTTCAAGAGCATCACAGTGTTCTTCGACAGGTAGCATTGCCAGCAGGTCTCCCTGCATGCGCTATACACGCAATTTGCTGAGCTAGAGGGTTAGAGGAGAGGAATGGGGTCAGCCTCCTGTGTCCAGGAAGCCACGGGTCTGCGCTGCATCCGTGGCTGGTGGAACAAGGACAAGTTGACATGCGGCGCTGAGCTGGTGAACGCAGACTCCCACTGGTCAGGGGTTGGATGTGGGTGGTGGGGACAGTAGTATACTAGGCGGTAAATACAAAGTGGGGTGCCGCACTCTGGGTAATCGTGCACTGTGGGTAATTGTAGGTGAGAGATTGGGCGATATGGGACAGGATTGTGTGGCCGTAGAAGGTCTGTGTTTTCAGTCGCCGGTAGATGTACAGGGGCCATCATAAGTAATTGGAACAAGAATTTGTGAACATCTTTCTTAGTGGCTTTATTATATATTGCCGGTTTAGAGGAAGCTTGTTCTCTTACAGGGGACTCCTTTATACCCCCACGAAAGCTACCAGGCAGTTTCGAGAAGAAGAATTCTGTAAATTTACGAGACCGTGTCCATATTACTTTTGTCGGCACCTGTACATGCGATACCACACGCAAAGATCCGTCATTTGACTGGCGTTGATACGCGTTCGTTTTATTGGTGGGGCATTCAAAGAATTTAGTGCGAAAAATACGAAATACTAATTCCCGCACTTTCCCGTTTCCAGCACATGTGCAGTCACACAGGGGGGGTGCATGGTTTGCCAGTAAATGTTACGATGGCTTCGTAACTTTATTGCTGCACACTTTTACTCCACCTGAGAGACAACATTTCTTTACATCTCAGACGTAAGCTGGCCTGGACGCTGCACGATGCCCCGGACATCGTTTATCTTGAGGTAGGACCTCACTAGCCGTAGGCAGTCTTCATTCAAGTCGTCCAGCTGCAATTGCTTGTCTTCTCGGGGGTGGCATTCCAGTTTGCTTTTGACGACGCCTGCCTTCTGCATGAACGCGAGCATGCTTGCGATGTCTGCGAGACTTTTTTGCACCATGGAAGACGCCTCCTTCTCGGTGACGGACGCCAGCTCAGTGATTTCTTTGACGATGGCGGTATGGCTGGAGACCAGCTCCAGGGCTTGAGCACAGTATCTGTACAGAGGGAGGCAGAAGAAACTTAGACTGTCATTGGAAGATTGAAGAGGATTGGAAGATGACTAGTCGAGAGAGGACTTGGAGATAACACTTCCTGATTGGTGTAGGAATGTGGGGATGGGAAGAACCAGCAGATAATACATGTTGCTTAATGTAGTATCCGGAAGAAAATGGTCAAGCTACTAAAACTTCGCTGAGTCCGCGCATCGCGTCTATGATTATGCACGCGCATCAATTCATACACTAAGTGTCCGTCATATGATGTGTCGTCTCTATTGGCTAGGAATCCAGTAGGTCCACATATGCAGCCAGAAATAACCATCAAGATGAAGGATTTTCAAAAAAAACCTTCCAGGGGAAGCTTGGCAAATGTAGTGATGATTTATTGGTCGCGCAAACAGAGAGCGAGCGCGCACAAGGCGGTCGCTGTACGCATGTCGAATTATTTGTCTATATTATTTCGCTGAAATGCTAAGACCTTATTCTATATTTGTCAATAATTGCGTATGCCTGGTTCCAACGAAATATTTGTCCCTTAGGCAACAATGCGTCGTCGTAATGACCAGCTCCTCACTAACCGCCAGATGACAAGCCTTCAACGTCGACGGAGAGTCTAAGGAGCGAAGAATTGTTTCACCGATCTCACCTCGTCACGCACAGTGAAGAGCCATGACGCTCGCGTTGATGAGAAACGCAGACAACATGACATTATCCAGCCTACACTGCAGCTACACTTAGTGTAGGCTCAGTATGACAACGTCGCTGCGTGACACCACACTGTGGCTGCACTAGTGTGGTCAGTACAGGTGAAAAAAATCAAAGCCACTTTCATATAACGAGAAAGGTGGTTGAAACGCGAAGCTTTCTCCCATACAACATGAGTCAAACTCTTAAACCAGAACTGTTCGCACTATGTCGGAATGGCACAATCGGATAGACGTCGGATTCATAACGCGAGGGAGACAAGATCGTTCCGACCACGGGAAGCGTTTTTAGATGCGGAGCATCTCATGCTCGAGGCTCCGTCCCTCCCTCCCTCGTCGTTTTCCGCCGTCCGCACTCTGCTGCGCATGCGCGTCTCTTCAGCCCCGTCATCGTTTGGGCTGACGTCAGCGCAGTCCACTATGAAAAGAAATAGGCGGCGCCGGGTTTCGACCCCACGACTCCCTGGCCGCAACGGGTACGTGGCGCTCTTCCCACTGCGCTGCAAATGGAGACTGGAGCATGTGCTACGAACGTGCCTTATGTCCTTCCCTCATGCAAACTACGTCAAGAAGCTACTGATACAACGAAGGCACGCGAAGCTCAACGTCAACGGAAACGACGAACTGAAAACTAATGGTAACTTCAGTCAACCCCGTGGCTGCTTCGCATACCACTCAGGGTTCCCCTACGGGAAGATGGTGTAATTTTAAATGCGAATGCATTTCTTAGTCGGGGGTTGTCGTGCGTTTGCCGGCGTGCGCCTAGCAACAGCTGTGGCGCGCCTAGCAACCGCAGCACATTGTAGCACGGGCGGGAGTAGCGGAGGGCAAGGGGAGAGGAGGAGCGCGCTCGGCGTGTGAGGGCGCTCGCATCGCGGAGCTTGGGCGGAGTAGCGGAGAGTGAGTGGAGAGGAGGAGCGCGCTCGGGCGTGTGAGGGCGCTCGCATCGCGGAGCTCGGCGGAGAGACCCTCGCGCGCGGGCGGGCGTGTTGCGCGGGTCTCTCTCTCCTCTCCGCGTACCCTCTCTCCGCTCGCTGCGCTCGGAAAAATATAAATGCAGTGGAGCGCGCGCCTCTCTCCGTAACTGCTTGCCGCAGCGCACTCATCGGTGCACCCAATGCATTCGCATTTCCGCACGATCCCCTTCGGGGAGGTGGGGAGAGTTTTTTTTTGTTGTCTTGCGGCGCTTTATATTACTTCGCTTGTCATAATTTTGTGAAGCCCCATTGTAGAGAGTTGGCTTTCCTGCAGTACGTTTCGATGGCGGGACGGATCGCTATCAGTGAGGCAAAGAAAGCTTCGCTTTAAAAAGGGACAGGACGAGCGGTGGATGAGTTGACAATGAGGAAGATATTTCTTGCCAAGGGATTCGGACCGTGATACAAAACAACACGCCTGTAGATGTTCATTCACCACCTGTACTCTTAATGTGCGCTCACTAGCTCATTCCAATAAGTAATTAACCCTAAACTTCCCTCGGACTGAATGTGCCGTAGTAAAAATTGACGAGGGGCCGATCTTGCACCGGGCAGACGGCGGGTATACCGTAGTTGCTGATCATCATCATCAGCAGCAGCAGCAGCCTATCTCGCTCACTGCAGGGCAAAGACCTCTCCGAGTAATCTCCAATTATCCCGGTCCTGTAATAACTGCGACCAATTTATGTCCGTAAACTTCTTGATCTCATCTGCCCATCCAACTTTCTGCCGCCCCCTGACACGTTTGCCTTCTCTATGGATCCACTCTGTTACCCTTAATGACCAACGGTTATCTTGCCTTCGTATTACATGCCCAGCCCACACCCATTTCTTCTTAATTTCTACTAATGTGCCCTTAACACGCGTTTGCTCCCTGACCCGTTCTGCTCTCTTCTTGTCCCTTAATAATGTTACACCTGTCATCTTCCGTTCCATATCTCGCTGAGTTGCTAATCAAATCATCTCAAAAAACGTCACCCCAAACATACAACTAAACGTGAGCGGCGAAGTGCGTTTTATGGTACCTTGAACAAGTAGCGGGCACGTTAAATTCGGTCACATACCCGTCGCGCCGACACCCGGCCACGAATTGAGAGGCCAAAGCCACGAGGCCGGTATTGTGTCTCGCCGTTTCCCGCACGGTGAACCAGTTCTCGGCACTGTTCTTGGGGACTTCTCCGTGAATGACAATGTTGAGCAGGGTGTAGTTGTCCCGCACTGCTTTCGACAGCCTCCGAACGAATGCGCCCACTTCGTAGGGGTTCAAGACGTTGAAGCTAAGTTTGTAGATAGTCCGGCTGGCGTTGACGAGGTCCGCAAAGCCTTCGGCGTTGTCGCGACCAACTGTGTTCGCGAAAAGCTGCAGTTTCCTAATACTGGCGTTCTGAGACAGCGACTGCACAATTATCTTCCACGAAGCGCTCGCCCCTTGACCCCAAGACTGCAGGCTTAGTTTCTGCAGCGTGTCCGTCGAGCTGATGTAGTCTGCTAAAGCCGACGCTAGCTCGCCGCCAAAGTCGGACGCTGTCCTTCCAACTTCAGCGACGTGATGTGACTGCAGCAAGGAAGGTGACGCCACACTTTCAAAACTTGACCGCTGTCGGAAAACAAACTGTCCCCAGATCACAGCCGCCGTAGACGCCTGGCAGGAGAGGACATCGATGTCGTTGGTGACGCAAGACCTGAGTAAAACCTTCCCGTCCGTGCCGCTCTCTCGGATGACTCGGCACATTTCTGGTAGGCCACTACACTGGAGGACGTTGTCCACTTGAAGAGTCACTCTCTTGATGCTTCCATTCGTCGACACCGCTCTCAAAACTGCCTCCCACTCTTGCGGCCGCAGGATGCCTACGGGCAGCGTCACTTCCTCCAGGGCACGGTTTTCGTCGAGTGCCGCTACCCAGAGACGGTAGTTGCTACTGGGTTCCGAGAAGAACAGCGCACCTAGAAAAGCTGTCAAGTTAAAGCGGCGGCAGAAAAACGGTTTTGTGCAAGAACTTTGAAGACGAGTTCGGCACTTTTAAATTCCACAATGAAATCTTCAAGCGTAACGTCGGTGATGCTGGTGTTCTCAACCAGCCCAGCCAGAATCTGCTTCAAGGCTCCCTTGCGCGGTGAGAGACCCGTGGATACGCTCAGTGACGTCAGGTTCGTGGCACAGCGCAGATACTCCTCAAAAGTGCTGCAGTCAGCGAGGGAATCGTGGATGGAGAGCTCCTTAACGGTGCCGTTGGCGCTGAGCTCCTCCAACAAGCGGCGCGCCCCTTTTTCTCGACAGTAGTGACGACAGCTTGAGCGACCGCAGCGACGTTAGTGGACCTTAAGAGGGACCCCAACGCAGCCACCAAACAGTCGGTCCGCACGATCCAGGGACGTCGTGCACTCGAGCTCTTCCACGTGTCCCAGAAAGGCGACAAACGTGAACAGGTTCTGACGAATCTTGAGGCTGCCGCTGTCAATTCAGCGTCTTAATTGATGGGTTGGCCCACATGGCGTGGCAGATCAGCTGGTCGTGCCCGTCAAAGACGCTGATATCGACCGACGCCACGCACCTGTGCGTAGTCAGAAGCCAGTACACGAGTGCGGCTGCCTGGGTCCGCTCTTCTTTGGTCGGTTTTGGCAGGAACCTTGTTTCAGCGGCCACCAGGGCTAGCTGTCCCTGTCCTCCAGACAATTCCGAAGCTGTAGCCGGGCGTGGCAAAGGAAGTTCGTTCCAAATCGAGACGCGGGAACGACCTGGCATGTTCTCTGCTCGGTTGCCGTGCAGGCCTGGCCAAAGTCGATGGGGGCGCCCGTGAAGGAGCCCTTAGCATCCTCCAGGAACGCCGTGATGAAGCTGTTTGTATAAGTGGCCCCGATGCGGTTTCCGGATCACTTGCCCGGCACCACTGGATATTCTGCGTCCAAAAAATAAAGCAAACCGTGTTTCCGTAAGACGTATATATGACCTTTACAGGGACACAGCGTCAGGCTTTGGTTCCCATAGCAAAAATGTTTTGTTCCGTTAGTTTTCTGGAAATACATGCATGGAGCGAAAAAATTCGTTGGCCTTAACACTTCTATAACGAACGAGAGCAAACACTAATCATACAGTGCTTTGTGAAGTTTGCCTTTGCTTGAAATTTTACAGCCTTCCGTACAGCTGCTTTCTTCCGCTCCCTGTACCTTTGGTGTGCTGCCGTGTAGGAAATCCACCTCTGACTGCAGCCGAGTTTAAGCCGGTGCTACGGAACGCCTCGTGCTATGGAACACTGCGCAAGGTGCCGTTTTGCTGCTACAGACACCGATGCCGGCTTTTTCGCATACAGGGCCATCTACTGCTTTCGTAATTCACCACATTAGCCATCTGCGCAACGTTTAAGCGACCCGCGAATGCAACCTGCATGTTCAGCCTATTGCGGAAAAGAACAAATGCCCCACCGTGTAGCGTGCAGGCGAGTTTTTTGCCTGCTCACCGGTGAAAAGATCGGGGTCATCGTGGCGGTCACGAGCGGTGAGCGTCTTCAGAATGTACTTTCTCCGGGTGCGTCTCTGAGCAAAAGACTTCTCGTCGCATGCTTCGCCGCTGGCCATCGAGATGATGTAGCCGGTCACCCTACACAGCAGCGTTTGTCATTCTGTACGCAAATGCCGAAGGAAAAAAGACTTGTTACCGTAGCCAAAAGCAGCAATTCAACGCGCGACGACGAAACATTCAGTAAGACCACCTGCTGGTATAACTCGATAAAGACGCGTTACTGAACGCCGTGCTGATTTTGCGTTTTGAAAAAGCAAAGCCCGAAGCGAGGCAGAGTTCTTCCAACACTCGGAATCAATCGGCAGTTATGTTACAAAAGTGTCGTAGGTGTCCCTTAGCCCCACCACTGAAACGGTGGCAGTGTATAAAACGATATGACGTCACGCATGCACCAGTGAATGGCGGGGTGCTGGCGTTGCGAAAAGTGGACGCGGTCTTTCTGCTCGTCGTTTGCTAGTCAAGACAAATTACCCTAAGACGTCAGGAGTCCAAAGGCACGATGTCAATAGAGAGTTTTAGCTGACCGTTTCTGACGGTCCTCTCCGCTCCGATAGCAAGCGGGAGCGCCATCGCGCATGCGTGGCGCGCTTGGCCACGAACGGCATTGGCTCCGTTTGCGCTAAGCGGGCCGCTGATACCGGAGCGGGCCGTCGAAAACGGTCAGCTGAACTCTCTAATAGCGAGTTTTAGCTGACCGTTTTTCACGGTCCGCTCCGCTCCGATGGCAAACGGGAGCGCCATTGCGCATGCGTGGCGCGCTTGGCCACGAACGGCAATAGCGAGTTTTACCTGACCCTTCTCACGGTCCGCTCCGCTCCGATAGCAAACGGGAGCGCCATTGCGCATGTGTGGCGCGCTTGGCCACGAATAACATTGGCTACCGTTGGGCTGAGCGTGCCGATGATGCCGGAGCGGAACGTCGAAAACGGTTAGCTAAAACCTTATAATGTCACAATGAAAATCAAGGCGGACTGCAAAGCTTCGTGTCTGCGACGGCGAAGGAGCAGGCAGCGGCACCTGATGGACAAAATGATAGCGGCCGCCATTAATACCGTGTCTGCGCAGTGAAATGCCGATCGCGACGAAACTACTGGACTTCAAGGTAGCCGTCACCACGTGGGTGTCACTCCGGCCCACAGCGCACAGGCTGAACTGCAGGCCGTCTGTGACTATCTCGACGCAGCTCTCCAGGAAGACCTAACAAGCGGCCGCGCAGTTTCTCCTCCCGCGGCTGATTCCGCTAACTTAGCCTATTACGAGCGCTTGTGACATTATCAAGCAGCGCTAGAAAGCCTCGTTTCCCCTCCTGTCTTGCTCTTGCTCCGTGGGCCTGCATCAGCCCTGTCTTAAAAATATTAGCAGTGGCTTAGCTCGGCTATGCCAGGATATACGTAGCGTGAGCTAAGGTTCAGCTGGTTATTCTGAGGTTTTCTGGTTGTCTAGGATTAGCTGATCATCATACTTACTGCTGCTAAAACAATTTCCAATCCTATCCAATCCAGTCCAGTCCGGTCCAGGAGCCACGCGAAACGGCTATCAAGCGGCTCCGGCTCAGCGTCAGACTTGGCTACTGCGCAACGGAGGCGCTCAGCTGGGCACGCGCCGGCGCCAGCGCGTCTGCCGCGGCTATGACGTCACTCTTCTGGAATGCGCAGACCGGCGAATGTGCAGACCCAATTCTCTGCATACCCGTAATCCAATCTAATACAATCCAATCCAATCGAATTCAATGCTCCTCGCGCTTGCGCAGCACGGCCCTTTAAAGGAGCCATGAAGAGAAAATGCAAGTTTGTTTTATTCGAAAGATTTCGTGTTTTATAGTGCCCCCAGCGCTTGTCCGGATACAAACGATACTTTATTCACTGAGAAATAATTCATTTAAGTTAAAATTTTGATTTTCCCGCTAAATCGTTTGTTTTCGGGGTCTGCAATGACATCACAGGAACCGACCGCTCTGCAGCCTAGAGTTCCTTGATTCACGCGTCCGCCGTACAGGGTAGAGACACGTATACGCTGGCGCCGCCATTTTGGGTCACTCGCTCGCCGCCGAAGCAAGTCATTGTGTCAAAACCGCGCTAAAATTGTCGCCGCAATGCGGTTTACTGGCGAAGTTTGAATCATCTTATCTGTTTCGCGTTGCTAGGTCTCGTGGGAAACGAAAAACAACGCGTTGAGCACATTGCCCCAATTGTAACGGCACTGGACCGTTCGAAGGGTGTCTCCACCCTGTGCGGCGGTACTGTTCTCCAGGTACCCTACGGTGGCGTTCCCGCGTTTCTTTACGTTACCTGAACCTAGATGGCACCACCATACCGTGGCAAGCCTTTGGTTTGTTTTTGACCGTATGTAAACCTGGCTTGTTTTTGTTCTGGGAGAAAATAATCGTTCCTTGAAACAGTGCTCGCTCGACAAATATGCTAACGTAAGACACCGTTGCTTGCGTCAATCGGCCAGTGTCGTCTGAGACAACCCCAAGCCCCGCAGTGCTTTGCAGCTAAAAAGCATAGTGTAGCCAACAGCAGTACGCATCAGTACTTCTATGTTTACATGTGCTTTAGTAACTTCCACCGTTTGTCCCACCATTCTTATTGCTTTGTAAAAAATGTGCCCTGAATTTAAGCGCAAAATCGCTCGTTCGGCTAGCTTCTAAGCTCTACCTAAGTTGCGTCTGCTTGTGCCGGCCTCCGCCAATCGGAGAGCTGGCTCGAATGACATCATAGGTTTTGTTGCGGGAAATGAGCTGGTGGGTCGCACGGCCATACCCTTTTTTCCTAATTATGTAGCTTATTTGAGCGAAGTTTACGTTAAAAGTGGTGTCAGTGTGATTCTAACAAGGCAATCTTTTGAATGAACCAAACGTGTTTTTCTCTTCATGGCTCCTTTAAGGTCCCCGCGAAACTGCTCAACCTCGGCCAGTGTAGCTTACGCTACAAAATTGGAATGCCGTCGGACGTCTCTCTAGCTATGGCTGTAGCGCTGAGCTAGAGTGCCATCGGACGGCCCCCTAGACACTACGTAAAGCAAAACGTGCACCTACCTTGCTAACGCTGATCAACGTGCAGTCCGCCTCCGGAGCTCCTTGACCGCGTGACGACAACGCCTCCCGCACGCTCGCTGGGCGACCTCTTTCTTTTCGTCGGCTTTCTTAGTCTGGCGCATGCACGTGCGCACGGGGGGATTTGCCGCGCTCCGGGGCATTAAATATGCGAGCAATAAGTATGAAATTGACTACCCCGGATGGATACGTCGATCGCGTCTCTTTGTAAGTAGACCACTTCACCATCAACCATGATCGTCTAATCCGTTCTGCCGCCACGTAGCAGTATGAAAGAAGAGTTGCCCAGCTTTTGTTTATGTGGTGTATGTGTAGTACACAGCCTGCCATTGGAGAGCCGGGGGGCGCCGCCGCGAACGAGCGTGCGAGCCTTACGAGTAACAGACACCTTTGGTCTCGACTTCGCTGTGTGCAGACGACTCTTTCCTGCGTTCGGCTGGCCGGATGGCCGCCAGCGTATATTTTACACGAAGAACATAGCATGGTGTCGGATAGTAGAGTCGGAACTATTTTTCCCTGTGGAGCGAAAAAGGTGCTAACATTACCATAATATCGTCATCATCAATCACAATATTCTTATTATGGTGTTTTTATAAATATAATTATTTTTTAGCACTGCAAGGACTGTACAGTGGCGCTACGGTGACTAGCATACATAAATAATCACAATCAACCCACCAACATAAAACCAAATAAACTCCAGCAAATATCCACTGAGCATCAGAGATCCTGCTGAAAAGTACACTAAAAAGGCCAGTCAGTGATATCACGGCGACTGCGCCCTCTACACGAGGCGACGGTAGCGCCCACGATTCTCTACGTTTTTATTTATTAATGAAAAAAAAATCAGTGTACATAAAAAGAAATTTGCAAAAGCACTACACACTGTCCAGCACATTTGTATACATGCCTCCTAACCGCGACACATATTGCGAGACCACATTCATGCTGCAAAAAAAAGGATGGCTTAGTGGCCACCATTTCTCATTTTGCCGATTTGCGCCATTATTCCATTATATTCAATTGACAAAGAAAGTGAGCTAAATACACAGATCAGTCGATGAAACAAGTTACGCTATGCGTTAACATACATTGTAATATACATGCAGATTGAACCATGTTTCTTATATTAGAGTACGGGTAATGGACAACGGGTCAGTTGCTTTAATTTTGTTCTGGACCTTTCTAATTGGTTCGCCATCACATTATAGGAAATTGCAGTGGTATGATACGGATGCAGTCACATGTTTGTAATATATAGCCGCACTGCTGATATCTCTGCTGACGACTTGATACAGTATGAGTAATTACACGATTGGTGCAAGCGCTAAGGGCACGGTTCCCTAAGAATTGTGGTGGGGAAACTCCCTCGCAGGCTCTTTTCAGGTATTCTGTGGGGACTGGGACCTGCCACAGTGCCAATAATTAGACGAGGGCGCTTGACAACGGCACAAACCCATATATTCTTAACCCACCAAACACACGCACACGGCAGGCAATTACAACGCAAAGCTAAACAACCTGTACATAATTCTAAGAATACCTAATCTACGAAAATAAACACACAGAAAAGTCCCGGCCAACTGTTCTGGGTGATGAGGCGTTGTCCGCAGGGTGTCGTGGGTGCTGGTGACGATGCGGGGTGTGGCGTTGCAAAATCAGGGGCTATGACGAAACGAATGGCGTCGCACACGCCGGAACGTTTTCTGACAAGGAACACGAAGAGCACCGTTGTCCTCGTTGAATGACAGTTATGGTCTGCCCGGCACCCGCTCACGATCGGGCCTACCAATTTCGTAGCAGCGGGCGTCCAGACCCCGTAGGCCATGCCGGAATTCCAGCACTGCCGGTCGCCGACGGCACGCAGCAGGCAGGCGGGTCGTCCAAGGCGCACCGGTGTCGCACCTCAACAATCGTTGCACGCCTCCACGAGTCAGGAGTCGCGCCTTGGCTCCAGGATGCCAAGGTGCCAGGTTAGATCCTTCTCGACCCAGCTTCGTTTTTGGTTCCGCAAACCCGACGAGCTTCGAGTCTTCCAACCATGGACGTTGCACTCCTCCAGCTGCCACCTCCTCGGCGTCCACACCCATCCTGGTTCTCCGAGACCCTTTCTGGCCCTCTCCTACCCACCGTGGTTCCGTTCAATGGCCGTACCCACTCCGTTAATCCTGGTCTCTCCAGCTTAGGCCTTTTATTGTGGAGCATCGCACCAGGCCATTAATTGACGCCCAAACCTTACGAAAAACCCACAGTCGTTCCATCGTCCTTGTGCCATGTTTCCTTGCCGCTTCTTTGTTCTCGGAGCAGCCACACTGAGGGACAATCCCCGCAGCACGCATTCGCACCACGATTATGCGTGGGTATGTTTCAGCATTGCACGCTGTCGTCGTCGTCGTCTTCCACCTCACAGAAATCTGAGCGCGTTCGAGGTAAAGAGATATTGGTCATACTGTCTAGTGGAGCTGGAAGTATCATGATAGTATGTGTTATGTTCTTCGGGTACAGTGTACACTGGTGCGGCCAGGCGGCCAGCGGAGCGCAAGAAAGAGACGCGTCTGCACGCAGCTGAGTCGAGACCCAAAGTGTCTGTTTACTCGTACAGGCACGCACGCTCGTTCGCGGCGGCGCGCCTCTCTCCGGCGTCGTTTTGCTTACGTACTACAGGTCATCATCACCAGCCTATCTACGCCCACTGCAGGGCAAAGGCCCTCTCCCATTAATCTCCATTTACCCACTACCCGGTCCTGTGCTAACTGCGACCAATTTAGCCCCGCAAACTTCTTGATCTCACCAGCCCATCTGACTTTCTTTCTGCCGCCCCCTGTTACCCTAACGACCAACGGTTTTCTTGCCTTCGCATTAGATGCCCTGTCCACGTCCAGTTTCTTCTCCTTCTTAATTTCTACTAATATGTCCTTAACACGCGCTTGTTCCCTGACCCACTCCGCTCTCTTCTTGTCCCTTAATGTTACACCTATCATTTTCCGCTCCATTGTCCGCTGAGTCGTCCTCGATTTAAGTTGAAACCCTCCGAGCCTCCAAGTTTCTGCCCCGTAGGTGAGTACCGGAAGATGCGGCTGCCATACACTTTCTCCTTAAGGGACAATGGTACGCTGCCATTCATTAGAGAATGCCTGCCGAATGCACTCCACCCCATTCTTATCTTCGAATTATCTCTGCCTCGTGGTTGGGATCCGGGGTCACAACTTGGCCTACAGTAAACCCGGATAGAAGTTGACAAAAATTTTCATTTTTTTCGTCACATCCAGGTTTTCATTACATGCAGGTTTCCAGTAAAACTCGCGTGAATGAAGGAGAAAAAAAAACAATATGCTAGCATCAGTGATGCTGAACGTGTACCTTTGTTTAAGAATATATTTCACACTGAAAAACTTCGTGATTTCCGCCTGCTGCTATTCGCAAACGTAACCTAAGTATAATTCAGCATTTTGATAATTTTCGGTTCATTAACGTGATTGAATAACCAAACTTATGGTGAAAGGACGCCTTTTCGCGGACTTGATGCTCTTCTCCACACTCAAAATTATTGATGGGATGCTAGCTGGGACACTGTACCGGGCAGCAACCTTCTTTTTTCTCGCCGGCGGAGACGGATTTGGAATATCGAGCTTGCGTTGAAAAGACAAAGTTTTTCGTTTTCTGTCAGCAGAAATGATCACCGACGAACCGGCGCCGCAGATAGCAGTGGAGACACGCGACTACGCGCCGACAGGCAGGCCAAGCACCTAACCGGCACCGCGCTCACACTTGGAAATGTACAGGAGATTGCGGTGCGGGCAAAATTCGCTAAATTAGTGCATTTCGCCTGCCGATTTTTCGGAAAAAAAGGGCAAAAAACATTGACTCATCAGCGCAGCGAATTCGTTACATAAATGTTAACTGTCGCATCTCCTTCGTTACATATAGGTCGCAAACACATGGGCTACAATGAAAGTGGAATGGTGACATGAAAAACTTCGTTAGATTCAGGAATTCGTTACAGAGAGGTTTGTTACGTCCAGGTTTAACTGTACTCATCTCTCCTCTTCGGAGGCGTTGTGCTTGAACGCAGGTCGAAAGTTGGCGGCGAAATTAGACGCTGGAGGGAAAGCGTTGCGCTGGCTTCACGCAGCGTCCGCTGCGCGTGCACATGTGCACGTGGGAAGTGCTCGGGCATCCTGGCTCTGGCGCACGTGACTGGATGAGTTCTGCGTTACGGTCGTCGGCTGCGGTGTCTGGTACGCCCGGACCGGATGTCTTCGCGGGCGGCATTTGGGTCAGATGCGTTTGGTTTCGCTTTAGCTCCCCCGCATCGGCAGTAACCCAATACAACCACGGTGTTCTTGCTTCTTTCGATAGTTTGGCCGGGGTGTTGAAGGTTATGAGTATGAGCCGCATACAAAGGGCAAAACCAATATACCATCCATCCTTTGATTGATAGCGCAGGCGTCGAACATTTGAGACGTGTGATTAGCTTGCCGAATGCTTCATACGAAAGCCTTCAAACTATATATCTGCTCGAAACGGGAACGTTGAAATCATGTTTCAGAATTGGGGACATTCTCAAATTATACCAAAATACCGTCTGATTAGTGGACACCACCACAAGAATTTCGTCCGATCAAACCATTTTTCCTTCTTTAAAGGGAAGCTGAAGCGCTTTCCAAAAAATTTGAGTTAGATTAACAGTTCTATAGTTTCTTGCGCGCTGATTCCGAATATCACATTGAAATTTATCGTACATGAGTCCAAGTGGCATTTATCTTGCAAAAAGCGCGGCCCCGTTTGAAAGACGCGCGCTTTTCGTCTTTTGACGCCCTGATTGGTTGCGCCCGTCATGACGTCAGAGGAGGACACCCTTCGGCCGCGCGGGTTGTCGGAAGCATTGCGAACGATCGCACGGTTGCCTTTGCGGCAATTTAGCTTGCCGTTTAATTTTCGCGCATGACTAGAAGTTTGTTTTATAAATTTCCCGTGCTGTTGGTTCAATTATCGCATTTGCTTTACACGACAGAGAACCCCAAAGCAGTGACTGTGACGTCGACTAGTGGGTTCAATCAAAATATTTTTGAATTAGGCAACCAGCATAGGGGATTTTATACCTTATGTTAATATTAGGTACTGCCTTAACTGTTTCTTACTATACACAAAACCATTTATGCCGAAGATTAATGGGCGTTTTATAAACAATCTACCAGCGAAAAGCACGTACGTGCACTGCGCGAAAAAATAGCGTTCATGCGCTGTAAACGTATATGCGAGACACATCTTGCTGGTACAAGCATAAACCAACAAGCAGACTGCTTCCGCTTTTCCTTCGTTCGTTGTCGCCCACCCCGGCCCCGTTACTCATCCCCGTACACAGACTCGCACGCGCGCGCAATTTCGGCAGCGGCGCTACGGCGCCTCCGCGATTGCTAGCTGCACTTCGATGAGTGGCGTCTTACTGCTTCACATGCATTTATTCTGAAAACACTGCAGCATACTAGTGCCTGCTCAGCATTATTGGCTGTAGTAGGGCTTGATTTTCGCTTGTGCGTTGCGCATTCTGCTACAATATTACGGCCACCTCGTTATAATTAACAGACCAGTCGGACAAGGCAGTTACGTTGTAGTTACGTTACTTTAGGTGCAATAATGAATCGTTGGCCTGTTTCAGCATTTCTAGATTTACGCATTTACCGCGCTAGTCGGACAGAGGCCGTATATTTACTCTTCGCTCCTAATTTTTTTAGTATCATCATTATATATATCACCGACTATCACTGGAGCACACTTGAGGTTCAGTGACAACAAGTGCTTGCCAGGTTATAATATGCAGCCACACGGAATCTTGGGCAAAAAATTAGGCCCCCGCAGTCAACACAAATTATGGCACGGTGGTGGTTCTGAGTGGTTTTTTTTTAATTCCAGACAAACATCACCTTATCGTGACATGTATACTTGCAAAATAAGTAATCTGGTTGTCTTGGTTCTTTTACTTTGTAGGAATACTGTTTACCTCTTAGCCGGGAGAGAACTTCTATCAGGATTGGCCCCTTGTTTAGTTTCGCCAAAAAATTGTTTTTTGAACACTGTCCTGAGCCCACAGGGAAAGAAAACCAACGCGTTTTAACGAAACAAGTATTTCCTGAACAAATGTGACTTGGGTTCTGGAATAGAACGAAACAACCCCGGCCAAGCAGTATTCCCCATCCTTCCTAAATCTAAATCTAATGTGAACATTGACGTCCGTCGCATCAAAAAAAAAAAAAAAAAAACGCATTGGAGCGGTTTACAAAGTATTTAACGTAGTGTAGTATATTCTCTGTCATCAAGCACAGCCACCTCGGCTGTCGCTTCCGTATGTTATCAAGCATCCCGGCGTGGCATTATTCTGCTTAGGAATACGGCATGATAACGTATGCCTCGTTTGGCGTTCGTGCATACTTTTTGAACACGAAAATTGTACAAATGAGTGCTATCAACTCCAACAACGACAAGTATCATTCACAAGGAAACACGGCGAAAAGAGCATGGCCGAGGCGGCCGATCCGGCCGGAAGTCCAGGTATGACGTTTTTCAGCCGGTTTTCGCCCGCGCTCTTCGGTCTTCCGGCATCGCGCGGCGAGATGGGGGCGGGGCATCGGGCCATTTTTGTTTGCTCATTGCGCCGCTTCTATTGCATGTATTGCGAAAATATTTCGTACACGGGAACTATTCAATGTGTACTTGCTGCTAGTCAACTTTTCTTTTAATTCTAAAACCGCTTCACCTTCCCTTTAAATAAACGTAAAGTTTCCCGGAGCTGTTTAGGCTCAGCAGAAGCCTACAGGTGCCCCTTTACCTCGGGGAGTCGTGCTACCTCATCTGTAAAAGAGGAGGGGGGGGGGGCATCGCTCCTTCTGCACCCCCTGTTCCGACGTCCCTGTGTCAGAGTCTTCGAGCGACAGCAGCTACGTCGCCATGGCGTCGTCGTTCACGATACCTCCGCCATCCGAATCGTTCACGTTCTCTGCGAACGACTGGCCATCATGGAAACAGTGATTCCACCGCTTCCACTCCGCATCAGGGCTTGACAACCAGCCAGGGCAGCAGCAAGTCAACACGCTCATCTACCTGATGGGCCGACAAGCCGAAGACATCCTGCGCACGTTCAACCTTTCGGAAGCCCACTCCGAGGACTTCAAAAAAGTCGTCGAAAGGTACGAACAATATTTAGTACCTCGGCGAAATGTCATTTTTCGAAGAGCGAAGTTCAACTAGCGCGTCCAGCAACCGACAGAATCAGTTGAAGAGTTCGCGACAGTGCTTCACAAGCTCCGCTAAACGGGCGACTACGGAAGTCTGCGAGACCATCTGGAACGCGACCGTCTTGTTTTAGGCCCCAGAGACACGCAACTGTCCGAAAAACTGCAGCTCGACGCTGACCTCACTCTGGAGAGAGACAGAGAATAAACGTTTATTTAAATCAACAGGGGTGATTGTACTGAAGCTTGAAGGAGCCATCCTCAGTCCAGGATGCCTTGAGCGTGGGCAACATCGACAGCCCTTTCAGCCAGCCGAAGCTGGTCGTCCAGGCTGGTGCTAGCCAAGGCGCTCTCCCAAAGCTCGACAGTAGAAAGTTGCAGGTTGGGAGGGACAAAGCCCGTCAAAGCGAAGTCGTCAAAAGCCAACAATGGGCGCGCTACACTCCCAAGAGGCGAAATACCACAACGTACACCGTGTCCAGCGTCACAATTTAAGAATAGGCACATCGTCACAATCCCAGGCGTCCCGGCAAAACAACCCGGCCCAGCCTTCAAATCAGAAGCGTTGCCAATGGTGTGGTAAAGACAATCATCTCCGTGCGGTTTGCCCAGCGAAAGGATTGATCTGTCCTGTGACAAGAGGGGCTACTACGCTTCCGTATGCTTGTCATCTGCAAAAAAAAAACAGCCTACTGTAAGCACCAACGTAGCATTTCTGGTATGGCAGAAGATCCCTCCGAGAAGTGGAGCACAGACGTAACAGCTGGCAACACCTCACTGCTCTTCAAAATCGACACCGGAGCAGACGAAACAGTCATCCCCGATGATACGTCTCGGCAATTACTTCGGCAATACGAGCATCGTGCACCCCCGAAGAAGCTGTGCGGACCATAAAGGTGAAAGGTACACTGCGTCTCCCTGTGACAGCTTTTGGCAAGACCACAGTGCCCCTACACGCTGACTGAGAATCCGTGATGATTACTTCCGCAGGTGTTTGCATTATCGCCAGTGCTATAGCTACCTCTTCGGCCTGTAGCGTCGTTACTTTCATGAGAGTGAGGCTCGTGGCGTGGCTGTCTATCTTCGTTACGGTCGCCACCATGGCTCCATAACCTGCGGCGTCCGTGTAATAAACTTTTTCGTTGGAGACATATTTTTTCTCCAGGGCTATAACTCGCGCCTCTCTACGTCCCTCGTGGAACTGCGGGTGCATCTTTCTTGGCAAGGGGGTCACTGTGATGTTTCGGCGTAGCTCGCCATGGATATTTTCCGTGGATTCTAGAGGGCGATCATGGATGTTCATGCCCAGTCTCAGTTGAAGGGCCCTGCCCGCATCCATCCTTGATAGCCGGTAGCGCTGACTGAGCAGGTGGCCCTCAATCAGCTCGTCCACAGTGTTGTGAACCCCAAGCTTGAGGAGACAGTCGTTGGAGACTCTCCGCCGCTACGCGGGCCTTCTGGACAGCCTAGAGTTGATCTTTAAGTTCGCTGCTCCTGATAGCACTGTCCACTTGACCTTATCCTCCTGATAGGAGGCTTGCGTAGTACAACCACATGACATGTGACACAAGTTCACACGCCCATCACACTTTGAACACGTAGCAGTTCCGTCGTAGTCCGGGTCGATGTGGCTCATCCTCCAAGGATTGGCGTATGAGTCCGTTTGTAGCATGCGGAGAGTGACTGACTGCACCCTGTTGAGTCCTTTGTTTGGGAGTGCAAATTCACGTCGATTTAAGTAGAAGTGCTTGGTGAGCTCTTTGTAGGTCTGAAGTTGATCCTTCAAAGCCCTGTGTGGGGACGGGGGTGGTTGGGAGGGAGCGCGGCTGATGAGTCCTCGCGCCGCCTCATGTGCTAATTCATTGAAGTTCCGCTGTCCTCCACCGAGGTCGCCCATGTGGGCTGGAAACCAGACTATGGAATGAGTGCTAATGGATTTATCTTCCAATAACTTAATGGAGACTTTGGCATCAACCACTCCCCTGGAGAAGGCTCGAGTGGCTCCCCTGGAGTCGCTATAAATTACCTTATGTTGAGGATCAAGCAGAGCAAGTGCAATGGCCATTTGCTCAGCAACCTCCGGATTCTTGGTAAACACGGAAAGTGCGTTGCACATCCGTTCTTGAGCGTCAATGACGGCTATCGAAAAGGCCTGTCTTCCATTTATCTGAGCAGCATCTACAAAAGCCGACTCCGTAGGGCTCTCGAGAGCCGCAGCTATAGAAGTGACTTGGCGCGAGACCGTCTTCTCCCTTGATTAAAGACAGGGTGGACGTTTCTGGGGAAAGGACGGACCGCGATCGAGTCTCTGATTTCTCTGCTAAGGTGCCTGACACTCTCCTTATCCTGTTCGGTAAAGATGCCCAGAGTGACCAGAATTTCTCTGCCTGCTCCAGTTCCTGACAGTCGAACTATCTGCACAGTGTGCTGAGCTTCCGCGATTCACTGACGCACGGCGGCAGCCATTTTGGTGCCTAACGCCGGAGTGGCCAGCTTTATGCGCCCTTTTGCGGCCGCCATTGACGGGCGGAATAGGTACGAGCGCCGCTTGGCAACCATGACAGCTGTGCTTACTTCTTGAGGATTTCGAGATAGCGCGTTGCCGCTACAGGGTCACGTTCGGTTACGCTAGCGCAGCTTATTTAGCGGATCTAGGTTACACCAGAGGCACTAAATAAGCTACGCTTCTCTAGTGGCTGTGAGTAACGCAAGGCCACAATCGTTCTTTCGCAGCGGGAAGCGAAGCAGGCGTTTTCCACCGTCCGGCCGGTTCAAACAGTCCGGTACAGAGCAGCACGGCATTACTACTCTACCTGGGACTTAAAAACTCACTCTCAACGTGTCCTAAGCCACACTGTGCTCCGAAAATTGCGATTTATCGAAGAACGCGCGCACGCGGCAACACAGAGGCACCAAAATGTCAGCGCCCATAGGTCTTCCGGGGTGAACAACTGTCACGTGATGCGGTTCGACCAATGGCCGCTGTCGGCGGCATTCAACAATGAGGGAAAAGAATGCCGATACTCTGAAACCTGATCTAGTGGTTCTAGCCTCTGCTGGTCAGGTGCGCTGCCTGTGGCCATTGGCGGCGGTATTGCTGCGCGTCGGGAATGGCGAGAATGGCGACGACGACAATGACGATGCTGTACAGAGGGCCATGAATAGAAAATACAAGTTTGGTTTATTAGCAAGGCTGCTTTGTCCCTATAACAGTAGTAACGATTTTGTTGTAAACTTTAGATATTATATCAGAACCCCTCGAGCTTGGGGACAGGGGAACTCCTCAAGGCTCGGTACTGTCTCCCTTTTTGTTCAATCTGGTCGCGTAGAAATTAGCTAGAACAGTTCTCGATATTAAGGGGGTTGAACTCACCATCTACTCTGATGATGTTATCCTGTGGAGTGCTGGGGGCAGTGACGGCGAATTGGAGGCTCGATTGCAAGAAGCTGTCAGAACCACAGAGCTGTACCTCGCCCCCTTGGGTCTTAAATGCTCCCCAGAGAAGTCGGAGTTGCTTTTCTATAGCCCATCTAGACCAGTACGCAAGCCCAGGGGTTGGGAGCAGGACAGGAGGGCCTGTCCTGCTCCCAATACGGCAATCGCATTCCGGAGGTCAATTCCATCAGGGTTCTGGGCTTAATAATCGAAGGAAACGGATCCAATAACTTAACGTTACAGAAGATTACCGGGGAAGTGGAAAACGCGTTACGAATGTTTCGACGCATTCTCAACAGGAATAGAGGCATAAGCGAGGAGTGCGCCATCAGGCTTAGCCATGCTTTCGTCCTATGCCAATTTCTTATTTTAATTACGTCGCGGCTGCGCTCAATTGGAAGAAAACCGAAGAGCAACGCCTCTTTGGGCTTCCTATCCTACGGATCACCTACTGAAACTAAGGGTTCACAATACATGCGTAGCTTATTTAGTGGTTCCAGCAGAGGCGACCTCCGGGACGGCCCCCTCCTGCGCCGAGGCAGGTCGAGCCTCAACAGCGGGCGGGCGTGAACTCGACAGTGGCCTAAGCTAGTTTTGCCACCTCTCCGGCCGACCGGCCACCCCTCGTCGAACAGCAGACGCCCAGCGCCACCATCGATAGAGCGCATGGTTCGCAGGATAGCGTATAGATGGTATTCACTGAAAAGTTTAGCTATCGATTTCTTCGCTTGGCAACACTGGAAACGGCCATGGACATGGCGCGGCTTGTGCCACTGCGCCCGCACACCGCCGAAAAAAAAAAACATTGGCGTGCGTCGTGTGCTCCATTTCAACGCGATTCTCAATTGTGGTGGTGTCAAGAGAGATG
Source organism: Haemaphysalis longicornis (assembly GCA_013339765.2). Taxonomy (NCBI): domain Eukaryota; kingdom Metazoa; phylum Arthropoda; class Arachnida; order Ixodida; family Ixodidae; genus Haemaphysalis; species Haemaphysalis longicornis. The sequence goes on along the minus strand of CM023458.1, from coordinate 102,899,341 downwards.
CTATTAATCGCGCTGACATTGGAGTCGAGGCATTACTATACGTTCGGTGGGGTAGAGTTTGGAACATCCAACTCACACCATAGCACGGACAAGTACCACCATCCCGCGGAGCCTGGCGTAACCAGTGACGGCATGGTTGCCTGCATACGTGCCTCGCCATTGAATACAATTTATACACACAGCAAACCGAAGTACACGAAACGAAACGCCAGCAACGGGCGATAAAGCCATTACACTCGGCGACGGAGCCCCGGTTGTGGAACAGATTTCTGTTCATGAGCTGACTATTAAAGCGAAGCTTTTATACGGCTAGCCGAAAAGAAAATCCGGCGGTCCCGTCTACGCAGCGGTGGTGTAGAGGTAGAGCATCCGCCTCGCGTGCAGAAGGACCATGCGTGTTTATGGAATTGCAGATGAGGCTTGGGGTGCGGCCTGACCCCGACGACTATTGCCGGTAACGCACTCTCTCACCAGAGCAGGATTGGCCACCCTGGTGTAGTAATGGCCACAACCACGGAGCAAGCCACAACCTCCCATGAATACCTCCTCGCGTTATGAAGCCGACGTCTACCTGATTGGGCCATTCCGACACGGTTGAAGTAGTTTAAATTTAAAGTGAAGCTTTTTTAGTCTCACTGATGGACGAACAATATCCAAGGGTTGAACGACGCGCAGCGACACGAAGTCCAGCCCATCGACGACCAGTCCACAACCCTAACGACTGCGAAAGAATCCTTCACGGCAAAGCAGAGCGTTTCAGCCAGACAACTTTGGGGGAGTGAGAGTAGTAATGCTATTGTGCAGCCGAAAACGACAATCTTGGGGAATCGAAAGTAGTAAAGGTATATTCCAGTCGACAGCGGAAATTTTTGGGGAGCGGAAGTAGCAAGGCTATTGTCCAGCCGAAAGAGAGAGCGAGAGTACACTTTATTAAGTTTGCAGCTGTGTTACTTAGTCGTCGGCCGTGAGCCCTTGGGCTCTGGCAGCGTCCTCAGCCAGCTGGACGGCCCAGAGTTGCTCTTCCGGGGTGGAGCTGAGCAGCACGCGGTCTCCAACTGCTCAGCGTTAGTGATTGTGCGGCCATTTGTGATCGCCTGCGGGCATTTCCATAACATGTGCACCAGGTACGCTCGTTCCTGACATCTATGACACTCAGGGGAGTAGTGCCCTGGGTAGCAATAGCTATATACAAGTGGGTTTGGATACGAGTGGGTCTGTATAGGAATTAACGGGGCCTGCCTAAACGATAATGACCGGTGATGTCACTGTACGACAACAGCCTGTCCCTGCCTGACATGGGGACGAGTTCCGCATCGGAAGTGCCGTCCGTTCAGTCGGTAAAGCCTCGAGCGGCTTCGTGCGCAGACTCGTTCCCTGCAAGGCCGGAGTGGGCGGGGATCCAAATTAAGTTGACCTTGCCTGCCCGGTTTTCGAGGTGAAGACCGGTATTCAGGATTGCGGACGCCTCCCTTGATATGTCGCCCTCGTGAGAAATTTAGAATTGCTGATTTGGAGTCGCTGATGATTGTCTTGATTTTTGTGGAGGCAACCATGGCTAGAGCAATGGCTGCCTCTTCTCCAACCACCGAGTCTCTCGTGCGGACAGAGGAGGCCACCTGTTGACTCGGAGTAACTGGGAGGTGGCGCCCCCACTCTGTATAAAGGCATTGGAGGGGATTAAACGGGGCTTTTTGCTGTTCGTGAACTGCGCGTTTTGGAGTCATTCTTCGCGGGCTTCACGCCCACATTCGGCCGGCTAGCGGCGTCCGCGCCACCCGGGCGCGTCTCTACAGAGGCGATGGTGTTACCGCGGTGATTGTTGACCACCGCTATTGGCGGTGAGCGCGAACACAGGCGGCGCTGCGAAGCGCGCCTCCGTGACGTCAGCTTAGGGATTCTCGCATTTGTCGTCTGCTTCACTCAGCATCGCTCTCCCTGCTGTTTCTTCGCGCTCGGTCAACGTCTGATGCTTGTCCGCACCAGAATTGGCGTGTGCATGGGTAACTTTTTATCATAATAATAGGCTTAAAATCGCATACACTAGCTCATGGTGTCAGTTAAAGTATAGTTTTGGATACCGCTACGGGAGAAACATTGCTGGCGCCACCCCATTCCTTGCGAAGCCGGTCCTGTGCGGAGCGCGAAGAGTCGGAGCTAGGCGTCAGCTTCTCATGTAAGCATTCGAACAAAAGGAACAGTCAGCTGCTAATAACCGACAACAGCGAAAATGGAAAACCAAAACAAATTCTAGGCCTTCAGGGCTGTCGGCTTTGGCAGAAGGCATCACGATTCCCGGTAATCATATGTAAGGTAAAACAGTTTTTGCAACCTTGGCGAACGCTCGAACGCGTTTTGTCACATCACTTTACGTTGTCAAGGCATGAAAGTTGCCGACATATGCACTATAGACTGCAAAATCTGTAGGTTGAGTTCCAAATAACCCAGTGGGCATATACGCGCGTGCTGATTCTATACCAGGCATCTAACCAGTATGGAGGTTTATTAAGCAAAACGAGTCACGTCTTCGTTAAATTAGTAACACATATATGTTTGTTAAGACCTGAGGGATATTTCGGAACATTTTGCACAGCCATATTCTTCCGATGTTCGGATATGCGTTATAGGAAAAATGCACTCAAGAGGAGGAGGAGGAGTAGGAGGAGGGGGAAAACTTTAACAATTAAATCGATCTGGTTAGTGGGGCCGGGTCCTCAGTCCAGGACAAGAGAGTAAAAGTAATTTTCTTCAAATCATAGAACGCCATCCCGAGAGAATAGGATTTGTTCTTCGCGCCTGGAAGGGTTGAAAAGCAATAAAGAGCTACTTGGAATTCTTCGGTTTCGAGTCTTGTAATATATGCAGGTATACTATTTATTACGTTAGTTAGCGAGTATATCATGCCTTCAACACCATAATCATGTCATCATATGATGACATGATTGATGACAGTCATATTGATGACAAACTGACTCTCAACTCGAACAATATTGTTCGAGTTGAGAGTCAGTTTGTTATGAACGATATAATTACGATAGAAATTCGGAGCACAAAAGCCGCCTTCGAGTACTGTGGAACCACGTTGTTTAGGGCGCGATGCGCGGTGGCGTAGCACAAACCTTCTCATTGTATTTGTATGTGAATAAACAAAGCACGCTGCGGATATGCACCTTCTTGCACGCAGCCGTAATGAAAGCCAATTGTGAAGAAGGGAATGTATGCCATACAAAATGAAGGAAATATCCACACTACCTTTGTGAGGCTCCCAAACATCCCGAAACCTCCTAATAAGAAGTGGTGACGGCGCAGAAAAAATTAATGCGTTGGGCAGAAAAAAAAAAGCAAGAAAACATCCGATACAAGACAACAACGAAAGAAACAGAAGAAAGCCGCTTTATTTCCTGCTGTGCGATGAGCGTGTAGAGGCCGCTGCTTGGTACGTAGTATTAGAGTGTTGAGTCTTCATAGGAGCATCTCAAAAATACTGCAGGGAAGCCTACGCATTTGAATACTTATCGAGAAGCTCTGATCGCTGATCCTCGCGAATAAGCAAGAAAGGACGAGTTACACACGATCTTCTGACCGATACTCTGAGGAAAGTTGTTCTCTATCTCTTTCGTGTGTTGCAAACTTGTGGGGGATACAGCTTCAAATTATTCAGATGCGTCAGAAGCTGGCAAAATAACTGAGTCGCTAGAAATACGCTTTTTAACGCACTACAGCAACGAAGCGGGCTATTTCTAGCCCAGGCACTGTTGCCCCTCACAAGCGGAGACGACAGCGGCGCGAATCCCTAAGCCGACGTCAGAGCCAGCGGGCGCCACTCAAAGATCTCACCGCCAATGGCCATGCCTCGCTACCAGAGTGTAATCGGCCGCGTCCACGTAGGCAACGTTCTCGACTTTCGCAAAGCGTCTTTGCAGGGCACGGGCTCTGGCCTCTCGCCGCTCCTTGTTATGTATAGGATGCATGTTACGCGGGAGCGGAGGCGGAAATTTTATGGGAGCGAAGGTGGTACGTAAGGCTATAGTCTAGTCGAGTCTGTAGTCGCGTCGACAGCGGAAATTTTGGGAGAGCGAAAGCCGAAAACGGAAATTTGAGGGAAGCAATAGTAGTGCTACTTACTACTTTTGCTTCCCCAAAATTTTCTCCCGAAAGCGAAAATTGGGGGACAGGGAAAGTAGTAAGGCTATAGTCGAGCCGGACAGCGGAAATTTTGGGGGAGCGAAAGTAGGAAGGCTATATAGTCCAGCCGACAGTGGAAATTTTAAGGGAGCAAAAGTAGTAAGGCCATAGACGAGCCGACGGTGAAAATTTTGAGGGCGCCAAAGTGGTTAGGCTATTCGCCGCGAGCTCGACATGTAGGTGGCGACAGCGTCGCGCTGCTAGTGTGGATGCTCCGCTGAGCCATGCGCTGAGCGGCCCGTAAGAATGCACACTGTGGGCGCGCTTCGTGCCTTTTTCCCGCCGTATGTGCGCACGAAAGGTGCAAACAAGAGTGGTATGCTGTAGTTCGGTTCCTCAACGTTCAATGTATAGCATGGAAGCGCCAGTCAGTTTTCATTACTACGCCAAAAAAAGCGACGACTCATCGGGAATCTCAGAATGGCCGTAATTGTGACAATGAACTTGTACGCTGTGGCTCGTAGCAAGCTCGATCTTTCCAGACTATGGCTTTGAGCCTTCAATAAAAGCATAAATAGAAACAAATCAGGAAGCCTCGATCTCTGAAATTCAGTTTACAACGGCAATCTCAATCGCTTTCACTGGTAGCATGACGCATTCTTGCATTTGTGGGATGCCCTGAAATGGTAACACCACCTACCTGCCCCGACATTCTTTCTAAGAGCTTACGATATTTTTTGCATGTTCAAAAGGCAACATAAAATTACTGAATTTTGATCAGCGCAGAGATATAAATGTAACCGCTCTAACGGGTCTTTTAAATGAAATTTTAACGACTCTGAAGGAAGGTTTGATGAATAACGGTTTCGGATCACTTATTTACGGCTTTCGTCGCAAGTGAACTTGCGAATTGAATTGTCAACGCACGCAGTACAATCAACATCTCATGTTTAGCTAGGTTTTCGCAAAGTGACAAGCAGGTTTACAGTGTGCAAACCAAGCTTCTGGGACCTCACAGTGAGCACAAATTTTCTGTTACGGCTGCTCTGTTGACCATTTGCGTTCCTTTTAAAATCTAACAGGTGCCTGCAACAGCGAGATGTGTTTGCATTCTTGCGTATAAGGTCGCTTACGAACCCTAAAGATGGCAATAAATGAAGTTGCGCTGTTGCAGATGTAGTAAAACATTTCCTTTTTATTTCTCGTTGTGAATCAGCGCAACGGGTTTCCCGGTAACTACTTCGTTTTGTAAACTGAATATCGCCTTTGTCTTGGCATTTAATGCTGGAGGATTGGTTAAAAAATGAAATTCTGTGCATTTAGTCTTTTTCGGGAACGGGGGGGGGGGGGGGGGCGGGGGGGGGGGTCCTGCCAACGTGCCAACGTTGCAAGAGCAGCGAGAAGAGAACGCATGTAACGCGAAAATCCAAAATCCAAACTATGGTTATCAGTATTACCAGAGTCCCTCAATACTTTAATGGTCACGAAACTTCGGCTCTCGGTTCATATAGGGACCGCACGCGCCGCTACAGGCGCCACCTCCGCACGAAGGTCATCCAGCCGCCGCGCGTGCGGCATATTGGCCAGCTCTTGGCGTGCAAACGCTCGCTGCTTTGGTGTCTGCGCGCTGATTAACTGCGTTTTTTTTTCGTAGTAGTTAGCGATGAATAGTCCGGTTATTGTATTAATCACCTGCCTTCAATGGGGTTTTATTTTTCGAAGTAAGTTACCGTAAACTTCGGCCGCGAACGGCAACGGCTTCTGTGTGCTCTGGCACAAGCGCTGCGCCGTCGTGTTTACGGATTTTAAATCTATATTGCTTCTTTTCTTAAAGCAAAGTTGTAAATACCACACATACGGTAGCTGTGTAGTCACGGACTGCTGCGGGCCTATCGATAATACAATAAAAAAAAACTGAAAGAAACCAAGTACGCGTCGTTCAGACTACGCTTAATGAATCCGTTGATTGCTCTGGAATGCACAGAACGCTAAAAGAGATAGCCCAATAGTATTGTCGTTTCGATGAGTGTGTACATACTTGAAAACATCTAAAAACGCTGCAGAAACGCGAAGGATCAAAACACGAAGAGATACAGGGTGTTTCAGCGAACACTTTCAAAAATTCTTAAAAATAGGCTCTTCGAGAAAAAAAGAAACCCTCTTCAGAAGGAGATTGCTAGCTGCGGCGGACGCCAGATAGTATCAAGGGTGTGCACATTAGTTAGGTGGGTAATTAAACTCTACTAATGAACTTCTTAATTAGCGGAGTTTGGTGGTTGTTGTCAATGGTGATTTTGTGGCCCCAGAGAAGGCGATTTCATATCAGTTTTTAAAACAACGAAAAAGTCGGTGTTTAAAGCCCTGTAGCGTGAGGAAACCTGCCGTTGTTTTCCGCTCAAAAACGAAACTCGGCGCTGAAGGAGCGCTGGAAAAGTCTTGAGCGAACGCAACGTCGGCTGGTGACGTGTTTCAATGAATGTGGCGGCCAATTCGAAATGTAAGTGCAATTTTCCCTAGCTAGGAAGCCTCAGCAAGCAGCCACAGCCGCGAAAGCCCTCCTCGCCCAGCAAACAAACCTTTCCTTTGTCTGATGCGCTTTCTAACACGCAGCGATTATAAACGAACAGCAAATAAACCTAACGAAAAAAAAAGGAACGGATGGTGACGTTTCACATCTTGCACGTCTGGTAGCCGCGTCAGATGTGGTTGAGACAATAAAAAAAGAAAAGCAAAACTGTCGCCAACGCCCACTAGGACTCCCGAAACGGGCGACCGTGTTGTGGGCAATGGCTAGCCTCTTTCTTGCGCCTACCAACGAAAGAAAAGATAACGCTAGCCGTGGTATAAGGTGAGCGTTGATCATTGAAAAAATACAAGAGGCGATGGAGTTGATATCAGCTGATTCCCTAGCGTGGGGAATCACCAGAGCCTTTTTGAATTGGGCGACACAGTCACTGCAACACGTCATCAGCGGATGTTGCGTTTGCACTAGACTTCTGGCGCACCATGTGCGCTGCGTTTCGGTTTCATGGGGGAAAAAACTTGATTTTTGCGGGCTGCAGGGCTCTACAGAGTGCATTTTTCTTTGCTTTAAAAACTGGTCCGTTATCGTCGTCTCCGTGGCTACAAACTCGCCATTGGCAATAACCGCCAAACTTCGCTAATTAAAAAGTTCATTACAGAGTTTTAGTTAATTAACTATGTAATTCGCATGTTTCTCATAACTGCTGACGTCCGCCGAACCTGATAGCTTGTTCCTTAAGAGAATTCCTATTTTTCTTGAAAAGCCTACCTTCAGGAATTTTTGAAAGTGTTCACTGAAACACCCTGTATATGTTGCACCGTGTGTCCTTCCGCTTCCACGCTTTGCAATCCTTGCAAAAACAGAAAGCGAAAAAAGAACAATGAAAATGATTTTATCACACGCAACAAAAAATTTCAATGTTACGAAGGGAAACAAAAGAGCGTGGTCCAGCGTACAAAAATTTATTTTTTCGCGCTGCGATGTGCAGCACACGGAGGAAACAGAATATTGCCACGTAGCCAAGAACGACACAAAGCTTTTCTGAACGCAGCGAACTAGCGATCTCCTGCACTACAAAAGACTAGAATGAAACACAAACGTCGAAGAAGCAGTCCGCAGTGTGACGTGAACAGATGAACGTCGATAAAGTGAGTTGCGCGGCGTTTGCTATGCATGCATTACTCTTGGAACGTTATTAATTTCAGATCCATGGAAATGGGATCGAGTACATTGTCGGAGAAACAAAAAATCAAGTTAGCGACAAGGTGGCACCCTTTCCATATCAAACAATATTGCCCGACGGGACGTACGACAAAAAGAGCAAACGGGCGCTCTGGTTGAAAAAAACGCCAGATAAGAAACCGGAATCGGCCACGCGCGGTTACAAAACAAACAAAACGAACCCTAAGGGATAATTCGCGGAAATATGAAAAGTAAAACCACAAGGACGTCCCAAAGCTTTTTTACACGCGAGCCTGAGCGCAAGGTAATACAAGTTTGCAAACAGGCAATGAAGCACCGCTACAACCTGACTGATATGACACAAATCCGGCTTTAAGTTAGCCTTGTACAATTCTAGTCCACGATGCTCTCAAAAGGGTACATTGCTTTTTCCATTCTCACACACAGTGCATTTCCACACACTGTCGCACACTTATAATCGAAGCTGAAATCTCCCGTTGCTTGCCTTGGAATGGCGCCCCTCCATTTCTCACACAGCTGCCCGTCGCTCGGTCAACAGAACAAGGAAACATTTTCGTTGTACAAGGAACGACATCCCGGGACGCAACACATGTTCGGCATCGTCGTTGCACTACTTAAGTCGCATCACAAGAGCGCGATATGCACGTTACATTTTTTTCCCCGCACAAAACAAACACAACTCGTCGCAGCTCCGCCGTTCGAGCCAGCGCAACGCCGCCCGAGGAGTGACCTCAGTGAGAGGGTGGCGCCACCGCGCGGCGGCCAAACGCAGCATATGAAGCTCTCCCATTGAGTTACGGAGCAGTTTCGTGACCAGTAAAGCATTGAAGGACTCTGGTATTACTTACAATCGAAACTACACTATAGGCCTCGTGTTCTGTAGCGGTGAAAAAGCAGTACGTATTTTCAAACTGATTAACCCCCGTTTGGTCCGGGATTGTCCAGGAATTGTGGCTCACCTTTTTTTCAAAATTGTATTGAAAGCAAGCATTGTGGGAAAAAATTAAAAAAAAAAAAAGAGCGAGTCATGGCACACACCCCTCACACATGTGGGCAACAACGTGCATTATATTACGCGTTTTCTCCTCTTTCTTTAAACGTAGGTCCACCTTAAGAGGTTAAGACGTGACCATATTGGGCATTTGGTTATGCTGAGTGAGACACGTTTCTGGACAAGGGATTCATGTCGGATTTGAAAATGATATATATGAAATGACACACGAAATGCCACATGACAGACGCAAACTCACAACTGCTTAATTTTACCGAAAATCCCCCCTAAATATTCTTGCGCATCCATAGAAACGTATTTTAAATAATACGTAAAATTAGCAACTCGATACAGTTGAATAAATGTTTATTCCTCCTCCTCAGTATAAACAACGACTGTCCAAAAATGGTATTTATTTTAGAAAAGGTACGGGAAGAATTCGATCACACAGGCGCTTGCGGGTGTAAAATACGTGTCCGGTAATGTATGGGCGATAGCGCACGGGTTGTGTGCAGTGTAAATGTTTTTGTTTGTTTCTTCTTTCTATAAGGACACAGCTTAATTTTACAAGGGTGTGGAATTTGCACGCGTATGCACAGGTCTTGTCGCTTCTGACCCGTTTCGCGTACTAAACTTTTATCCTTTAAATAATCACCACGCCAGCCACCTTCAAAAAGCACCCTTCGACGTTCCCGAAACGGCAGACGACTGCACTCAACAATACGAAAAGTGCAATGTGTGGAAGCAATGTTTATAACACGTTTCACACTCAAGCGGTGACCAGGGCGAAGATGTTTCGTGGAATTAAACCAGCGCATTAACCCGCAACGGCCGCTGATTATTGCGTTTCTAGAGGAAATGCGCAAGCAGAGGTAACTGTCATTGCTTACTGCCAACGAGCACACATATTGGTTGTTTTGTTGCATACAGCACGCGTCTTGCGCCGCACGCAACGTGAAAAAGCAGACGACGCGAGAGCGCCATCCACACTAGGAGCGTTCGTCCCGCCGCCGCCAGGGACCGACTGTGTTCGCGCTCGGGGCGAATAGTCCAGCCGACAGCGAAAATTTTGGGACAGGGAATGCATTAAGGCTATAGCCAAGCCGAAAGCAAAAATAGGGGGGGGGGAGTGATAGCGGGAAGGCTATAGTCCAGCCGACACTGAAATTTTGGGGGAGCGAAAGTGGCAAGGCTGTATTTGACAGCGGAAATTTTGAAGGACCGAAAGTAGGAAAGCTTCAGTCCAGTCGATAGCGGAAATTTTGGGGGAGCGAAAGTGGCAAGGCCGAAACGACAGCGGAAATTTTGAAGGACCGAAAGTAGGAAGTCCCAGCCGATAGCGGAAATTTTGGGAGAGCGAAAGTATAGCGACGCTGTAGTCCAGCCGACAGCAAACATTTTTGGGGCGCGAAGGTAGTAAGCCTATACAGTCCAGCCGAAAGCGAAAATTTTTGGGGAGCTAAAGTAGCAAGGCTATAGTCCAGCAGACTGTGGAAATTTCGGGGGAGTGAAAGTCTATACCACAGCCGACTGTGCAAATTTTTTAGGAAGCGAAAGTGGTAAGGCCAGCCGACAAAGAAAATTTTTGGGGTAGCGTAAGTTGGAAGGCTTTAGTTCAGCCGATAGCGAAACATTGGGGGACCGAAAGTGGAAAAAAAAAAAGTTACTGCGTTTTTGCAGCTGCATCTTTCCATAGGGGCGATTTCCCAAGCCGGGGGAAATTTTGAGGGAGCGAAATTAGTAAGGTATAGTCGAGCCGAAAACGAAAATTTTGAAGAAGCGATTGTAGTACTACTTACTACTTTCGCTCCCCCAAAATTTTCTCCCGAAAGCGAAAATTTGGGGGCAGGGAAAGTAGTAGGGCTTTAGTCTGGCCGACAGCTGAAATTTTGGGGGTGAGAAAGTGGTAAGGCAATAGTTCAGGTGACAATGTAAATTTGGGGAGCTAAAGTAGTGAGGCTATAGTCCAGCCGACCGTAAAAATTTTGGGGAGAGCAATAGTAGTAAGGCTTATATAGTCCAGCCGAAAGCTGTAATTTGGACGGAGCGAAAGTAGTACTACTTACTACTTTCGTTCCCCAAAAATTTCCACCTGAAAGCGAAAATCTGGGGGAAGGGAAAGTAGTAAAGAGTCTAGCCGACAGCAGAAATTTTGTGGAAGCAACAGTGGTAAGGCTACAATCCAGTCCAAAGCAAATATTTAGGGGGAGAAAAAAGCCGTCGGAGGAAATTTTTTGGGGAGCGAAAGTAGGAACCGACAGCGAAGTAGTCCAACCGACAACGAAAATTTGGAGTATCGAGAGTAATAAGAATATAGTCCAGCCTGACAGCGGAAATTTCGGGGGAGCGAAACTATAGGGAGGCTATACTACAGCCGACTGCGCAAATTTTTGGGGAGCGAAAGTGGTAATGCTATAGTCAAGGCAACAGTGGAAATTTTCGGGGAGCTAAAGTAGTAAGGCTTTTCCATCCGACAACAAAAATTTGGGGGGAGCGAAAGTAGGCAGGCTATACAGACAGCGAAATTTTTTATGGAGCGAAAGTAGTAAGTCTTTAGTTTAGTCCAACCGAACGCGAAAATTTCGGGGAAGCGAAAGTAGCGGAAATTACCAGGAAACGGTTATATGTGTCTCACCACTGTTATAGCTCGAGAGAAATGAAATTCGCTTATACCTTTCCCCTTACTCCTGTGTCGCCTTTACGTCGTGTGCCCAATAGTTTCGCTTCCAAATTCAGAATGTTGAGTGGCTAGTGATTTTTTTTGTTCTGACGTGCTCTTGCGTCATGGTGCCACCCGACAGCTGCTCACAGATCGTGGCTGCTTCCTCCTCACCAGACTCATCGACAATCTTCTTCAATCCTGTTCTGTCAAACACAAAATGACCACCGCTTACCATCCCCAAACTAACGAACTTGCAAAAAGGCCAAATATGACGCTCACTGATATGTTAGCTGTGTATGTGTCGCCCGATCACTCTTAACTGGGACGCTCCGCTGCCTTACGCGACAATTGCGTACAATTATTCGCGGTATGGTACTGCCGGTTGCTTGCCTTTCTATCTTCTATTCGGATGAGAACCGCGCTTGCCCATGGACACCCCGTTTTTTGCATCACCTGCACCGTCTACCGAGTACGCGCGCGATATCATTGCAAGAGCTGACGTGGCCCGTCCGGCTTGGGAAAGGCTTTCAGCATCGCAAGTGGTCCAGAAGTCTTGATACGATCACCGACACCGTCCAGCCCACTTCTCTCCTGGTTCCCTTGTTCTGGTGTGGTGCCTTTCCCGCTGTGTCGGCCTCTCTGAGCAGCTGCTCTCTCAATATGGGGGCCCTTATAGCATCATTCGCCAAGTTACTGATGTCAAATATGAGAGTGAGTGAGTGAGTGAGTGAGAGAGAGAGAGAGAGAGAGAGAGGGAGAGATTTATTGTACTAATGAGCCTGAGGAAGTCCTTAGGGCCTGCACCCAGTGAGGTACCCTTATTCCAGGACGCCGTGGAGCTGGCTGGCCATCCCGGCCCGTTCCACGAGTCGGCGCTGGTCCGAGAGCTCGGAACTGATCAGCTGCTCCACCCACTGCTCATAGGTAGGGTTGGGATTTGAGGTTAGAGTAGCGGTCCGTTGGCACTGCCATACCACGTGGTATACGGTGCCAGCAACAGGGAAGAAGTTACAGATGGCAGGGTATTGGGTGGGGTACATAGCGGTTAGTAGGGTGTCATGGGGATATGAATTGGTTTGTAGGTGCTAAAATGTTTCTTCATTGCGTGTTGATTCTGAATGAGGTGGTGGGAAGCGACGGCGATCGTTTTTGTAGTGGGATATGATTTCAGTGTATGTGTGGAGTGGCGCTGGCTTTGAGGCAGTTCAATCGCCGTTTTCTCCTTTTGAGGTAATGGCCTGGTATGAGCACGGGCAGTGGCGTGTGCCGCCTCGTTCCCTTCGAAGGACTGGTGGCCGCGTGACCAGATGACTTAAAGGAGCCATGAAGAGAAAACACAAGTTTGGTTCATTCAAAAGATTGCCTCATTAGAATCATACTGACTCCACTTTAACGTAAACTTCGCTCAAATAAGCTACATAATTAGGAAAAAAGGGAAAGGCCATGTGACCCACTCGCTCATTTCCCGCAACAGAACCTATGACATACCACCCTGCTCTGCGATCGGCGGAGGCCAGCAAAAGCAAACACAAATTAGGCAGAGCTTATAAGCTTGCCAAACGAGCTATTTGCACTTAAATTTAGGGCACATTCTTTTTAAAGCAATAAGAATGGTGACACAAACAGTGGAAGTTACAAAAGCACACGTAAACATAGAAGTACCGATGCATACTGTTGTTGGTATTGCGTGCACTATGCTTGGTTTAGCTGCAGAGGACTGCGGGGCTGTCTCAGACGACACTGGCCAATTGACGCAAGCAACGGTGTCTTACGTGACCATATTTGTTGAGCAAGCACTCTGTTTCACGAAAAGATTATTTTCTCCCTGAACAAAAACAAACCAGGTTTAAATACGGTCAAAAATAAACCAAGGCAGAAACGGCTTTCCACAGTATGGTGGCGCCATCTAGGTTCACCGACGGTAAGCAAGGCTTCCCAATCGGCTGCAAAGCGGTCGGTTCCTGTTGAAACCTCTTCTAGTGGCTCTAGTTCCTGTGATGTCATTGCAGATCATGAAAATGCACGATTTAGCAGGAAAATCGAAATATTAATGTAAATCAATTAATTCCTCAGTGAATAAAGCATCCTTTGCTCCGGACGAGTGCTGGGGGCACTACAAAACACAAAATCTTCCGAATAACACAAACTTGTATTTCGTCTTCATGGCTCCTTTAAGTTCTGGCAGTCTTTTTACTAGACGAAGAGGTAGAGTGCGGTTGAGAGATGCGGCCAATTAGAAAGTTTCTTCAGGCGGTCTGTGAATCGGTGATAACAGTAAGAAATTCCTCGCCTGTTGTGGCAGCAAGAGCAATGGCAAACTCCTCAGCAGTCTCGATGGAAGTGGCGAGAATGGTTGCTGCAGCCAGTTATGTGGCTTGCATGTTAACAACACAGGCTGCGCATGCTTTCTGACGAGGGTAGGGCAATGCATCTGCGTATCTAGTGCATGGTAAATGGTGACTGTTCTTGTGAATTAAATGAGCTCGTGCTGTGCGCCGTTGTTTGCTGAAAACCAGTTGCATATTTCGGGTGCGCATACCAAGTTGTTCCTGTTGTGGCTTCACCTTCACATGTGCACCTGCCGACTGACACCATCCACGTCGTATGCCTCAAACCATGCCACTACTCCTGGCTGTAGCTCACACAGAGACTACACTTACACCCTAGCAGCGGTCAAGTATCAATATATATAACTTCCAACACATGCTTTTAGTCTATGCGAACATTTGCTGAATCATCACCTCATGCGTGCATTTCATGCAATGAGGTGTTCCCTGAAGCTTGCCAGCTTTTCCCGAACTGTAGAAATTCGGAGCAGATTAGGGGAGGAAGCTGCATTACCAGAGAACATCTTAACTTATAGGACTACTCGCTTCACGCTGGGTTTTATACACTTAGGCGCTGCCTTAAAAAAGTCTGCCTCTCTGCACTGTGGAAGTTCACTGTGGGAGGAAAGTGCAGGTTGGGCAAGTTGTAACATGTGAAAAAAAGTTTCAATCATGATATGCCACATCCTAGTGAGCGGTGCCAAGACAAAGATGCTGGAATTTCTGCACCAAAAACCTTACAAGCCACACATTTTTTTCTAGACTTGCCTTGTTGCATTTGTTGCGTGCATGTGTCAACTTGAGCGTACCAGGCTATCAAGAAAACCTTCACCACTAAATGTTCAAACGTTTCATGGCATGCCAGGTGGAAACACTGTTGAAACAAGAGTCAAGTTCAGCAGCTTTATTGCAAAGATTAAAACGAAAATTAAAAAACAGGTCGTATCAAACGCACCCAAACTACGGTACAAAGGCTAGTAAACAAATATATCAAAGATACATTCAGAGTCATTCTCCTCCTTTCAAACGTCGTCATTTTCCAAAGATGCCCAGACAAAACAGATTTCCTAAGAGGCACTACCCCCCACATCACCATTCATAGCGCTGTCATCCTTTGATATATGTACAGCCGCACTTTGTCAGCCCAGTCAACACGCGATCCTCTCTGCCTCTCCGTATTAGCACTTGGTGCCGCTTTTTACGCAGCGCATGGCCCCTGGTCACTGCTTCGTCTCCAGAAGGAAATCCACAGTCAAAAGAAACAAAACTGAACCAAATACAAGTTCGTAAAGATGAACACTACAAGATCAACTAGAAACAGAAAACTGGATGCCGCGTTATTCGAAAGGCGCTCCCTGAAATGCTCGTCACAGGTACAACCTGACAAACGATTTGGTTATTTTGCCCTGTGCTTGTTTCGTCGTTTCTTTGCCTTTTTTTTGTCATGGTCTTTCAGTGCTTCCTACCGTCCCCCTCAGAAGGGTGCGGCCCCCGCGGGGTGGTCGGCCACCCCTCCACCCGGGTGTCCACATTGGCCCCGCCCCTCCACGCCTCCGGGGCCCCAAGCCCGCCCCCCATCGGCCCCATGCCCGCCCCTGGGGCAACGCCCCTCGCAATCGCACCCGGCGACCGCGAAGACCGCGGACCAATGGCATGCCCCGCGCCTGTTGCATCGGATGCGGCTGCTGCTGCTGTTGCGGAGAGATCAGCCCGGGTCCCGCGCTCGGGGTGGGTGAGGTGTGCAGTGTGGGTGGATGGAAAGTGAGCGGGGCTTGGTGCCGACTGACGCTCCGCCCACCGCCTGCCGAACAGCAGGTGTGGGTGCGGGGGCGGAGCTGGAGGCTGGTTCGGGCTCCTCCCACACAATGCGCCGCCGCTGAGACGTCGTAGCCTGCGGCGCCGGCGGCTGCTGCTGTTGGGACGGCGTGGACGGTGTTGTTGCGGGCGTGCCGGCACCTGTGCGATTTCGTTCAGTACGTCGTTATTCTTGACTGATGAGTTACTGCTCAAAGCAAGCTGAGCTGGGGCTAACTGAAGCATCGCGAATTAGGCGCGAACTATAAATCACGGACAAGAAAGACAGCACCGGCACTTTCTTGTCTGTGTTTTACAGTTCGTGCTTAATTTTCATTGATGCATGTTCACCAACTAGCTATACTCTCCATTTTACTTCTGTTTATCAGGCTTTCGAAAATAATATTTTAAATTTCAGTAAAGCTTGGTATTGGGCAGGTTGGAAGGGTTGCGCTAGAACATTTTACAGAGGCAGACACACAATAAAACGTACTTTCACATCGTCTTCATGTAAAAGTGCATGTTCATTTTTTATGTTGTCTTGTCTCTGTAATACGTTCCAAAGCACCCCCCCTTCCCCCACCCCCAAGAAATCTTCTAATGTCTCCTTGCTACACAAACGACTACACAAACACATAGAATGCGGAAGGCTACTGGGTACAGGAGGAACAGGCAGTTGAGCACGGCATAGGTCAACGTCGACACCCCTTCACAACTTAACGCTTTGCACTCAATGCCCTTCCCAGCACTACACTTGTGACAGCAGTTTATAGGTGGCGCCATAGGTCTGTCACGAAGTTCTTCATACGCAGCTGTAATGAAAGCCTACTATTCAACGAATTATTTTAAATTCATCAATGTCATCCCGTGGGTGTCATCCCTGTCACATGCTACACAGTCACTATCAAAAGTGCTCCTTGTTTTCCACATTACAAAAAATTGCCAAGTCTGGACTCAGCAGATATGTTGTTGTTAAAATGATAACAGTGATCTCTCTTAGAATAGAACCACTAGTTATACCAAAACAAAATATTGTTCGACCCAACCCACGCAGGATTTTAACATCCTTTGATAACACCTCCCACTCCCCTCAGCTTATCTTCTAGTGCTTTTCGACGCTACAACAAAACGAAACTAGAGACGATGCTAGAAGACGTTTTTCTTCTAGCGTGACGGTATTTACATTCACAACCGATTACTAGCCTCCTCCATCGAAGCGCACATTTACCTCAAAGATACAAGCAGTAAGTAAAATATTAACGGCAATGGAAGCCAGTATTGTAGTCCCTAAAATGCAGTCCAAGTAGCAAAAATACCAAAGCCGACTTCAGCACACCTGACGGAGCTGGCTTCTCTGTCGCAGCCTGTGCCTCTGACGAAGAGCTGGTGTCCACCGTGCCGCCGGTGTTGGTCGCGTCCGGCTCTGACGACACCAACTCCTCCTCCTTCTCTTCAGCACCCCTGGGGTGGCAAGGAGCGGGCAGGGAAAGCAGGTGGAAACATATTCAGCACCAAGGAAACGTACAGGACCAGTACCCAGAAAACAATAGATAATCCAACTCATTTTTTTCCTAATTTCTGGGGTATAATGCACCGAAGCTACACCAGGGCTATGAGCCACGCAGTAGAGGAGGTCTCTCGGATTAATTCTGACCACCAAGGCACCTTTGATGTACGCCAAAATCTCGATAAAAGGGGTGTTTTCGCATTTCCACCTTCATTTGAAAGCAGCCACCGCGATGGGTATCCAACCTGCATTCTTGCTTGGGGACCGCGAGGGTATCACAGAACCTGCATTCTTGAGCTTGGGGACAGCACAGCGGTTTCAGATAGTGGCCAAGCAGTAGAAGTGGTAAGCGAATAAATCTACTTAGGGCAAGTTGTCACCCCGGATCCCAACAATGAGGCAGAGATAATTCGAAGGATAGGAATGGGGTGGAGTGCATTCGGCAGACATTCCCAGATAATGAATGGCAGCCTACCATTGTCCCTGAAGAAGAAAGTGTATGACAGCTGCATCTTACCGGTACTCATCTTACCGGTACTCACCTACGGGGCAGAAACTTGGAGGCTCACTAAGAGGGTTCAACTTACAATTGAGGACGAAAAACAGCGCGCAATGGACCGGAAATGATAGGTGTAACATTAGGGACAAGAAGAGCGGAGTGGGTCAGGGAACAAACGGTGTTAAGGACATATTAGTACGCAAATTTAAGAAGTGCCTCGTAAATGGACGGGGGCAGGGCATCCCAAAGTACTGCGGAGGCAAGATAACCGTTGGTCATTAAGGGTAACAGTTTTCAGTGGAGGGTCCCTATCGGTTGCAGGTGGCGTTAGCGGGCTGCTGCTTCTCTCAGCCGGCAGCTATTTTGATTGGTTTGACCCCGCAGAAATCGACACGTTCAGCGCAAGTCTATCAGAATGAGGTGCTCGGGCATGTTTCACCTCAGGAGCCTAAAAATCAAGTTTTTTAATATGGCAACTCGGGCGCGAGGGGCACTTCGGGGGGCAGCATTTTTTAATGGGTTTTGAACGTACATAACACTGGTGCCTTTCAATAAAGTTTTTTCTACCGGAGCGAACTGCACTACCTTTTTACAAGCCATTTATAAATTCTTAGGCTCTATGCATAGATAGCATGGAGTGCCGTTGAAAACATTGAATCGAAAAACTAACCCCCGCAATCGTAAGGCATTTTCATTGTCATGTGAATCCTGAAATGTACATCCCCGACTCTGCTTTACACACGCTAGAGGCATGGCAAAAGTTTGCAAAGCGAGATGACAATGCAGCCCATTTCAATCCAAGGTGCGGTCGGAGAATAACGCTGGTAAGTTACAGCCACCTCCCTCTTGGCATGATAGATAAACCATTATTATCAGCCACTATCGGCAGTGGCATTATCGGCCACTGCTAGAACATTTTGCGGCGATCCTGCGCCGCCACTTCTGCAGTGTCGATCGTCCCATTTCCACCGAGGAGCTCGTCAGCTCGCTGTCAAGGCAGCAATAACTCAACGTTTTATTATACACACCGCAATGAGGAAATTTCACTTCTGTGGGAAGCACGCCCCGCGCCTCTCACTCGGGCCGAAACACGGCGAATTCGAGAGCCCCATGTTGCTTTTGATGAACGCGACCCCGTTCTTCGAGTCACGCAACTTCCCTCAACAGATCAAAAGACTAAATGAAAACCCAGCCACCCCCATAACCAAAACCAGTAGAAATCGGCGAAGAGCACTCTGCCTGAACCACGAGCAACTGCTTCGCCCGACGGCCATGTTTCCAATATTCACCACACCAAGATGGCGGCGCCCATAATGTCGTTTTGGAGATACGGTGCTCCGAAAATTGCCGTCTTTTCATCAATTTTCACCAGTAGTTTGTCGCCTGAGTACACATACGTATTTTTTCTACAGGACCTTGCAGTTGTTTTTCATGGGAAAACTTAAAAAAACCCGACATGGTGACCTTCGAAAAAACTATCTTGGGGACAATTTCTATGCGGGTTGTTTTTATTGTATGATCAATCAATTAAACCTTTACAAACAGGATCACCTTGGGGGTGCTGGCAAATTATGCCGTCAGTAAGCATGTTTCGTCCCCCACTGAAACTGGCGGGAGCGTTAAAATCCTTGGCTCTCAGACTGTTTTGGAGCAGTTTGGCGCAATTTTTAAGCTTTTGGAGTAGCCTGGCGCAGGAAAGCAGATTTGAATCAAAAGTGCGCAATATGTGCAGCTGTCTCACCCCTGCAGATGAGATCAAGAAGTTCGCGGGGATAAATTGGTCGCAGTTGGCACAGGACCGGGGCAATTAGAGATTAATGGAGAGAGGCCTTTGCCCTGCAGTGGGCGTAGATAGGCTGGTGATGATGATGATGATTATTGAGCTCCCCAGCTCACCTTAGCCACTGTTACAGGGGTGGAAGCAGGCTTGAGCCTTTCAGAGCAGAGCAAGTCTGTTTGGGAGCAGACGCCTCGAGTCAAACCATTTATTTGCAATATTTATAGCTTCTAAACAAGAAAACAATTGAAAATTTTCTTACTAAATGTTCAATCGATAATGAGCCGACCACTTTTTCATTCAGTTAGACAATATATGTTCCTGTAATTAGCTCAAACAGAACAGCCGATAGAGCAATAACCAAGAAAAAACCAGATCATGGACACAAAATGAGTGCTCAGAGACATTCAATAGTGTGACTAAGATTTTTACCACTCCCCCATCAGTTCACTTCCCATTCCCAATGCACGACCTCTGGGCCTCCCTTTTCTTCCAATAAAGGTATGAATCAATCAATCAACCAATCAAATAAAGACACGGAAGTACAAGTGAAGCTCTGCCATTTTCAATGCTACCCTGATACGGATTTCTTGCAGACTTGTCTCGGCTTGTGATGTCTACTTATGTCACCTAATACGTGACTCTCTTCCAATTTTAAAAGAATAAGTTTTTTTGTTATAAAAAACTATTACATATGAAAACATTCTAGACACACTTGAACTGTAATTTGGCAATTTTGCGAGCTTGCCAATCTTCACCGCTACCACTACCAAATGACATTTGTTTCGCCGTGTAGACCCGCACGGCAAAATAGAATGTCATCAACAGCTACTGTCATTCACTTTGAGTGACATTAGATTTCCCGCATTACGCGCTCACCTTCGCCGACGGTCGTCACAGGCGAAATGACGATTGTGGGGCACCGTCACAACCGCTGCATCAGGCTTGCTCAAATCTTCAGCCTCGTCGGAGGGCTCTTCCACAATGGGGTCAGCGCTGGCCGCTGGCGACAGCCTGCAAACAGCGCCACGGTGGCAGAGTTTGCAGCAGCAGCTGGCAGAAGACAGTGGCTGGGGATCAACACAGCTTGTGAAACACTGCACTAAGGAAATCTCATTGATCAGGGCAAAAGCGGAGCAGCGACCGCAAAGCCTAATCCCGAAAATTCTTCAGGGCCTCAAAGTCTGGAAAGCCTGGCAATACTTATCAACTTCCTTACTGCTACATTGTATCTGATTCTCTTTCTTGCCTTTCGTTTCACCCGTATCTTGGCATAAATTACTCCAAGCAACCCGACTTTTTTGCTCCAACTCACGTGGCGCCATAGGTGTCACGCAGCAAGCACTACTCCTACAACTTTTGCGTTATATTTAATAGTTTGTGAATTTTTTTGGATAGGCCTTTTGTCTCCTCAAAGCTCCCGATTCCTGGCCATCCCCCGAATGGGTATAGGCAACAAAAAAAAGGAACGACGATGACGACATTAACTTGTGTTCCAGTGCAGTGGTAATGCCTTGGGCTTATGCTGTGGAGGCCTTGGCTCAAATCCCATTGGATCACACACATATTTATTTAATCACTCTTGACAGTGGCATCCATTTTTTTGACTGGACAACAACAATGGTTTTCCGCAGAATGAGGCACTAAGGCTTTCACCTTTGAGCAGCAAGTCACATCCTGGGTATGCCGGTATTGCGGGTTTACAGGGATAGCTGCAAGTGTTTGTAGAACCGAATATCACAGATACTTTTGTAAAAACTTAGAAAGATTACCAAACTAGCAAGAGTTGCTTCTTTTTCTTGATCCTTGTGTTGTGACTTGTGTACCTTTTGTGCATATGATTGTCGTCTACGATGTACAACCCTCTGTCAAAATTTTCTAAGCAAAACAGCCTACTGGGCCAAACGATCTCAAAGAATAAGCTCCACCTTTAACTGTGACAAAATCATTTTATGACAGTAAGAAAGGAAGCTGTTTTCTCTAGCTTTCCGGCATAGAACATCTAAGCCTAGTGGGGACGTAAGCTTGTACATTGAATTTTTTGTGGCCTGAGCACTTTCGGCTTGGCCTAGAAAATTTTGACAAAGACTGCACTTGCCCCCTCCTGCAACAGCCCTTAAGGACTAACAGTGTATGAAAATAAAAACAGACAGATCAGAGGAACGCACCCCTGGCTGCCGGACTCCTGTGCCTCCGTGACGAGGACAACCACCGGCGAGGTCGGGCCAGCCTCCTCCTCTCCCTCCCCTCCTCCTCCTCTTCCTGCTGCGAGGGGGCCTCCACCTCTCCAGGGGCCTCCCCCGCCTCCCCCTCCTCTTCATCGGGTGGCTCCTCCACCACACCTGCCTCGCCTTGGAACAGCGACGCGTCCCGTGACTCTGCACCCGCAACAAGAAGGGCATTCGATCGCACAGAACAGGCCTGGGACACTTCTGGGGCAATGGAGACAAGGTTTACACTGGTTTGTATAAAAAACTGAGCGGTTTCTGAGGACCTCCAAGGCTTTCTGGGTGGATTTAAAGGAACAAATGCCATGTTTTAAATCTAAAAAACAAATGAAGTTCGGGACAGAGTGAACCTTGAAATGAGAAGTTACCGAAAATTTTGAGGCTTTCTGAGTGGGTTTTGAAGGACCAAACACCATGTTTAAATCTAAAAAACAAAAGAAAGATGTTCAGGACAGAGTGAGGCTTGAAATGACGAGAAGTCACTGAAACATTGAAACATCGCTGGAGCGGACATTTCAACAAGGGGACTTTTCTTCAAACCAGACCCCTGTTAAAGCGATGCGCTAGCAACGTTTCATTCTTCGACAATTGCTGAATGTGCAAACCAATTTGGAATGCCTTGAACGTACACACATCCACAGACAAGGGGCTAGGCAATAAAGCATTTCAAATCAATTACAGTCAACCAACAATTTCAGCTTATAACAAATGAGGAACTCTGCCGAAACCTATGCTCCAAGATTGAGAGCTACGGGGGGCTGTCTCTAAAAAAGCTCAAACAGTCAGTCCGGTGCGCAACAGGCGGGAGGACGACGGACTGACCTGTTGGAGAAATCTGGAGCGGTGTGGAAGGCACGCTACGGCCGCCACCTTCCTCGAAGTGTGACAGGTCCATCCGGGTGTCATCCACTCCCACACCTGCAGGCGCAAACAGAACACAGCCAATGTTAACCCTAAACCATAAGCAGTTCTTCACATAGAGTTTTACACTAATATATACAGCGGGGAATCTGTCGGCACAATCGTGTGCCATCGTAGGAGCCGCCCTAGCAGCTAGCGATGCTCCTCTCCAACTTGCTTGGCTAGTCACATGGCTTCTTTTTGCTATTGAAGCCAAAATAAACAAAAATAGGTAACATTTTTTCCTTGTTAGTCTTGCATGAAACTTCTAAATAATTTCTGGACAAATTAGCCCCTAGGAACTCCAGTTTTCTATCGATAAAACAACTTTACAATAATCAGCCAGAGGCAACTTTTGAGCTTGCTGGCAAGCCATGCCAAAAGACAATAGAAGTGCTCTCTGCGGTACATGACAGCACGCTCGCTGAAATGCGGCTTGCCTTGACACTGCCACCAGATAGTACATATTACCAGATAGTACATACTACATATGACCAGACAGTACATAGTACATATTACTGTAGTACATATTACCGTGCTTATTCGATTGTAAGGCGGTCACAATTATAAGGCGAGGGTACACTGAGCTTCAAATATAAGGCAGGGTATGACTTTGAGACTACAGATTTTGGAAAAAAAAACTTCACCTTATATTTGATTAAATACGGTAGTATGACACACTATGGTTCTTCAGACTTGGAGGCCAACACAATCGTGCTTCAAGCTTGAGCCAGTTGTTGGCAAACAACCTCGCAACAAGGCCACAATGCATGCCTACCTTCCTGCGAGGCCAGCTGGGACAGTCCAGATGGCTCGGGCGTGGTTTGCCCCTCCGACGCTCCGCCAAAAACAAATCCGCCATGGGGCACGTGCGGGGAGCTGCACCAGAGATCCCGTTTGAAGCCTGTCGCAAACACCCTTCTCTCTGTCGGCCATCCGATGTCCACTCAGCTGTGCCTTGCCATTCTCTCTTGCTAGTTCAAAACATCGGCAATCAGCATGCAGGCCCCTAAAATCCCATACGAAGTGAAGGCTTTGTTCAACACTACGGTAGCTAACCCTAAACAGTACAGTAGCCGACCAATTTTTCGCACATGGAGGGGAACGAAAAATAGCTCGAATAAAAGAGCAGTCCGAGAATCCCGTGAGCCATTACTCCTATGGGACAACAGGCGGTTCCTCGGGAAAGTCCGAAATATCCAGCAAGTCCAAATTTTTGGAGTCCGAAAAAAATGGTCGGTTACTGTAAGTGCCTTTATAGCTTGCACACGCATCCTACTGTCCCATCAAGAACGTCATTTATTTAGACACCAACTGCGCAGAACTTGCCCCACTGCCGACAAGCACAAAGTTGGTAAACATCAAACTGCTGCAGGTGCACGTAACCCTCTGCTCACTCACCCGACAGCCTCGGCGAAGCCGTCCGTCCTCCGAGGCACAAACAGGGTGGGCGTGCTGGGCACAATGCTGTCGTCGCCCTCCTCAAAGCCTGCCGCACTCTGGCTCTGAAACAGAACACCCACCCATGTTGTTTCCACGTCACAAACGCTCAAATGGACGGCCACACCATCCCAGGCTACCTTAAGAGGCGTGCGAAACTATTGTCCGACATGCTGCTTTGCTCTGAAACAATGTTTGGGTTACTCCAAATTTCACCCAGACAATTGGCTGCTTCCACCATAAACTCTCGACACGAACACAAGTTGGTACGATATCACATGGGCGACCCCTTAAGATTTGTATCCCCAAGGTGTTAATTGCACATTAGCATTCAGGTTTAACGATCGACGGAACTACAGGCCCCACTACAGTCACCCAGTCTTAATCCTTGGCAGTGCCTTAGGTTAGCAGCCACCAATGACACAAATAAGATCCTTGTACACCACAGGGAAATCACTAGAAAGTGACTAGGAAGTCGCCATCGCACCACCTATCTTGTTCAATACCTTGATTATTTGTTTGAAGTTAGTGATAAAATTGGTATCGCTGTTATCAGGACAAAGAGGTCTTTTTAAACGGTGCAGATGGGTCTCTGTGGCCGAAAAACGGTCAAAAAAAAATCGTTTTATGGAGAATGGCATTTTCAACATCCACTTGCCATTTTTCTATCACCCTGCAAATGTCCTCATCACGAGGCATAATATTTTACTGTAAATAGCATTTTAAAGTGCACTCTACAGCTCAGTTTGCGCAGAGTTCGATGATGAAATGGCACTTTAGTAGCAACGCTAAGCTAGCATTTCGCCCTCGGGTATCTCGGCACCCAGAGCAGGTACAACTAATTTTTTTTTTGCTTTTGATACCGAAATGTTAGAAGAATACAATGTTGGAAACAAATTTTCAAACGGGGGCTTTGAAAAATTATTATGTGTTCAATTGACACCACCTGTGAGCCATTTTAAAATGACCAAAAATGGGTATATCAAAAAAGTTTTCCCAATATTATATTCTTTAGTCATTTGCCGGCCTAGCAAACGAGGTAATTGCCATTCTGTATGGTGTGGCTATTTTGTATTTGTGGCCCAAAACAATGGCAATAATTCCTTAATTATGTAAAAAAAAATATTCAACTCACAAAAAAACCTAATTGCAGATTTGAAATCAGCACAAGAAAACTCCACAATGCTGCGCAGTTTCATTAAAATTGGTTTGTAAATTAAAAAAAGAATACTGCTACGACCAGTGTGCCCCCTTAAAGAACCAAACCCGTCTGTTGTTTTCGTGGCCCTTTCAACCCTAGCAAGAGTGGCATTTGTAGCCAAAGACAACGTCACGAGAGATGTTGGAATTGCGAGCGCAGCGACCCACCGATGGCAGCCGCTCGTTGCGCACTCTGGGCAGCAAGGACGGCCTGTGCTGCTGCTGCTGTGGGGGAGCGACCAGCAGGGATGGCGGCACTTCGGCACGGTGGAGGAGCCGCCTTCCACGACGACCGACTGCAGCTCTTCCTCCACCACACCTCCTCCTCCTCCACTCCCTCCTCTTCGACCGCGGAGGTGAGGGGGGCCCCCCTGGTCCTCCTCCTCTTCCTCCTCCCGGCAAGGGCTCCTCCATCTCGTTGTCCTCGCCAGACTCTACCAGGTCTGCACGTGGTACCAACACTTGACGCAACCACGAACCTCAACACAGGCAGTGTGCGAGGACACGACATTGGCCTAAAAAAGAGCACCGCTGTTCGAGGACACCTTTAAAGAGTCACCAAACACGCACAGTGTCCTCAAATGGTGACCGTGTTAGAGGATAAAAGAGTGTTCTTACCATATTTACTCGAATATAAGGGGAGGTTTTTTCCAAAAACCCGTACTCTTTAAGTCACAACTCAACCTTCCCTGTCACATGGGCACTTTCAATTCGGATTGAAGCAAAGTGCAATGACGTTTTCGATGCGCTCGACGCACCGCTGCTGCTACACGTGCACGTTTCGATCCCGATAGAGAAGTTGCACCGGTTGCACTCACGCACGCCAGATGGCGCTAAAAGATGTACTTCACGGCCGGCGTATTGGTAACTTTGCTGCGGTCATAGTTATACGGAACTATATAAATGTTACTGCACACTTGTTTGGGTAAAGTTATTTGATACAATTTGTGGCATTAGTTGAAGTTGTCACCTTCTATGCCATTACTCAGTGGGGACGAGAGTATCACTGCTTTCGTCTGATCGCGCTTGAGAAACCACCAGGATTGAGTTCGAGCGGGATCGGGCTCGATCGCGGATTGAAACTGCCGTGTAGCAGCGCCCGATCCGGATTGGGCTCAATCCAGATCAACTCCATTGCTATTGAGTTTTACAAAATGGGCACTCAAACTGGTTCCTTGCCACTGGTGCCACAGAAGTTTAATGAGCTGTAATATTAGTTCCTGGGTGCACCAAAAAAACGCTTCGATTATTGCATTCACTAGGGTTCATGGTATTGTCAAATATAAAGATTACAGTTTTTACGACCAACACTGTTTTGCCGATTGTTTGACCAAAAAATGGCTAATTACCTCCAATTATCTTGGGGACTAATTGACCAGCTTGAAAAAATATTGCCCTAATTGAAATCAGCTGGGAAACAAAGCATCAAGTTTTACAAGTTTCACAAAGCTCACTTCAAAATTAAATTCATTTTTATGACCAGCGTCCTCCCTTAACAACGATAATAGCCAGCTAATTGTCTTGACATCAAGGTAATCCTCTGTTAGCTACCGTGGTAAAACCTAATGCAGTCATGTTTGTACAACAGCTGCAACGCACAAAGAACAGCATCACACAGCACAGACCATGAGATGTGCCCCCATCGCTGTCACTGCACCGGGCAGCGGCACTCAAGACAATTTCGATCTCGTTGCCATCATCCGTGTCGCGCTGCATCTCGTCCAACGCTTCTGGCTCGGCCATGTCTTCCTCGTCCGGCACGTCGGCTTCCCCAGGGATCGGACCCTACAAACATAACGACGAGTGGTTTTTAAGTGCAGAGCACTTTAGGGGTACAGCCTTGCAGTCGTAGCTCACTGTAACGGTCGATGTCAAGCGACTGCCGGAATCATCAGCGCAGCGGACAAACGGAACCAAAGTAGAGCCTGGTGTACCGTCATCAGGGAAGTCCACGCTGAGGCTTTCGAAAACAACAACGTTTAAATAGTCAAACCGTTTGAACCTCGTGAACCGCTAGCGCTTGTCATACATCTCCCCGTTCTTTAGTGCAAACAAAACTGCAGGTACATTTGAGGCAAAATACACGCAACTAACCAGCAGCGCTTAAACAATGCTTGGACTAATGCCACATGCAAAGGCGCCCTCAGTCTGCTGTGCAACAAAACGATACGAGCATACCTGCCAAAATACTAGGCGCTCTTGCTCTGCCTGTAACTCCCAGTTACTAGCAAGCCACACGTTGGGTGCCATCACCCAAAAGTTAAAAAGGACTCACCTCGTCACATTCCGGTGGTACTTGCTAATTCATGACCAACGGCTTGAAAACATAGGGCAAATACTGAAAAGGTTTACAGATTTATAAAGATATTCCTAATGACCACTTTGCCTTTATAAGAAATATATCACTTCTGTAATGAAATAAAAAAATGAAACTTTCACTTGCTAACCTGCAAGTGACATCTAGTGGAAACTAGCTAAACTAAAATGCACTTGTTAATCTTTTACTTCAGTAGAGGAAGTGATACATCCCTAAAAGAAGCAAACTGGGCCGTTAGAAACTGAAATTTGATCAATCAGTAAAACTTTTAGTATTGGCAGCACGACAGTTCCTAAGCCCGTGGGTCAAAAATTTTTTTGGTTCCAAAGGAATGTGATGAGTGAGCCCCCTTCATTCACTGATGAGCGACTCACCGCGCCGCAGGTCACGTTCATCTCCTCGTCTTCGTAGTCGTCCTCCATACCAGACTCGGCACCCTCCAAGTTGTCCGTCTGCAATGTGGAACAAAGGGGTCAAACTTATTTGCAAGAATGAACAGCGTGCGAGCTTGAGGAAGTTGCTAGGTGCATGTAGAGCGGTACTAAAACCATGGACCTCTGAAAACTGGAAAGCAATTTTTAATCATCTTGCTTTGCTTCGCAAGCCTCAATACTCTGATACTCCGTCCCAAATTGATGCAACCCAGGCACTTTGGTGAGGTAATGATAATGAATGATGATGATAATCATCAGCCTACTCTGATCTGCTGCAGGGAC
This sequence comes from Haemaphysalis longicornis, assembly GCA_013339765.2. Classification (NCBI taxonomy): domain Eukaryota; kingdom Metazoa; phylum Arthropoda; class Arachnida; order Ixodida; family Ixodidae; genus Haemaphysalis; species Haemaphysalis longicornis. The sequence goes on along the minus strand of CM023458.1, from coordinate 102,871,134 downwards.
AAAGGCCTCTCCCAATGGCCTCCAACCACTTCTGTCCTGCGCTGCTAGAGTCCAGTCTACCACCCCAAATTTAACGTGAATGATGCCAAAACATTCTTCTTTACAAAAAGAATGAGCAGAATTGAGGCAAGAAAACATTTAGCAGTAAAAAAAGATCACGTTTTTCAAAAATTTCTGCATGCATACCTAGGCCGTTTGCACCCAACCCATGGTTCTATTCATTAGGCTACTGAGGTTAAACAGCGGGGCAGTTTTAGCAGTTCCCCAAACGATAGAACGCCATTCAAAGTGAACCAGTAGATGGCACCGGGTGCATACAGGAAGTTGCAGGCTGTACCCGGAAGTCAACTGATTCTTCCTCTTCCTTCCAACCTACATCTTCCGGCTCCTCTGTTGCATCAGCCGAAACCATCACACTATGCAAGTTTTCTCAACATTACCAATAGTTTCAATGCTAAATTTCCACACCAGGAGCCTTAGAAAGCATTTCACGCTTTAAAACACCAAGACAAGCAGCCGAGCAACCAGTGTCGACAACATCAATACAACCCGTGACAAAGCCTGTCTGTGCGTGACACATTTGCAAGTGGAGAAGGGCCCCTGAATCCAGTGACAGAAACAAGATGGACACGTTACCTTGGCTGTTCGTCCTCGATGGCCTCGCCTCGCTTTCGACGACAATCACGTCATCCGCGTTCAATGGGGCTCGACTGCTGTGGCTCCTCCACACCGGAACCAATCAGTGAGCTCGACACGGCCTGCGTAACCGCCCACACCCACAGGGAACACGGTGAGCCCTTAATGCCAAAAGACCCTTGAGCGTAAAATGGCCCTTGGGAGTCAAGAGAACTTTGGGAGTCAAAAGAACTTTGGGAGTAAAAAGGCCTTTCGGAGTCAAAAGGCTTTTCTAGTCAAATGGCCTTTCTGAGTAAGGCCTTTCGGAGACAAAAGGCCTTCTGAAGTCAAGAGGCCCTGGGCATCAACAGACCCTTGGGCGTCTCGCCCCTAGCTGATGTTAGTCCTTCATAACAATACAGTCGAATCCTGCTACAATGAAATTGACGGGGCATGCAGTATATTTCGTTGAAGTGGAAATTCACTGTGCTGAAATCTGCCAAAGCACACCACAAAAAGTCCCATATATTATTTGCATCATTGACAACATAATCCAACCTAAGCCACTCAGCGCTCATAATATTGTAGGCCATCTTCCTTTCCGCACGTGTTCTACAAACCTTCAACATCAGAAGGCCCTTGAACACCTCGCCGCGCATTTCACATCTTTTCTTCGTGACAATGTAAAACCATGCATGTGTTAGGCAAGATAGCAAGGACGATCACCGACATACATGGCTCCCTTGCAAAAGGCGATGCCACAACGGCCTAGAACTAAGACAGTGCTCGCGAACGGCGCTTTTGAATATTCACGGACCTTCCTCAATGGGGTTCCCCTTCCAAGGCGTCTCCTGGGTGGAACCCTCAGTTGTACTCGCTGCCGTCGCCGGCTTCAGCTTCTTGGCCAGAGGTGAACCATGGGATGCCAACAACGCGGACACGAGGGCCTGGGTGTCCGAACTGCAAAGGCCCTTCTTCATTAGAGCGAGAACACGTCGACGACGACACGTGACAACTGCATGCAACGAGTATCCAATCTGCATCAACAAGCAGACAGCATTACTGGTCGAACATGTAGGACATGTCGGTAATGTAATATTGCTTTGCGACGAAATATATTTTTGGATTTTATGTGATCTATGTGGTATGATGTGTATTTGTGACATGAGTGATATGATTGTGAAAATGCAATTTACGTTGGTTTAATCCTTGTACAAATTCTACTGCTTCTCCTGTTCTTGCTTGCAGTTTATAGTTTTATTACTTCTGGCAGTCGGTACTCAAGCGAGCTTTTGGAGTGACTATTAAATCCGGTTTGACACAAGAGAGGGCACCACCGCCTCAGCAAGCGCGCGATTGCTCCTCCCAACAGTGCTTCTCCAGCGCCCAATCAGTGCGCACCATGTGGCAAGAGAGACATACAATCTTTGAACACACTTAATTATCACTGCATGCTTCACCCGTCCCCAGGTTTCACGTTAGTGGAGATGCCCGGGATATTTTTTAATGGAGTTGCTGTATGCTTATTGCATGTTCTTAAAATTTTTTTTAGACCGCAGGTTAGAGTGCAGGCACGTGCACGGTGATTGTAGTGCGAGCTTTCCTTCTGCAACGTATTGTTTATCCTTCACGCTCCCCATGTGATTTCAAAGAAGTGCCTCATCGTTGCCTGTGATTACGGTTGTGCCGTGTTTTCGCGTCATATTGTTCATGCCTGCAAAGTGCTCGCTTCTGAGTTACGAGGCGCTGTCTAGCTGTTGTCCATGATTGCAGTACAACAACTCCAATGCATCTTTCTTGTTTGTTTATGTTTTTCCTCCCCCAAATGCATATCATGCCCGCTTCGGACTATTGAAATATCCACACTATACAGGTTCAGTGGCTGGGATACTGTGAGATGCGAATGAGAGTAAAAAAGTGAGTTCTTCGGGTTGAAAAAGAGCATCATGACCCCCGACCAAGTGAAGTAGCTTCTGCTTTTGCTTAAATACATATAAAAAATTGAGGCGTGCAAAAAAAAAAAATTATATTTGATTTGATATTCACCTTTTTTTCTGAATTCGAATCGATATACGATTCAAAAGTTACCATTCAGTAACACGGATCGAAGGCGGGTTAGTTGATGGAAGGGCTTCTCGTGTGACACCCAATTGTTTGAATTAACAATCGATCTCCATTTCAATATGAATGAAAATAAACAAACTGATTGCGTATCCATCGATTTTTCAAAGGCCTTTGACTGCGTTGCCCATTGTCGCCTATGGGGGCACACGGGTCTTTGGGACCGAAAAAGTGCCAAAAAATGCACTTTTCATAAGCATCATTTTTGAAATGTTCAGGTCTTTTCTCTCGGTTTGCGAAGTTTTTCCTCCGAAAAGTCGGTACTTGAGCAGTAACAGCAACTTATAAAAGCCCTACAAGGTCGATTCTTCGAGATTCCGATGCCAAAATAACTATTTTTCTATAATTCCTCACTGCTGCGCAACGGGCGGTATCGCAGCGATCTCAGTCTCGTTTGAACGAGCGAACTTCGGTCTTCAATTTCCCGCCACTGCGGTTCCTGCCCGCTCAGTCGTAGAGTGGGAAACACGTGCCAAAAAAAGCAAAAAATGCGCGTTCCTATTCGCCGGCGAGCGCACGTGACTAGACAGCGCGATGCGATTGGCCGAAGGCGGCGTCTGTCGTCTGCTCCATGCCGTTGTCGGCGCAATCAGGCGCCATATTGCTCGGGCTCTGACTACGACGTTTGCGATGTGGAAGGCCGGAAGAAAATCCCGCACGAAGAACCCGTATTGCAAAAAGAGAAAGAAATCCAACCTCGAGAATCTCAGAGGCCGCTCCACACCAGCGAGGAGTGATGAAGGAGATAGCGACCGACCTTCCGTGGTTGGCGACGACGCGCTTGTCAACGTAGGCCTAGCGCCTCCGCCGACCGCTCATAACGCCTCCGGCAGTGGCCGCATCCGTCTCGATACAGCAATGTTGCACCCGTTACAAGTGGCAGAGGTGCGTCAAAACGCGGAAAACAAGCTGCACGAGCTTTCTTCAAATGGAGCTACACAACGGAAGTGCAGCCTGTTGGGCGACCCGACAACGCCGCAGCCACGCCGCTGAACGAAACAAGGTTCGTGATCGTCAGTTTGACCCAGCTGAACGAACTGATGCGCGCAGTGAAATGCAAGTTGTGCTCCGGTGATGTGGAAATCGGCAAGGAAGACAGGGAGTACGGCCTCGCCGTAAAGCTAGTGCCCAAGTGCGTGAACTGCGGCGACGTGTCGACGGCGTGGAGCTCGCCGCGCGTTGACGGCGAGAGCAAGGCTAAGCCGTTTGCCATCAATGTTTTGGGCGCGCGCGCCATGCAGTCGACTGGAAAGCAGCAAACGGCGTTCAACGACGTGTTTTCGTCGATGAACATTTCTTCGCGCGGCCTGCACAACAAAACGTGGCAGAGCTACATGAAGACTAAACTGACGCTCGCAGCTGTTCGTGCATCGCAGAAGGTGACTGCAGATTGCACACGATCAGTTCGGCAACTGTACGCTGAGCTCGACCTTGCAAACCCGGGCAACATCGCCGTGTCGTACGACGGCTCCTGGATGACGAGGGGACACTCGTCGCACATCGGAGTCGGCACGGTCATCGAGTTATTCACGGTGCTCGTGCTCGATTATGTCGTGCCCTCCAATTTTTGCGCCGGCTGCGAGCGGGCGCCCAAAGAGAGTGACCCTGCCTACGAAGAGTGAAAGGCGAAGCACCTCTGCCAGAGAAACACCACCAAAAAAGCTGGGGAAATGGAAGTGGAGGCTGCCCTCATTCTCTGTCAGAGGTCGTGGGAGCGTCATAAGCTCAGGTACACCACAGTGGTTTCGGATGGTGACTGCCGCACCTACCTCGCTTTGAGGGATGCAGATGTTTATGGCTTCATTAAGATCCTCAAAGAGGAGTGCGTGAACCACGTGCAGAAGAGAATGGGCACTCAACTGCGCAACCTCCCAAAGCAGAGGCCAGCTGGCTCAGAGAGCCTCAGTGGTAGGGGGCGGCTGACTGGCGACCTGATCAACAAACTGACCTCCTACTATGGCTGGGCTATCAAGTCCCACAAAGGGGACGTGCCAGCCATGCACAAGGCTGTGATGGCCACGTACTATCACGTGACATCCAATGATGCAGTGTTGAACCACAGCCTCTGTCCCCACTGGTCCTGACTCGTGGTGCCGCCATAACGCTGCCAAGGCCAAAGGGGAGCCAGCCCCCAAGCACCGCTACAACCTGCCCCCCCACGTCTGCGAGGCCTTGCTTCCTGTGTATGAACGGCTGGCGGACCACAAGCTGCTTGAGCGGTGCCAGCGCGGCAAGACGCAAAACAGCAATGAGAGTCTTCACTCAGTGATATGGTCGCTGGCTCCCAAGGAGCGCCACGCATCGCTTCACAGTGTGGAAGCTGCGGTCGCAGAGGCTGTGATGCGATTCAATGCCGGAAGCCAGTTGGCATCATCAAAGATCCTGCAGGAGCTCAACATGACCGTTGGCGCACTAAGCAGCACACGCATGGCCGAAAAGGACCGCCGGCGAACCAAGGACTCTTCCCGCAGGCGGACATCCGCAGAAAATGTGCAGTGGACCCTCAGAAGAGGCACCTGGTGGTGCCAGCAGTCAAGATGACTATGCTGCGGGGGCCTACTAGTTGTTTCGTGCAAAAAAAGTACTCCACCTTCTACTGTTTGCATTAAACATAGCACTGCTACGTTTTTTGCCATTTTCTCAAAATGCATATTTTTGACGTATAGGAACTTCTCGAGAGGCATACCTCAGCACGTAGTGCAGCTAGAATGATAATTTTCCTTTCAGCAGGAAGCTGAATGTTTAAACCATGTGGTATGGGAAGCAGATTTTGCATTGTGTGTTTCAGCCGTTGTTTAATTAGCATTACTTTTAATTGGTTAGCAGCAGTACTTCGAACCTAAAAGTAAGAATTGATGGAAACTTGTATGTGATTGTAAAACAAAAAAACTGCTTCCCATACAACCTTCTACACAACTTCTAGTATCTATTCATGCCTTGCTTGTAATTTTTTATTGATTAGTTTTTTTCCATTGTTCTCAAAAACAATCAAGAAAGATTTCTAATTATCTCGAAAACTAAATGCGTTACATCAAAACTAATTGGATATTTGAAATCAGCTAAAAAAAACTGAACAAGCCCATAAAAGTTTCATGAAGATTGGCTGGAAAACAAAAAAAACGTTTCAAAGACCAGTGTGCCCCCTTAAAGGGGTCCTGAAATACCTTCCGCCGATGCATGGATGTACATGTACCAAATAAAGCAATGTATTTGCAATCTCTCCCGCAAGAATTTTGTTAAAGCGATGAGTATTAGCTGAGAAATCGTAAATCAAAAAACCGCGCAATTATCGTCGCTCCGTGTTTCCTCCTCCTTTCGACTTACTCTCCGCTGTTGACGGCGCGCGAGCTTTGCCTCCCATGATGCTGCGCTCCGCAGCGGTGACGTACTTCCGCTATGTGCGCAGCTACGTCGTCTGCTACGGGCAAGCTTTGTTGACAACCATGAATCCCGCACTTCGCTCAAGGCTGGAAAACACGAACGAAAAATCTGGCCGCATGTGTGCGGCGGCCTGGCCTTGCCCTTTCGCGGTGTTCGTTGGTGCAGTTGCTATCGGTGGCACGTGACTTTTTATCGGCGGCGAACTCGCAGCCGTACGGGAAGATCGTGCGCTCGTTCCCTTTGATGCACCGACACTGTTTTATCCAAAAAGTGCCGTATCAGATGTGGCCCCGCTGGTGCCGGGTCTTATTTTGCGGCGGTCGTAATTCTGCCGGCGGCATGTGAAAAAGACATTTTAATCGATACAGAATCCGTGCACAAAACCCTTCAATCATGTGACCAGTTCAGCTTGGGGCGACGCGTGGTGGAGAGCGGCAACGTTGGCAAAGCCATTGCTCCACCGCGGCTCTGAACTTTCTAGCGCTGGAGCGAGCGCCACTTCTTTGAGAATCTCAAACATCGGTTTGCCTTGACAACAAGGCACAAACCACTGTAGACACTCAGTTACAGTTGCTGTTTCCCGGTTCAGCTCGGGGCCCCACCTCGCGACATGTGGGCACTGCAGGCGTACCACCCACTCCCATTGGGAAGTGCGAGATGCGTTTGACATTACAGGAGGCGATGGTGTGTGTGTGTTGTGGACATCTTTGTTTCGCGATGCAATGCGACGTTGTGCTTCTTGCGGGTGGATAGTGCTTCCCATGGTCTGGGTTATCTTTCTCGAGCGACGTACGACTCAACTTCGCATGGGGTATGTGCAGTTGTGCGTGGCTAAAGCCATCTCGGCTTGTGCGCCGGAGTTAAGTGACTTACTGTTCGTCCCCGCAAACCGCGCGCGAGGTGAGTGCCGAAGTTACGACGGGCAGGATGAGGCAACCCATCGTCTTTCAATCGCGGTTCAGACTTGCAACGCTGTTGTGACGCTGTGTTCGTTCGAAACCCATCTCCTGGATTGTTTTGAAGTAGAATAAAATGTATGCGTCAAACCCGGGCATTCGGCTCAGGGCGTTCTCTGCGATTGCACGAAAGAAGTGCCACGGGCTTCAACGCTTTCTTTACGGAACGTACTCAGGTAAGGGAATATCCATGTCGTGTTATGGCCGTGCTGCATTTAATACAAACGGTTAAACGTTTGTTTACACTTGTTTCGTTTGTCGTAAAATGTCCAAGCACTCCGGCACTCCGCCGGCAGATCAGCCGGCGAGCCGACGCTGAGCAGACGACTCATCTCTTTGCCGGAAGTGCGTGAAAAAGCCGCCCAATAGCAGGATGTCTAGCTCATGACGAACATCTGGGAATCGATGATGTAGACATGTGAAGATGGCGGCGTCCAAAAACACGAAGGAAAGGGTGAGAAAAAAGCGACAAACTTTGCAACAAAAGTGTGAGCTTTCCGCTGCGCGTAAAAGAGTAATACTTGGCACAGATGACGTTGACGACCCAATCTAACGATTGCGCTAGTTCATTTAGTGTGCTCAAAACGCCTTTCAGGGCCCCTTTAATATCCAAATTATCTGCACTTAGACTTCGTGGACCCGCAATCTTCTTTCCTTTCGAAAACAATTCACTACGGTTAATAACTACGCCTCTACTCCCTCTGATGTGATCTCGGGTGTCCCACAGGGTAGCGTTCTCGGACCTCTATTATTTCTAATCTACATAAATGATTTGCCAAATAATATATCTTCGAATATAAGACTATTCGCTGACGATTGCATAATATATCGAGCTATTAACAATGATGGCGACCACCTTACCCTTCAAACAGACCTTAACCTAATTAGTGACTGGTGTGACGTGTGGCAGATGTCTCTCTTCCAAGTGCCGTGCTATGACCTTCAGTCGTAAACACAATAACTCCAATTATTCTTACTCTATTAAAAATGATACAATACAGCAGTGCTCTTGTTACAAATACTTAGGCGTCAATCTAACACCCAATCTTTCATGGTCGGCACACATTAGTGTTATTTGCGCGAAAGCCTCAAAAACATTAGGTTATCTCCGTCACAATCTGCAAAATTCTCCAACAAGCATCCGTAAACTGGCCTATTTCACTTATGTACGCCCCCAGCTGGAATTTGCATCTTCACTCTGGTCCCCTTTCCAGGATTACCTAATCACAATCACAGAGTCCATATAAAACAGAGCAGCCCAGTTTATATCTCGCAATTATAGCACTCATTGCAGCGTAACAACATTAAAACAAGACAATTCTATTTCGCCATTGCACGTTCGTCGCTCTGTTGCACTGTTATGTTTGCTACATAAATATATTCACAGCACAAGACGTTCTACGCTATTCCTAACAGCACCATTGCGCATGTCCAGACGCCTGCACAATCACTTTAGCTTCACTCGCATCTACGGCAAAATGAAGGCATTCAACTTATCAGCGCTTCCTAAGGCCATATCATTGTGGAACGATCTTCCGACTGCATCGCCTCTATCACCGATCCAGATTCATTTCGCGAACATGTGTGTAACCATTTTTCATCGCACTAATATCGCTTCAACTTCACTGATGTTTGCAGCTGCAGCTGTGCCACTTGCCTAGTTTCACACTTCTCTTTGGTTCTCTTTAGTCTTTGCTGTACTCACCGTTGTCTTGCAATTTATGTTGGTAAAGGCCTTCGTACGGCTGGCAGTATGTGTGTTTGGAAAATGCGTGTGTATGTTGTACACCTGGGCCTTACGTTCTTTTTTTTTACTGTGCTTACCTCTGATGAATCTAAGTTATTGTTCTCCCAGTTTTTGTCGCTCAGTCACACTGCCGTTGCTGCTCACTTGAATTCTATACCTTGGCCTTCCCAGGGTGTCTACCAAGTTGACATTTTCAAATTCCCTGAGTTTTCCAGGTTTTCCCTGAGTGATTTTGCTAAATTCCCTGAGTGACACAGAACTTCGTTTTAGGGCAAGGCAGGCCGACACCATGTCGCCAGATGCTGTCACACTCTAATAAGCATGTTATAAAATAAGAAAAGACTTAATACAGTTTGAATGGTAACAAGTAATGTTTATTTCATTAAAAAACAACGCAAAAAAAAAGCAAAATTTCACTGCTTTAAAGAGTTTATTTCGGTTTGGATCAGGGACACCTTATCTCGGCATCAGCCAACACTTTCTGCTTCTTGAGCTCAAGCTCCTTCAAAGCGGTGGCCGCACGTTTCCTTTCCCGTTGATTCCTCAATGCATTGGCTCTTTCTTTTCTCGTCCTCTCCAGCTCTTCCTTCCATGCGCGTTCGCCCCACGCACCATTTGAAGCATCTCTTCGTCAACGGTAACACTGGCAAACTCCTCCAGCCGACGACACGGCGTCGAAGACAATTCGCTGGGCGACCAGAGATTGTTCCTTCTGATTTTCGACAGGCAGTCCTTGTTGATGGAAAAATCCCCGCTCAACAGACGCATTTCCGTGCGAAAAGCGAGAGAATTATCTTGGCGAAAGTGAACAGTTCCTTGTTTGAGCCACAGAACGGCGCAAGACCATAGACAACTGTATATCCCACCTTGTCTTTGCCAAGCTGCACTTTCTTGGCTGTAGCTGACGACGGGAACATCAAGGGAAAAGAGAAGCCGATGCCGCGGCAGCACGGTATGACGTGTGCGTCATAACAGCGTTCCAGGACAACCAATCACCTCAGCATTTAGACCTCTATGTCACGCTGAAAGATATCCTTTGCTGCACGTTCGGGTTGGATGTCTGTAGCTGCAGTTGAAGCAAATGATGGCGGCACAGAACTTGACGCCACTGGCCCGGCTTGCACAATTGCCGCCGGCGGCTTCCTTGCCGGCGTAGTGAAAAACGAAGTTACAGAGGGTGTTGCGGCTCCGGTCGCAGCAAGTCGGTGCTTCTTACTTCCGCGTGACTTGCAAAGCTCTTCTTCCCATGTGCTGAGCGAAAACTGTTTTCTGCACAGCACACAGTAGGCCGCGTTCGTGTTACTTTCAACGGGCCTAACCCAGGCTGCAAACTGGCAGTGTTCCGGATTCGTCCAGTCTTGGACGAAAGTGCACTTAAAAGTCGTCATACTTGTCACATCAACGCGTTGCACAGGACAAGCGCAGAGAGTTGATTTGGGATTCACGTTCGAAATCACAACCACCGCACCTACACTGCGTACACTCCGCGTCAAATTCGTTTGGCGCGCAGCGAAAGGTACGGAGCCAAAACACGCACAGTGTCTTCCTACGCAGCGAAATATAGTGCCGGCTTGCAGTTAAAAATCAGCTCTTGAAACAGGGTACAATGTATATATTCGATATTTAAGACGTATTTATAACACAACTGCAAACTTTTAACTTTTAAAATGAAGGAAAATGTTTTTTTTTTATTACGCCAAATTCACGTGTCAACTTACTAGAAACCGCAGTAGATGGCACCAGGTGTTGAAGCTACTGCATGCTACTGCGCGGAGAGAATGGGGGAGCAACGCGCCACGCCGGCACCCCCGGCGGCCGAGGCGGAGTAGCACACTTACCGCAATCCCCTTCACCTGTAGCTGCTGCAAAAAGCTATCGCGGTTGTCGCGGTAGCGCAACGTACGCGGAGTGGGGAGGCAGGGTCCGGGGGGTCGTCGAAGCGGTCGAATAGCCTCAACTTGCGATCCGCACGAAGCGCATTCTCTGCATCAGACGGCGCCATCAGAGACAGCGCGGGGAAACTGTACGCTTTCGACTCGCTCTGTTACTCGAGCCAGCATTACCGTGTTTTATTACAGCTAATTTTCCCTGATAGAAGCACAAATTTGTCAAATTCCCTGAGTTTTCCCTGATTTTTTCCAGACTATTCAAAATCCCTGAGAATTCCCGGTTTTCCCGGTTTTCCCGGTTGGTAGACACCCTGCTTCCGAATGTTTTTACTGTGTTTCTTTCTTGTACCCTGAATTTCTTGTTATCCAAGCTTTCTGCATATCGGCAAACCTTCACGTTATTACATTTGTTTGAGTGTCAGTGACTAGACATGCTTTGTCACGATGTTGTGTTACTTTCTGTGTATTCCATGTTATTGATGACCGCCCTATTACCGTATTTACTCGCGTAATCCTCGCACCTCTAATGTGAGCCACCAAAACTTTGATTTTTTGGTTCCTCGCATAATCCTCGCACCCCCAACTTTGCAGCGGCGAAAGTTGCCTGCTCGCGAAACCCGCATGGTGCACGCGCTCTCCAACGCGCGCCCTCGCGCCCTCCCCCCGCCGCCTTTCCGTTCGGCGGAGAGCGCTGTGTATCCAAGGCCATCCAGGCGCCCTAACAACCTGCATGGCTACTCCCTAACAGGCGCCCTAACACGCTACTCACACTGTCCTTGAGCCGGTTTCGCGCATGTTCAGTCGCGTGCGCGCAATTGATAACAATGTAGACGGTAGACGGTAGTTCGCGCAGCCCGCTGTCGTGTCGTCGTGTCGCCGTCGTGGTCCCGCCGTTGAGCGGCAGCAGTCAGTGAGTCACTCGCGTCAGTGGTGGATAGCTCGCTGCCGTTTTGAGAACATTTTGATCTAATTGTTTTGTGCTTGGTGCCGCTTCGCTATGGGGAGGAACGCCAGCTACACTGCCGCGTTCAAATTGAAAGCGTAAGAGCACGCGATCGAACACGGCAACCGTGCCGCAGGCAGGCACTTCGGCGTCACCGACTTCAACGTGCGTTACTGGAGTAGGGCACGCACATACGACGACAAGATAAGGCGCGCGCCAGAAAGCAAAGGCGGCAATTTCATGATCGCTGATCGACGGGAGACTGTTTACGTTGTAAATAATAAAAAAAAAGAAATAGCTGCTGTTGGCAACACTGAGCTTACCTATACAAAAAACGACCGCTACATTTAGCGGGATTGGCATAAGGCAAATTGGCAACACTGTGCACCGGATTTTTTTTTTTCCCCCGCATAATTCTCGCACCCCTAACTTTGCATTGACTTTTCCGAAAAAAAAAGTGCGAGGATTATGCGAGTAAATACGGTACTCTTTGAAGTTTGTGCCCCCTTACTCAATGCTCTCATTGAGCTTGGAAGGTATCATAAATAAATAAATAAAAAATAAATAAACATAAACTGAGTCATAAAACAGCGCGGCAAACGAGACAACAGAAATGGTCCACCCCTGTCTGTCTGCCCTTTCTGCGGTTTTGTTTCCCGCGCTGTTTCATAACTCAGTACTATTCAGTATTCGCACGCCCCTGCGAAACACACCTTCAAGGCTTTGCCCCCCCAAATAACACCTTTTGAGCGGCAGGTATAAGCAGCTGATCGACCAGGTTGTAGCAGAAGCAACAGAAACTGCACAGTCTACCTGGAAGGCTCCTGGTCAGAGTCCCTGGGTCGCTTGTGGGAGCCTCCGACGCCACCGCTGGACGTTGAAGAGCCGTCGTCCGCGGCAACCCCTGCACAGCGAGCAATCACAACTCAGGTTTCAAATTATGGAATGACACATGCCGAACCCACATCTTGGCTATACGGTGCGCTCCGGATCAATTTTGACAATCTGGGGATTTTTAATGAGTGCCAAAATCTTGACACACGGTCGCTTTTCACTTTTTGCCTCCATCTGAAAGTGGCCAAGAATCAAGCCCGCAGCACCCTTCAGCTCAGCAGATAAGCCAAGTTTCAGGCGCCATGCACATCCTGGGCTTGCATTTGCAGACATTTATTGCGGAATGCTCTAAACGCTCCATCAGCACACCAGCAAAACTGAAAGGTAGAAATGCCTCTGTTCCTGTACAGCGCAGACTTAGAGACGGAGTCCCTTGAGAGAACTGCTTTCCTGCACAACGCCTCAGTCGTGAAGAAAAGATTGATGCAGGGAAACTTTTCACAAAATGTGTGCACGCTAATCAGCTGAACGCTACCACCCAACATTTAAAAACGGGAAAGATGCACTGCTGTCAACAGTGAGGCAAGTGTGCAACCTAAAGTGGCTACTCTAGCGGCTACTATTATACAATGGTACACACAGTCACTCTAGCCACTGGCATTCCTGGCAAGCCGACTTTCGCTGACTGCAGGGACCGATCGAAAATACTTCCTGTATTCCAAGCGTGTCGGAAAATCCGCACTTCCTCAAGACAACTGCGATGTGCTTCTATCCTCTAGTATCCTCTAACATCACGTCTTAAATCTGTGCACATAATTTTCCATACATCTTTTAGTGGTGAAGCTTTATATTTCACAAACACATGGGTGCATTAGGTCCCGACTGCTTAAATCATCTATTAATTTAATTTTAGTCACAAGGCAAGGCCGTTTGTTTACAAGAACATTCAATCTGATTGGCAGTCAGTTTTCATTTCGCAGTAAAAAAATTTGGATATTCACAGATCCCTGGTGCACATTCAAAAATACACCGGACTGCCTAGCTCACACCAGGGTGCTGGCGGGCATGAACGTAACGCAACTCCCTTTACCGCACGGAGGTGGTACAAGAAAAGAAGTGTCCATACCGGTTCCAGTACTGGGCTGGGCCACCTGTGGAGATGGGGCCACGGTGATGGTCACCGTACTGGTTGGCACCACCAACTCCGGCTCCGGTTCTGGTTCTGCAAACAGCACAAAGGAAAAGAAAAGCAACGAAAAATAAAAGATTGCACCATTTTCAGCACTCCATTCCTGACATGCAAAACACACACATACCACCTTTACTTGTTAGCCCAAAAACATTTTGGGCACAGCGCGAAAAACTGGTGCCCGCTGGTGCCCGCCACGGGGGTCGATTTTTGCGGGTGTCACACTGCGTTGTTGCCTGTTCAATAACATTAAGTGGAAACCAAGTCACCAAAAACTGAGCGTGCACTGCAGCACTGTTCCTTGGGCTGCCCCAAAAATCAAACATGCGAAATGTACCGCACAGAAAAACAAATTGGCCTCGTATCTGCGCCTTTCGTTGCAAATGTCGGCGAAAGACGATAGTTGACTGGTGTCCCTGCCAAGTAAAGGCCTCCCTCCTCTTTCCTGCACACGTCTGGGGCTGTTCCTCTCCCGCCTCGTTCCTCCCAAGATAAACACGCTAGAGGTTTACTCAAGGCAATTTAAATTTACCGTGTCCCACTCCTAGTCGGGTGCCTCGATGCGAGCGCTGCCATACGGCGGAGACGCGCAAGAATTGAGGCCCTCTACTGCAACGTTTATAGAAACGTGTTGCCCTACTCCATGAGCGTTTCAAGCGGAAAAAAGCGGAAAACGGAACCTATCTAGTGGAACCTTTCATTGCTGTTGCCATTTGATTTTGTAAATGCCGCCAGGTAGCGCGAGAAACAGCAGGCGACGGTTTTCTGCAGTTGATGTAGTATTTCATTTTCTATCGCAAAAACCTGGCGTCCATGAATTTTTTTATTAACCCTTTGAGGGTCGAATTTTTTTGGAAAAACTTTCCCTGGTGGTCAAATTAGTTTATTGCGGATTTGGAATGTACAAAATGTCTAAAGTCAGGATTAAATGGTATAAAAATTATCAGGAACAGTATTTTTGGGGTCAGCATCACTTAGAACTGAAAAATGTCAATAGTATTTTCAGAGTGTGGTATTCCTTGAAACACGGGTCTACGCACAGTGCCTTATCGCAGTCTGCACGCATAAAGCGCATGTCCTAAATGAGCTGTCTTTCTTCCGAAGAAAGTCTGTCTTCCGATTCAGACTCGGTGAAAGGAGCAAACTCGAACTCAGAAGAGTCATCGCGGTCGGTTGTCATCAGAGCGGGCAAGTTCGTTGGGCCGTATCGCCGCTTTGCGTTCATCTGAAGAACTCGAAGGTAACCCAGGTAAACGAGAAGAGCAAGACTAACTCATGCGCGCCGGTGATAAACAAGCTAATAGCAGCGCCAATGTAGATAGAAATCAACTTCCGCCGCCCCCACAACGGAGTCTCCGATAGGTTACTTCAGTTCCAAGCAAGGAGGGCAGAATACCTAGTGAGCGTGGGTAATAAACCAGATAAGAGCAGCGCCAATATAGATCGAAATCAACTTTCGCCGCCCCTGATAGCGAGCGCCGATCAAGTTTCGCGCGCCTCCGATGCGATCACGTGGCGAAACTGGAAACCACAAAACGCGTTGACCACGTACAGACGCCCGTAACGCGCCGAAGCCAGATGAGTTCTGTTTTTTCACCGCAAGAAGGTAAGCACAATCAAATTTCAACATTACTTTTGTTAGTCCCAGGAGGTGGCAGCACCTCCCAGGGAGCATGCATCGTTAATATGGACACGAAATTTCAAACGGATGCTCGAAATCGTACCAGTACGGCAAAGACCTTGCTGGACAGAAAACCGCGCAGTACACGTACGGCAAATACCCTCAAAGGGGTAAAGGAACACTGCAAATATCACTCATGTATTAATTTTCTGCCTGATATTTGCATAATGTCTTGTTCTTGTTCAATAATTTTAACAGGTGTGAACATTAACACCGGACTTAGACGTTTAGATTTGGCTGTGGGTATCTGTTTCACTTTGTGTTTCACTTTCGCCCCATGGCTGAATCGAGTCGCGGGCAAACAGACAAACGGACGGACGGACCGAAATTTCTGCGTTTGTGTAGCCCAAGAAAGACTAGTCTTTAAAAAGAACTGATGAGTGTTAACTACACTATTTGCTGGTAGGTCTGCCACATTTCTGACTGCTTTCAGAAAACGACAGCAAGCACTTCTCTCTTGCCATCGGATATTTCGTGCACAGCAACCAGAAAGTGCGATGCAACGTAGCAAACACTCACACCCAACCCCATTGTACCTCAAAACTACCTCTGTGATAAAGAACAGAACTTACTTCACAGATTTGTTGCAAACCTCGAACTCTGGGGTTCTTACAACGCGGCAACAACTGTCTTGAAGCGGTAAAGTACGTTGAAGCGGCAGGACCCCTCCTCGCCACCAAAGAATGCTTACAGCGCTTTGAACATTGAGGACACAGCTCCTCCTGTCTTTCACATTAAAGTCCCACATTTGGGCCGCCCACAACTTGTTTAAATTCACACGCAACACCTCGTCTAGAAAGACAGCCAGAGAGGACCTCTGAACCAAGTCTAGTTTGCTCATGCCGATGCAAAACTTCAAAGAATGCTCACGAGGATGGCTTGGTGGTCTAATTGGTGGGGCATCATGAAGGGGTTAACAGCGCACAAAGACGACGACACACAAGGAAGAGAAGACAAGACAAGACAAGAGTTGTAGTTCAGCACTTGTTCTGTCTTCTGTTCCTCGTGTGTCGTCTTTGTGCGCTGTTAACCCCTTCAAAGAATGCCCCAAAACACGAGAAAAGTTCCACCACGAGATCCACGACACCACTTTAGTTTCAGGTAGAGGTTTTCTGCCACAAAAGGCGCAACGACCAGAACCACTGTCACATTTCGAGTGCTCCTGCTACAGTTACACCTCGTTATAACGAACACTAATATAGCGAATTATTGGCTATAGTGAACTGAATACAAGCATTGGTTGGACACGCTTTATTTCAATGACACTTATTCTTTAATATTGAAACTGAAACCATGAGAGAAAACGTGTCGATATAAAGAAGAAAAGAAATATTTGACCAGGCGGAGAAGCAAGCTACTTGAAGTACCCCCCCATCGTCCTAAACTGCAGAAGTACAAGGCCCTTTTGTTCGTGAACGCTTGTGGAAAACTTCGCTCTGTGTGTGAGTAGCTACCTAGTACCAAAACCTTCACAAAGACCAAAACCTTCATCAAATAAACGGGATGCAGGCCTGTTTTATCGAGCGAACTCTGTTCTGTTGTAATTTCACGTACTCATGTTCCGGTTCATCGAGCTTGAAATGCAACAAGGAGAAACTGTAAAGGTTACCTTGTTCATAGTGCGATCCGAAGCCTTAAAAATGCATTTTTGTATCAGGTATTTTAGTCGTGAGCCGGATTGTCGATTTGTTAGAGCCAATTTTTGCCTCTACTGTTACAACGAATATCGGTTATAACCGAATTAATTTGCTGTCCTGATCCTACTTTGTTATAACGAGCTTCAACTGCACCTGCCAGGTGGCACCCTGCGATCGGATGAAAAGCAAGGTGGATAGTTCCGCACCTGGGGAGGGGGAAGGAAGAGGACGAATTTCCGAGGAGGAGGCAGACGTGGTCGCCTCTTGGACTGGTGCGACGGCGCCATGGCTGGCTGTGCTGCTTGCTGCTGAACCTTCATGTGCTGCACGGATGCAGCCGTTGCTGGTGCGGGACTGCTTTTGCACTTCAACTGCGCGCAGGGAATGAAGCGTACTTCAGTCCAGTGGGCACGCATCCACACACACACACACACAATTTAAAGTGACAGCCATGAGCGGGGGGACTCCAGAAGAGTTGAAACTCGGGCTGGTTGGTACGCCACTTCGAAAGAAAGCGACAAACTTGTCAGACGGAGATGGAAGAAAAATACAGTATTTTTCGTGCTTATAAGCCGCCCCTGCATATAATCCCCCCCCCCCACAAACCTGCCGTTAAAAAACAAAAAAAAGGGAAATCCCTCCGCACATTTGACTACAAGAAGGCTGCCACCAAAGCTACGCTCAAGCAACACATCACATACTATGTAGACGAAAAAGCGTGTATGTTTGGCTAATAGAACCCACTGACTGCAAAGCGAAAGTCGCAATCACTCCGTGTCACTGCTCTCGCTCGAGCAATCACTTGAGCTGCAAGTCCTTACTGTTGTACACAAGGTCATTTCCCAGCACAACGGCATGCGTATTATCCGCACCCCTACTTTAACAGTGAAATTTTTGCATTTTTGGTGCGGGTTATACGTGCGAAAATGTGGGTAGAAGCGCTATTGTTTGTTTGAGTTCTCTTCCCATTCCATCTGATGCACTGTTTCTTTCGTGCACAGGGGGCGGACAGCTCAAAGCTCCACTCACTCAGTACCTCACTCTCATCTACCCGCTGCCATGCTTCACGGCGCTCAGCAGTTGCACTTATCTGGACAAGCAGGACTGCAGGTAGGAGGGACCGATGTTGCGATGGGATGAGGAGATAAGGAAAACGTGGCTAAGAATCGATTCATACAGCGCAGGATAGACCCCGTGCAGTAGACATAAAAAAAAAAAGGCTGACGAAGAGGACCTTCCATCCACTCTTCACTCTGACGCGAACGTACGCACCTTCTGGGGGCGTCGTCGTGACTGTGGAGGTGGTCCGGTGGCGGTGGTGGGGTGGGCAGGTGTGCAGTGGGTGCCATGGTGGCCAGCCGGCGGCCCTGGGTGATGGGCCAGATGCGGGCCGTCGGGGTCAGCCGCGCTGTCCCGCTGGGGCCGGGACGCTGGCTGTGGCAGAACTGCGGCCGCCGCGCTCTGCGGGGGTGGGGGTTCAGCGTGCCGCACGTTCACCGTGACCGGCTCACTGCCTGCTCCACTGCCGTGGCCAGCTGCAAACAGTAGTCGCGCACGTGACGGTCCGAGCATCTTCTCTAGCAAAATGTCCACAGTGAAAAGAAACAGAGAACGGACAGAGAAAAGAACCCCAAGGAAGTGCTGTTTGTGATCCTTTTTTCTGTCCACTGTGTTTTTTGTGCTGTGAGAATTATGGTATACCAACTAGCCAGCATCCTTACACTTTTAGATTGTATTTCTCAGCATTAGCTTTTAGTCAGTGCCTCCCCCTCTGACGAAGATAGAGGCCTCAACAGCCCATCCCAACTTAGACGATCCGTGAAGACAGAAACAACATTGCTCGATTTGAAAAAAAAAAAACTAGCCTTTAAAGACAGACTCAGCTCTACTCCTGCCACGAGACTTCTTTTCACTAAAAGAAAAATGCAAGAAACATAGAAAAACTTTCAGCTCGCTGCTTGCCCACTGCCATGGCCGCTGCAAGCGACTGCCGAGTACGAAACGGTCCAGCATCATTTCTAGTGTGGGCCATTATTTCAAGATTGGTAGCTCCCCTCTAATGGAGACAGAGGCCATAACAATGCACTTCATGAAGACAAAAACTGCCCCGTTTAGATTAAAAGAACTAGCCTGAGGTATCCCACTCAGATCCACGCCAGCCACAATACACATTTTTTCACCGCAAAACACGGAAGCTGTCGCTTTAATGAAACAAACTTGCACATTGCCTTCATGGCCCTATTGCAGAATTCTCAATGTACCACAAGACCGACAAAGTTTTTAATCAGATGTGACCTCTCCAGCACACAGTTGTCGACGAATGCACGCCAACACCAAGTTCTCAAACAATACATCCTCGCCAATGAACTAACATAGAGAGCTTTCAAACAACACATCCATTTTAACATACACCACATTACCAATCAACCTATCCCCTCTAGCTTGGGGCAATTTCCAATCAGTTAGCCTTGCTCAGGCAGGCAGTGTTCTCAACAGCGCATCTTTCCCAACATAAAAAAGGGTTCTTCAACACGTCACCCCTAACAAATAATTCTGAGTCAATGCTTGTTCTTTGTCCTTTTTTGCATAATTCTGTCATGGTGTTGACACGAGGTAAATTTACCAACCCTCCCAGTTGCACACTATCTACTCATAGTTTGTGCCACGAAATGGGAAGTACAGTAGAATCTCGATCATACGAATCTCGCGGGAGCACGAAAAATATTCGTATCATCTGAAATTTGTATAAATCAACACAGACCGAAAAATTGAGCACTAAAAAAAGGTTTTTGTTTATTTATTCTCTTACTTTTGCGTGAATAAATTTGTGATATTTTTCTTCTTTTAAACCTCCATGTCACCGAGGAGTCCTTTCTAGAGCGTGTAAAACTTGGCACTTGTCCCCTCATTAATACTCCGATAGAAGCACTGGCAAAGCGTCGGGCATCCAGTCGCTCACCACTGAGTCATCCACCTTCTTTCCTTTGCTGCCCACGATTTTGCATACAAGACCATGCCACTGCCTGAAACAGTAACCCACCCGCCGGAGGCCTGAAATTTTTCAATTCCAAGCGAAACGGTGATGTCGCTGGCTTTCTCTTGGTGCACTTTTCAGTCGAAATTCACTCCAGCCACAGTGGTTACTTCCTTGAAACACGTCAGAAGATGTCTTCAAGCTTGACATGCTGGGCTGTTTTGGCCTGCTTGACGTTCACGCCGGAGTGCTGCACGTTTTACAAAATCACGTCCCGCTGCCCAACAATGGTGCACAACGTCGACGGCGGCAGGCCGAGCTCTTCTGCCAAGTCGCTGCGCTTCCTTTTCGGTCTGCTGTCGACTTTACTGAGAATCTCTAGCTTTTGTTCTCCTTGGAAGAAAGGGCTTTCCTTTTGCACAACATAGCTGGTTGGGAGAAGCCCGTTGACAGTGAAAACCTTGAAACGCACGTCTCAGCAACCGAACATCCACCATGAGCAGACGGCGGCAACGGCGAGGGGCGGTGCATTCCGAAAGCGCAGGACCCTACCCGGGACCGATGAGACACCAGCAACGGAGTGATGTTGAGTCGCTACGCGATTGCATCGCTGCCTGCCCAAGGCTGTCAAGAAATTCTCCAGGGCAGTACGGCCGCCACGGTAGACTTGGCGCACCTCCTGCGCTCACACAACAACAGCCACTGCCAGACTCAGCCAGAGCAAGCGCAGGAAAAGAGTCGACTCCGGCCGCGCAACAGCCCGGCCGTTCCCGGAGAAAGAGTGACAAAGAGGGGAGAGAGAGCCAGTACGTCATCGTCGCTTGTGCACTCCGCAGTTGGGCGCCTCACTGGCTTGTTTGTATCATCCACCAGGCTGCGGAGGTTTTCTTCATAATATAAGGAAATTTGTTGATTGCAAACAATGCAATTTCGTCAGGAGTTCTCAGAAATTCGTATTACTCAGACTCGTATCATCGAGATTCCACTGTAATACCATTTCGCATTAGTGAAATTGCTTCTCTTACCAGCAAAAAGCAAACTATCTGCAGGGCTCCACAAAAACGTAACTTTAGGCCATTTACGGTTTCAGCTTACATATATGTTTCTAGCTTTTCAGACTAAGCCAAATTTTGCTACATAAACCGCCACCTAACTTCACTCTAAAGAAATTGAACAAGCAAACAAACGTCTCAGCCAGCAAAATAACAGCTGAAACAAATATGTGCAAGTGCCAATTTGAGCATGCCCAGTAAGACACAAACCCATCAAGCAATGTACGCAGCTGTTAAAAAAAAAAAAGTGTTGGAGAAGCAGGCAGCAGCCCCACTGACCTTGTCCGCTCCACAGGCGCTGTCACCATGGTGGGCTTGGACTGCTTCTGTTGCTGCTGGTTCAGCTGCACACGACATTTCAGAGGAAACGGCCAACACTGTGAACACTTGGAGTGAACAAGAGGAGCCACAAGACTAGGCCGAACCAAAGTATTATTGGCAACATGCACCTTTTTTTAAGAGCCCTGCAAGTGTATGGTGTTGCCACCAATTTGTTTCCCGATGGGAAACAAACAAGCAGAGGAAAAGAACATGCCCGTGAACAGAAGCAGCAGAAGTACCCCGGGCCCCAGCAATGGCCCGACCGTCCCGCACATGCAGCGCACCTCTGGGTGAGTTCCTCCACCTGGCGCTGCGACCGGTCGAGGGCGTCCCGGGCGTCACGTGCCTCCTTGTCGACGCGTAGCAGCTTTCCCTCGTACTGCGACCGCAGGCTGCTCTCCCGAAGGGCAGTCTCCTCTGCAACAAGGTGGCAAGTGCCTCAGCCACAGCCGTCCGAAATGAACGACCGAGTTTCGAATATTGGATGGCCAAACATCGAATCCAATTACTCGTGATGTCACTACTCAATTCAAAGTCGAAACTTGAATAGCATGCCCAGCACCCCAAAAGGGAAACCTGAGAACAAGCCAGAGTTGCTCAATATGGGGAGTTACGAAACTCTCAATAGGTCGCATTCGTCAAAAAGCGGTCCGCGGTTAGCCCCCTGTGCTGAGGGCAAACCAATGGCAAACATGGGAAAGTGGATTAGCCATGCATCTGTCGACAGAAAAATGAATGAATACTCAGCTGCTTGTAGCTACTGCTGCCAGCCACAGACAAAATGCCATGAAAACATTAGCGAGCAATGCGCAATTTAATGTTTCCTAATTCGAAAAGCAAGCTTTATTGCATTAGGTTATTAAAATAAATGTTTATCAAAGTTCAGTTATTGTCCCCTAGGTGCCGCACCAATACACATGCCCTTCATATACACCGAAGCAGGGGGTGATTGCGTGGCCAAGATTCTGGAGACGAGTTTTGCAACTGGTGAATATAAAGCTCTGGGGGGAAGGGGGGGGGGAGAGAGAGAGAGAGAGAGAGAGAGAGAGAGAGAGAGAGAGAGAGAGAGAGAGAGTCGTCCCCTTACGCTTCAGCTGCTCCATGGCCGTGATCCGCTGGTTGAGGCCCTCCAGGTTCTGCTTCAGCGTCTGGTTCTCCTTGTTCAGGGCCTCGTTTTTGGCTGCAAGAGGATGTTTAATGGGGAAGGCCGACCGATCATTACCACGGCCAGCTCTCAGAGGAAGCACGAACACGAGGAAAAATTCTTTGCAACCCAAAGAACAAGACAGAGAAAGAAAGAGGAGCTCTGGAGTTCAGTCAGAGGTTAGTTGCGAGACCATATTCATCCGTTAAATACTGTATGCACCAACATCGCGTTAAACGAAGCCCCTATAAACCACAATGAGTGCAACCACTTGCTTTGCCTAGCTTAGCTGTGGAAGTGAGCTGACACTGCATACAACTCCGTTCTTTCTGTCCATTGCTGATATTTACCGAAGTCTGGGTCATGAGGCCATACATCTAATCTTTACTTTGCGTCGTCGTCGTCAAGAGAACTAGCTCGGTTCTGTTGCAATGTGGATGTTGTCCTTAATGTTACTCTATATAAAAAAAAAAAGCATTTTGCACCCCACACGCTGCCAACACTGGACCCATCAGTGTAAGCATTCCAAAAGTAAGACAACACTTGTGGCTTTGCTTCACTATTATATTATCATCAACAAGATGGGTAGCAAAATGCTGCGACGATTAAACAAAACACCGGGTTCCCCAAAGCCGTTCTCACTTCCCCCCAACCACAAGGGCGCGTCGAAATTCTACAGCCAGCTTCAATGTCACCAACGGTGCACCGTGGTAGCCTAACACAAAATTAAAGAAAGCCGGAGGGACTTTCTTGACAAGTGTTGTCGGAGTTCAGCCCATCCAACTTGGGGTAGTTTTAAACGGTATATTCGGTACAAATTTGCACCCAACAATTGGGACAACTGAGTGTACAATGCCCGAGTGTGTTTCTTTGCATTGCATCCATGTGTTAAACACACGCGTGATGTTCGTTCCATTCCTATCATTACGGTAGGCTCGCGATAATTCAAAATAGAGAGGCCCCCACGATTTTGTTGAATTATCAGAAGTTTCAACTACCAAAATTTTTATAATATGACTTGGAACAACATACCAACGTGTGTTGTAATGAGACATTCACATATATTTAATAACACAACATTCGCACAGAGTACTGAAGTGTTATTCCAAATTAAAAAAAGAGAAATCAGAAATAAATGAGTGCTTTCTTATTGCATGAGAGTTCAAAACAAAGTTTTCGGTGCCAGCAAAGGCCGCCAGATCATTGTGAGAGTTTCTTGCGAGAGTTTTCTGGTATATGGATGCAAATGTTGCAGCTGGAAGTGGAAAGTGCCACAGATATCTTCTGACAACGACAAGCAAAAGGTACAGTAGCTTGTTAAATGGCGTTAAAATACATTGGAAACATAGTGGGCCAACCAAAATTTCAAAATTCGTTTGAATTAACCGAGTTTGAATTATCCGAGTTTGAATTATCGCAAGTCCACTGTATATACCTTTTGCTCTTTGTGCTGGTCGTGAAGTGTTTCTTGCATTGCTGTCGTGATTTCTTTCCTTCTCTTTCTCTACTGAACATTCCTCTCGTTACTTTGCTTCTTTCACGCACCCTACCAAAGGCATCATACTCTTTGTGGGTACTTATAAAAAAAATAAACAAAATAAATAAACTGATTATAGCTGGCCGACAACAGTCACAAGGCACGGCTTCCAAAACGGTGCAGCACGCACCGTTGATGTCTGCGATGCGCTTGCGGGCCTGAATGACGAGGCCCTTGGCTTGGTTGGCCGCGTTGGATGCCTGCTCTTTCTCAGCCGTCAACTGGGCGCTCGCCTGTGCAACAAGTGTCATAAAGAGGAGGCACGAGTCAATAACAAGAACACTGTCATTCTGTTATACGAGAATGAGCCTCAATCCCCTTTCAAAGTTGCCTTGGCCAAACGCTTCATCAGCGTCATCATCATCAAACACAGTATTTAGGTCCACTGCAGGACATAGGCCTCTCCCATTGACCTCCAAGCGCTCCAGTCTGAGTCCATTCCTTGCCTCCGAATTTTTTTTACCTCGCCCCTCCATCGTAGGGGTGAAAGCAGGCTTGAGCTTTTTGGAGCAGCTCAGGGAGAATAATGCTGATTTGGAGCCAAGCCTTTGAGGCAATACAAGGAGGGTTTTCAGAGCAGCTTTGGAGCATCAAAAGGCGAGTTTTGGAGCAGTGCAAGTCTCTCAGGTAGCAGATTTCTAGGGTCAAACTTCAATTATTTTCATTTTTTTTATTTCTAGAAAGCACAAAAAACAACGAAATATTAAATCACTTCTACAAAACATCTAATGACGAACCGATGACGCTTTCAAAAACTAAGAAAAGGAGTCCTCTAATTAAGACATCAAAGATAATGCGAGCACCAACTAAAAGAAAACTAGAGATAAGCAATGCTAGGACTAGCAACACCTGACTTGACTTAAGGAAATGAAAAATGTTCATGTTATTACAACATCAGTGCTGGCACAAAAAACAACCAAAATAAACCTAGAGATAAAGAAATGTTACCTTTTTCTGACCTAGTAATAAAGAAGGTTACCTCTATTCTACACCTAACACAACTCCATGCAAATGAAAAAAAAAAAATTCCATGTTTACGAAACGCAGTAGGAGAAAAACAATACTCTAGCATATTACGCGCACTGTTGACCAACTTATACCCCCCACTACACTAGCGTCCGAATGTCATTTGAAACAATTGTCATTTGACTCAAATGCGAAGTTGTGCTGCTCCACTGGGTTCTGAAATGCCATTCGGCTCAAATGACATTCAAGCTAAATGAGCATGAGCCAAAACGAGCTAATGAGCTCAGAGAGACATTTGGGGCGCTCAAATGCCATTTCTAGCACAGCGCACCAAGTCAGCATAAACAAATACAGTACTGGCGTAGTTAAAAACAAACAAAATATTCTTAATTGTGAGACTTGTTTACCGTAATTACCCGATTCTAACGCGCACCTTTTTCCAGAAAAATAGGTCGAAAAATCGCATGCGCGTTAGAATCGGATACGAAACCGAAACTGCCGAAAACAACGGAAATTCCGTCTCGCCCATCGCCATCTAAAGGTGGCACCAAAGCTTTTAGCAACAATTTTCGGACGCAGGAAGCATAGGCGCCCAGGCTTATCAGCGTTCACACAAATCGTCAAATCGTTCCAATTTGCGGCACTTGATAACAGCAATGGCAGCAGCGGCTCTCGCGCGTTCAAAACGAGTGGTCGGCTGAAGCGTGCGCCTCTGTGGTCAGCGGAGAGCGACGAGGAGGGAGATGGGTGAGATTACTTCGAGAAATAAATCGCCCGTTTATCTCGCATTCGTTTTTCTTGCTCACAAAGTTCCATGCGCGTTTCAATCGGAAGTGCAAGTTTTTTCGTTTTTTTTTACCAGGAAAATAGGGTGCGCGTTAGAATCGGGGGCGCGTTAGAATCGGGTAATTACGGTACTTCTCGTAATAATAATTCCGTACTCTCAGCACCAACGTGAGCAAGCGACAAACCAGTGTGGCCAGACAGCACAAAAAACCTCGATTGCGATTCAGAATTGAGCAAAACGCTTGTTAAAGCTTACATTATTGATAATTTCATATCATTTTAATGCCATACTGCTGCTAAATTGATTGTTGCATTATTGTGTAAAATATGATCTCAATAGCAGCAGCGCCATGCAGCACGACGAGCGATTGTTGAAGCTTTCAAATGCCATCGAAATTGTAGTGGAGCACGGCGGATTCTGAATGGCATTCGAAGCACCCCATTTGGGTCAAATGACATTTATTTAAATGACATTCAGACCCTAGTGTAGCTACATAGTAATACTGGGTATTAGTCCACGCTTCTATTGCATCTACATACACGAAAACAAAGAAAAAGGAAACTATGGCATGTTTATCCAGATATTGAAGATACCACAGTTTATCAACCTTTTTTTTTCATCGCGCATACCATATTTTCACGCGTATAACCCGCACAAAAAATGCGAAAATTTCAGCACCAAAGCAGGGGTGCGGATAATACGTGGGGTTTTTCCTTTAGTGCAGCTTCATGGCAATGCGCATGGTGCCATGAGGCTCCTACGCAGTGACAATGACTAAGCTTTCCGTGGCAGCGATTGCGCAAAACATACGACAAGGAAGAAAAAAAACAAGGACGAGCGCACTCTAACAACTGAATTTCATTAGTGAATTGTGACCTTCGCCTTGCACTCAGTGCATTCTATTTGCTAAATACGCGCTTTTTCTGTCTACATAGTATGTGATGTGCCTTTCCTGTATCAAATGTCAAACGTGTGGGCAATATGCGAGGATTTTTTTTTTCCTTTTCCCGCGGGCTCAAAGTGGGGGTGCGGATTATATGCAGGGGCGGCTTATATGCGTGAAAATATGGTAAACAGTATGCGTACGAGAGGGAATGGCCGCAAAAAAAAAAGCATCGCTGTACAACAAGCCTCATCTCCCCAGATGATTACTAGCAGATAAGTGTTCCTTTGAAACTCCCAACTTGTGCCACAGCAGTGCCTGTTATCTCCCCCTGTTCGATTTTGCATGCTTCTCTAATGAGGCTCCAGAAAACCAAACGGCTCACTCAGGGTTTCCAAACTTTTTCTCTGGCATACATGAAACATACCAAAGCTATCCTGCTGCTTCTATATCGTTACTGATGATATCACATTTTACACATGGAGGCAATCTTTCACCTCATGTGGTGACCTCGATTGTAAGTGCTTCAAGTATTACTGTGATGTGGGTGCATGTTCCGGCAAGCGGCGACAAGCTGCTCATGTCAAAAACAGCACAAAGCAAGCAAGGTCAACAGATGGAGGAACGACAGCACAGCACTGAACTCACACCTGAAAGTTTAGTGAAATAATTCCCTTCTAAACCAACGAGCCCCAACCTAAACCAACCAACCCGATGTAGTGGCGGCGTGTGCCGCCGATGAAATGAACGACTAGACAACTTGAGTGCCCATCGGAACAAAAGACCCCTTATTCCAAGTTGCGCATGCTTATATACGTAAACAACACTGGCGCCACCTGCGGCAGTGAATCACGGAACCGAAACCAAAGAGACAAATATACAACACAATTCCCTTCCTTAAAAACAGCTATATGGATTAGTATGTAGTAGGTTAGTAGGTTAGTACATATGAAAAACTACCATACAAAAAATACAAACTATACAAAATACAATACAAAAATACTATACAAAAATACAACTTCGCGCACTAGTTGCAGCCATAACGCTGTGGTGGCAGTCTCCTTCTAGGTGGTTGCACCCTTCGTTGCTGGGTGACTGCTCCGGAGACTCGGCCGACTGCGTAACAGCAGGCGACCTGGACGCCTGCGCAGCCGAAGGAGACCTGGACGCCAGCGCAGCCGAAGGAGACATGGGCACCTGCGCAGCCGAAGGAGACATGGGCACCTGCTCAGCCGAAGGACACATGGGCACCTGCGCAGCCGAAGGAGCAGCCGAAGAAGTCCTCGTCGTTAATTCTGGAGTAGGGCCTCCTCACATGTAGGCGGAGACCCTCTTTTACTAGCTGTACTGTTTCTTCTCCACGTATAAAGAGCAGGAGAGGCTCGCGGAACCTTTGAGAACTTCGACGCATTCCAGGTTTTACCGTCATCCAGGCGGAAAGAGGCTGGTCCCTTTCTGCTGATCACCTCTCTTGGGCGGCTGAATTCCAGGTCGCCTTTAAATCTAATTGTGGGTTTCTTCACTCTGACGAAGTCACCAACGTCAACTCTGGTTTCTCTTGCAGCCCTCCGAACATCCGTGTATCGTTTGCTGTCCTGTTGTTTTTTGCTTCACCCCGCTCCCGTAAACGCCGGAGAGTTCCAACCCAGGATCGTCAAAGAAGGTGCCCGACGGATGCCCGACGACATCCAACCGAGTTCTTGGCAGCCCGTCCGTGTAGCAGAAGCGCTGGAGCTTTGCCGTTGTAGCATGCGGTGTGCATCGGTAGACACCCAGGTACTCTGTTACCGCCTGGCGCAAGGGTCGCTGCTCAAGAACCGCCACTTGAATGAAGCTTTTTAGTACTCTATTAAATCTCTCCACTTGGCCGTTTGCTTGTGGGTGGTACACGGACGAATGCTTCAAGCGAATGCCGCGATCTTGCAGAAACGCCTGGAATTCCCGGGATACAAACTGTGGGCCGTTATCGCAATAATCTCATCTGGGTAGCCTTCGCGCGCGAACACAGACACCAAAACCGGGTTACTGCGCTGGTTGTTGTGTCACCACAGAAGTGTACTTCGGGCCACTTGGAATGATAGTCGACCAGCGTGATTGCATATCTGCAATCGTAAGGCGCCCCGCTCAAATGGACCGACAATGTCCATGCCCAGCTTCTGCCACGGCTGATCTGGAAATGGGACCGGTTTTGCAATGGTGCAGCTCTGACTTTGTACTTTTGTCTGCTTCCTGGCATATGCTGCACCTCTGAATAGCTAGCTCGACTTGGCGGTCCATGCCCGGCCACCAATACTTTTCTCGCAGCCGCGCTTTTGTTCGCACCACTCCGGGATGCGACTCATGTGCTGCAGCGATTACCTGCTGCGTGAGTGACGTGGGAACCACAAGCCGTTCGCCACGCAAGATCAGATTGTCTACCACAGAAAGTTCGTCACGTACTTTGAAGAACGGCTGAAGCTCGGCCGATAAGGATTTGTGTGCCGGCCACGACGATTGCACATAGATTTTGCTTTGTTGCAGTGTGCTATCTTGCAACTGGGACTGCTCAAACTGTTCTCTGGTAATGCAGGAAGGAATTTCGAGAACTGATACAACCTCGTCAAACAGCGTTTCTTCTTCCTGGAAAGACGACGCGGGCAAGCGTGAGAGTGCGTCCGCCACTTGGTTTTGCGACCCCTTGCGGTACTCGACGGTATAGTTGTACCGTAGTAGGCGTTCTGTCCATCGCGCTACCCGCAAGGGGCGCCTTCCTGTTCCTTGTGTTGAAAGCAATGCCACCAAGGCTTGATGATCAGTGAGCAACGTGAAGTGGCGTCCCCACAAGTACACGTGCCACCGCTCGCACGCCCAAACACAGGCCAACGCTTCCCGTTCTCCTACCGAATATTTCCTCTCAGCTGGCGAAAGAACTCGAGACGCGAAAGCGACAGTGTGCAGTTTATGTCCGTCCACCTGCTGTAGGACCGCTCCAAGTCCGCACTCTGATGCGTCCGTCGACACTAAGACTGGAAGAGATGCATCGAACATTCTCAGTATAGTGCTAGATGCCAGCGCGTCTTTGGTCTTTCTGAAACTAGCGTCTATCTCGTCAGACCAAACGAATCGCTGCCCCTTGGCAGGACACGCATTGGTTCAACCATGTCAGCGAAGTTGGGAATAAACCTAGAATAATATTCGACCAATCCCAGAAATGATCGAAGGCTGGCCGGATCAGTGGGCGCTGGAGTGTCTCGGATGGAAGCAACCTTTTCCTTCAACGGCACAATACCGTTTGCAGTGATCCTGTGGCCCAAGAACGCCAGCTCCGGCGTATCGATGACGCATTTTGTGTTCAGTTTGAGTCCTGCCTCTTTTATGCGCCTCAGAACTGCGGTAAGATTCGCCATGTGCTCCTCTCTCCCCTTCCCAAACACAATGATGTCATCGATATAGAACAGGACGCCGCTGCAACCCTGCAGAATTTTCGACATCATACTTTGAAAAGCAGATGGTGCTGAAGCGAGCCCAAAACACACGCGCTTAAAACGGAAGAGGCCGTCGTGTGTTATAAAAGCCGTTAAATCGCGGCTCTCGGGGTGAAGCATGACCTGATGGTAAGCTGATGCAAGGTCAAGCTTGGAAAAGTGGGTTGCCCCCACTAGACTATGCAATAGCTCTTCTGTATGAGGGAGGGGAAAGCTATCTGCTACGACGGCTTTGTTTACCTGTCGAAGATCTACACAAATGCGGATACCTCCATCTTTCTTTTCAACCACGACAATGGGGGATACCCACTCGGATGCCTCTATTCGCTCTATCACGTCCATTTTTCCAAGCGGCGGAGTTCTTCCGAGACTCGTGGCCGCAGTGAGAGCGGAAGGCGCCTGAGTTTTGAAGCAACTGGCTGAACTGTGGACCGTGTTTTGACGCGGTGAACAAAACCCTTCGCGATGCCAAGTCCTGGATCGAAAATAGCACCAAACTCTTCAACTAATTCTGATGGAAGGTGAATGGACTCCTCCGCCTCTGCCTTGACTGCGGTGTGCTCCGTTCGAGCGCTAGTACGCACCGCTGTCGTTTCAAGGCACTGTAGTGACGAGCCATCAATCTGCAGACCGAGCGCCCTGATTGCATCAATACCCAAAAGCGAGGTGCCTTGTTCACTGCCAATGCCCCGCGCAGTAAACTTCTTGCCAGGCAAAAGGCCGCAACGTGTTGAAGAACCAACGCCGAAGCTTACAAGATTCTACCTCACCATTTTATCTAACCAGTTTATGCTGATTGCAAAGTTTTCGACAACTGAAATTTAAACGTGAGAGCATATTGCAAGAACATGTTGCAGACAAGCGTGCTGTGGTCATTAGCCAACAACTCTGATAACCTAAGACTCTAGATTTTCACTAAACAGCCAGTCAACTAACAGATTACATGGTTCAGACTACGCAATGAAGTCAGAAAGTAAAAACCCAAGAAATAACTCCTGCCCCTTTAAAGAACACAATAGAAAGTGGGACCTCTTTAACCCTTTGAGGGTTTTTGCTGTACGTTGTACTGCGGCGGTTTTCCGTCCCGCAAGGTCTTTGCCGTACGGGTACGATTTCGAGCATCCGTTTGAAATTTCGCGCCATATTAACGATGCATGCTCTCTGGGAGGTGCTGCCACCTCCTGGGACTTACAAGAAGTGTCTGAAATTTGATTGTGCTACCTTCTTGCGGTGAAAAACAGAACTCTCTGGCTTCGGCGCAGTACGGCGTCTGTAATGTCAACACGTTTCGAGGTTTCAGTTCGCCACGTGATCGCATCGGAGGCGCGCGAAACTTGACCTGCACTCGCTATCAGGGGCTGCGGAAGTTGATTTCGATCTGTATTGGCGCTGCTCTTATCTTGTTATTACCCACGCTCACTAGGTATTCTTGCCCTCCTTGCTGGAACTGAAGTAACCTACTCGGAGACTCCGTTGCGGGGGTGGCGGAAGTTGATTTCTATCTATATTGGCGCAGCTATTAGCTTGTTTATCACCGGCGCGCACAAGTTATTCTCGCTCTCCTCGTTTACTGAGTTGCCTTCGAGTTCTTCAGATGCACGGCAAAGCAGCGATATGGCCCAACGAATTGCCCGTTCTGATGACACCGACCGCGATGACTCTTCTGACTCTGAGTTTGCTCCTTTCACCGAGTCTGAATTGGAAAACAGTCTTTCTTCGGAAAAAAACAGCTAATTTTCGGACGCGCTTTATGCGCGCAGACTGCAATAAGGCACTGTGCGTGGACCCGTGTTTCAAGGAATACCACACTCTGAAATACTATTGAACATTTTTCAGTTCTAAGTGATGCTGACCGCAAAATACTGTTCCTGATAATTTTTTACCATTTAATCTAGACTTTAGACATTTTGTACATTCCAAATCCGCAATCAACTAATTTGACCACCAGGGAAAGTTTTTTTTCAAAAAAATTCGACCCTAAAGGATTAAAACAGTTATTAGTCCTATCAGGTAATCTGTCAAACGTGAGCATCCTCTTCAGAAGAGCAACAGGACCTTGGCAAGCAAAACGTAAAGAATATGGACCTTGGCAACATCTTAAACTTGGCCCACAAACAATCCTTTCAGGGGCGGTAAACGGCCACAGATTCTGACAGCTACATTTAAACGCATCTTTGGCTAAAAAAATAAACGTGCTAGTCTGGGCGTGGTGGTACATTGCAAAATCAGTAGTACTGACACCGACACAGACAAGGTGTACGAGAGAATGTGCCAGCACGGAGCAGCTTTTGCACAGAACGAGAAGACATTTTAAAGCGTGTGTGAGAAAGTAAGAAGGGAAATATTCGGGGATAGGGGGAGTGGGGGCAGTAGACAAGGAGAGGAAATGATAAGATAATAGAGGTGGAAGAGGGTGAAAACAGGAGAGGAGGAGAGCGAGGAGAAGAGGGGGGACCCACGTGCTCCTTCTGCTCGTCGAGCTGCGACTGGAGGTCGACGGCGAGCCCGGTCTTGTCGCGACGCAGCTGGGCCGCCTCCTGCCGGTACGACACCACCTCCTCCCGCAGCTCCGACACCTGGGACTGCACCAGCTCGCGCTCTGCTGGAGCCGCTTCTCTGCGTGCTGCGCATCCGAGAGGGGGAGGAGACGGCCCGATCACACTTTACTGGCCCCACTGGGCAGGGCAGCAACCCAAAGAAACGCTTGCTTTCCCAAAGAAAACGATCACAAACATTATCACGAAAAAAAAAAAATGAAAGAAGCCCACACTAGTGCATAAGACTTGAAGATAACAATGCTGTACGCAACCTTCATGACCATCACGATGGTTGAAGTCCACAATTGCAGCCGATTTGCTGCTTCTGCGCTGCCGCAACACCGTTTACTCTCCATCATTGTTATAAATGTGAGCTCCCTTCATTTTTTTTGTAAGTGATAATCATTGGACATCACTTTCGATGGGCGTAAGCTACGACGTGTCTTTCTCATTCCGAGCAAGTGTTGGAACGATTACGTCAAGCACTGAAGTGTGTGTGTGTGTTCTTTTTTTTTTTTTCTTTGCCAACTGCGGACATGAAAAACTGCGGACATGAAAAATTGCGATTTGCACCTACGCTGTTAAAAAAAAAGGAGCACATCACCTGGGCGCTGATGAGCTGAAGCTGGAGCTCCTCAAGCTTCACGGCCTGCTCCCGCAGCTGCTGCTGGCTGTTGCTCAGGTCCACCTGCAGCGACTCCGTCCGCTCTGCACGTACGCCAGAGACCGATTTAGTCACGTTCACGTCACGTCCGGAGTCCCAACGTTACTCGCAACTCATCACGGGAGGGCAACTACAGTCGTCATGTATCCGACACCTGGCCAGTGCTTCAAGCAGTCAGTCTGGCCGCGGACAACTATGTAAGCGTTTTCCAGA
This sequence comes from Haemaphysalis longicornis, assembly GCA_013339765.2. NCBI lineage: Eukaryota > Metazoa > Arthropoda > Arachnida > Ixodida > Ixodidae > Haemaphysalis > Haemaphysalis longicornis. The sequence goes on along the minus strand of CM023458.1, from coordinate 102,837,599 downwards.
TGCCGCTAGCAAAGAGACACTAAACAGTTCAAGAGGAAGCTTTTCTCAAGTGACAAGAGTGGTGAACCGGGATCGCTGGTGTTTTGTACTACCGTATTTACTCGCGTAATCCTCGCACTCGCGTAATCCTCGCACCCCTAATGTGAGCCACCAAAACTTTTTTGGTTCCTCGCATAATCCTCGCACCCCCAAGTTTGCAGCGGCGAAAGTTGCCTGCTCGCGAAACGCGCATGGTGCACGCGCTCTCCAACGCGTGCCCTCCCCCGCCGCCTCTCCGTTCGGCGGTGAGCGCTGTGTATCCAAGGCCATCCAGGCGCCCTAACAACCTGCATGGCTACTCCCTAACAGGCGCCCTAACACGCTACTCACACTGTACTTGAGCCGGTTTCGCGCATGTTTCGCGTGCGCGGCAACTAGACGGTGTTCGCGCAGCCCACTGTCGTGTCGCCGTCGTGGTCCCGTCGTTGAGCGGCAGGAGTCAGTGAGTCACTCGCGTCAGTGGTGGATAGCTCGCTGCCATTTTGAGAACTTTTTGATCTCTTTGTTTTGTGCTCGATGCCGCTTCGCCATGGGGAGGAACGCCAGCTACACTGCCGCTTTCAAATTGAAAGCGAAAGAGTGAGTGCGCAATCGCACACGGCAACCGTGCCGCAGGCAGGCACTTCGGCGTCACCGACTTCAGCGTGCGATACTGGAGTAGGGCACGCACATACGACGACGAGATAGGGCCGCGCGCCAGAAAAGCAATGGCGGCAATTTCATGATCGCTGATCGACGGGAGACTGTTTACGTTGTAAATAATAAAATAAAAAGAAATAGCTGCTGTTGGCAACACTGAGCTTTCATATACAAAAAACGACCGCTACATTTAGCGGGATTGGCATAAGGCAAATTGGCAACACTGTGCACCGGATTTTTTTCCCCCCGCATAATTCTCGCACTTTATAACTTTGCATTGACTTTCCCGAAAAAAAGTGCGAGGATTATGCAGTAAATACGGTAAGTCATGCTTCAAGTGGCGAGCTCAACAAGCGAAACTTCACAAGTGATGCAATGGAATCGGAGGACGGAGGCAGGTATAAAGGCGCGCGTGAACTGTTTCTTCACAACCTGCAAAAACTGTGTACTCCACAACTTGCGGTTCTCGGCACCAATACACTGCATTTTAAAAACAATACAAAGAATGGAATAACCTGAAAGTTTGGTCTAATTGGTACTACATGGAAAGAAAAGCCTGCACACAAAAAAGAAGACTAAGATTGATACACAGTGAGAGACGCGAGTTCATGGACAACATATGTGACACGGACAAGCGACGTGACACAAACAAGCGCTGGTCCACGTCACGTCTCCTCAACCATCGTCCTCTCTTTTCACACGATAAGCTTATCGTTAAAAAAGACGGTGCCCCAACAGTGATGGCAGAAAATAGCGGGAGTTCATGCTAGTACCGCTGAGTGCTGCCAGGTCCTTGGTGCGCTTCTCCAAGGCCTGAAGCAGCTCCTTCTTCTCCTTGGTGACCTGCTCAAGGTTCCTCTTGGTCGCCTCCTGGGATTGGGGAGCCGACAGCAAGATGAGCCTCAACGTCAAGCACTTCCTAGCCAACTTAACCATACACATCGCAACAAACAAACAGTCGCCAAACGGAGCTTTACAGGCTGCGAACAAAAGCGATCAAGAATGGTGAAAAAGATACGTCATCACATCCAGAAGGCTCAGCTGTGCCTCTGCCTGTAATTCCACAGAAGCCAAAACACCGCACCACTTTCACAAACCCAACGGCCACATGAGTCTTATCTTCTCCCCCAGAGTTCCACAAGGCACTGCATAAAGGACACTGTCGAAACTAAACCCCACTGCCAGGAGCACAAGATGGTACCAATAACCAGAAATTCCCACCCCACTCTTTCCCTTTTGCACAGTGCCACTGATCACTAGGCATGATACGCCTTAATTTAATAAGCACTTTTTGAAAAAAAAAAAAAAAAAAACATGAACCAACTCACCTGACACCATGTTTTGTACCAAAGCCATCTTCAAATTTTTGTTTGCAGTGTCTAAAGTGCTGTCTGACGGCACTCCAGCTCAGCGCTGCAGGCATAGGTATAGTGCCGTTTGAGACATTTGAATATTTAGGACTACGCTAGCACTGCCTAAATAGTCCGTTGGTGTGGTGTAGGGGTTGTGCCTTAGCTTCTTGATGCCAAGGTCAGTGGTTCGAGACCGACTTCTGCTCTCTGTTTTTGTTTTTTAACTTTTAAACTGAACTACAATTTTCATGGCTTATACCCCTGTCAAACGTGCCTATTTAAGTGCACTTCCGCCGAGTGCACTCGGGCTTCCCAAGTGACACTTCGGCTGCGTGCTGCTAAACGACGAAACAAAGTGCCCTTGGCCGTGATGTCAGTGACGATAGCCGGCGTAAATATTACGCAAAATTACTTGAAATTCCCCCTCTTTATCACGTGAGGAATAATGTAAACAATTCGTTGTGTTTGCATTGTTTAAAAATCGCAATCGGTGCCTCGCACAAGACCACAAAAAACAGTCGGGACGGCGACTGAGCACCGACGCTGATATCTTCACTGTTATTCACTGCGCAGCGAATAACAGCAGCATTATCGTTTGGGGAAATTATCTGAAAGCGTGGAATATAGGGACCGGGCAGCTGGACGGGTGGCGCCACCACTCGGCACTCCCATCGTCAGTGGAATGAGCCGGTGCATTGGACTACACAGCCTCCCGTTGTTTTTGTCGTGTTTGCTTCGGTGCTTTGTATGTTTTGGTGGCGTTGTGAGCAGACATGTGAGATGAAACGAAGTCTAAACAGATGTGTTGGGTTCTTAGATGCAATAATGACTCGTAAACTGTCGGACGCGTCTAAAGTTGGGTATCGGCTGCAATGGCATAAGCGCTTTTTGCAGCGATCTGCGCTTGGCTCCACCCGTTCTGAGTACGAATAAAACTACTATTATTAGTATTATTTTCTTCTTAAATGCACTCACGGCTACGCAAACTTATTGGATGCTTGTAAGGTTGGGGATGGGCTACATTGACACGAGCGCTTTTGCAGCGCTCTGCGCCTGGCTCCGCGCGATCTGAGTAGGAGTCAAACTATTAGCAATATTAGAATTCATTTCTACCACTTTAAATTATCTTCACTGGTTTCAATGACTACGGTTTCCACGCCAGCCTTAGCGCTGGGATACCTCGATACGTGTGCTTTAAATAGAAAGGCACCTGCATACGAGATGGATTACCGTGTAGCCGTAGAAATGTTGCGATAGTTTACACTTTCTGTAACCGTGAGCTTTGTACCTTCGGTTTTGGTGAGCGACACTGTGACAGCATGGGAGCCTGAAAGCCGAAGTGGAAAACCCACGTTTCTGGTGGTCATTTTATCAAGAGCCAAAGTTATTCACCAACTCAACAGCCCAAGCTAAAAACCATCCCTCCTCCCCTTCCCGTTTTACCCCCTGCGTAGAATAAAGGCTGGCACCGATAGTTAAAAATGTGGCAGTGTTAACGTCAGCCGTGTTTTTTAATGCTTAAGTATTCTTTACAGAGTACCTAAAAATTGTGTAATGCCTGGTGAAGACACCAAAAACGCGCGATTAGTTGCCTCAAATATGGGTGCATGAGCCCGAGTCCTCCACCACAGACACATTTCCGACACACTGGAAAAAGTTTAGATTTGGAGAGGGGGCATGGAAGTTCAAAATTAAACAGCAAAATCATCTAATGATTATGATGGTTGAACACAAAGCTTTCTTCGTGCGAAATCGAATGGGAAATGGTCAAAGTCAAAGACGCTGCGACCAAAAGACCAAACTGCGTGCTGGTCAAATTCGACGCTTAACTAGTCAAAGTTTAAATCCAGAAGGCAACCAAGGAAACCCATACGATAGAGCTTTGCGATAAACCATCATCGTCGTTAGACGGAGGTGTGTGCATGATTTTTCAAGCGTAGGGGGCAGCTTGTAAACCGACCGCAGCATTCAGTTGTAAAGCTGAGTAGAGTAGGTTTCGGGCACCCTCCTGTCTTGCGTCCTTCAGTCACGCAGGAATTGGTTTTTGAAAAACCATTTACCAACTAGCCAGAAACCATTGCAATTCTTGTAAAGCAATGCTTCTCCACGACAAGCAATAACATTCTACTATCATGCGTACTATCATGCGGTATTTATTCTATCAAGGATTCCCGATGACTGTAGTAAGAGCATTTCTGTGAAATTAAACACGTTTCAGCCGTAGGTAATGAAGATACGGAAGCGTCATCCGTCACAATTTCTGTTTTGAGGTAATCTTCGAAGACACCCTCCAACTTTGTCTTTCGCTTGTGCACGACGTCGGCGCCGTTTCGTCATCAACTGCCAAAGGCCTGCGCCGCAGCATTCCTAGATCGGTTGCACACACCGGCTTTGTGGGAGCATTTAGCGGGAATATACTCCTCGATTCGCTAAACTGCATGCAGGCATGAAAAAATTGCATGAAGCAACGAACTTTCACTTCCAGCTTGGCGCATTGAGCGTCGTCTGCTATTTGTAAATACTGAGTATGGGCGTAAATAACACACATGGCATACCTATGTAAACGTCACATCCACACTCAAGATTTACCGATATGAAAATGCACGTGGGGTTACGTTCGCTTTGCAAGCCGCACCGCAGAAAAACGACAGAAAGCCATGCACAACTACGCTGCGCTGACCGCCACCGGCATTCCACTGACGAGCGGTTCGCCACGGGCGGCGCTGTTCGCTGAAACGACGGTGGTGCCATACAAACGGCCCATCGATGAACCCGCCTGTCCCTATAGCAGAGAAAGCTGAAGGTAGAAACCATCTACGAGAACTGCTGCCATGGAGAAAAACCCCACCAGGCGGCGCTGGCACGTGTTTGAGAGAGAGGTTATTTTCTTGTTTTTCGTCGCTGCTTTTCTTTTTGTAAAAGTAAATATATCTATAATTACCCTTTAACGTTACTTATTATCATCCAACGCTCGCGGTTTTAGGTTAATTTTTCCAATTTTCGGACTTCTGCTCACGAGATTACTCACTCAGCGAGCTGGCCCCGGTAAAGTGTGTTTGGGAACACACTGAGCTTAAAGTGCGTTCCTTGTACAAGTGTCATTCGCGTTTGCATTTAGCTGCTCCCGAATGACATTGTAGCCAAGTGCACTCTGTGAAAGTGCACTTAAATAGACACGTTTGACAGGGATATCGGTTAGTGTTTGGTTTTAAATGATTGTTTATTTTTGTTAGGTCATACACTGGTGGACGTCAGTACAGTGGAGTGCTTATGATATCGTCGGACGGCACTCTAGACACGGCCATTTTTGTTAGCATGCATTCCAATCTTTTGCCGACATATAGCTGCTGCTGATGATGAACGACGATGGTGTTTATGATGAACTGTCTTTCAATGGCACAAGGCCAACTTGCCGACATGTAGCGTTAAATCAGCCAAAAATTAGGTAATGATTGATGACCAAATGTGCCGAGAGATTTTTCTGACCACTTTAAAGGGACCCTGCAACAGTTACCATCGACTGCTAGGAATGTATTTTGGGGTAAAGTCTATTGTCCCAGCAATTGTCCCAGCATTCTCTCGCAAGAATTATGAAAATACAGTTCACTATCACCGAAACTACGCTCGATGAGAAATAGCGCGTAATCGTTCCCTTTCAACTCGACCGCGGACAACGCGACGAAAGCAGCGTGCTCTCTCCCGGAGAGGGGGCAGCTCGCGGCGTTCTCTTCGGCCGCCTTCGATATATCTCATGTCGGGGAGTTTTCTTCTTTTCTCCGCAATGTGGGGGCGCCTATTTCAGGTCTGGTGCCACAAGAAAGCAGGCTGGGTGCCTGCTCGCAAGCGCGCACTCAGGCTGGTAGGGTTTCGTTTTGAAGCAATAAACGTTTGTAGTCGAGTGGTCCCATTGAAAGGGAATTATTGAGCTCATCACTCAAACTCCGTGCGCACTCAAAACACAAAAGAAACGAGAAACTGTGCCTACAGGTTCAGGCATAGAAGAGGTTCGTACACAGCGATGACGACGGCGGGAATGGAAGAAATTAGCCGCGAATAAGTTGACCAGTGAACAGCCGATCGGGCAGCCATGGCCTATGTGACGTCCCTTAGGCCATGCATAATGAGGACAACTGAAGAGAGCGCGGTTGGTTTTTCCGCGTCTTTCACAGCGATTTGCGCGCTCACCGCTTCCCGTGCACGTGTAATATTTGGCTCAGGTGTTCCTGGCAGTGTAATCTAAACGTCGCGCAGGTTTACTTGCACTGCTCAAAGAGCGTTGCAGGGTCCCTTTAAGAGTCCCATCGACAGACAAACAAATGCTGAAACATTCACAAAAGCTCATCAGTTTTTGATTTCACGTTTGAAACCACTCAACACACAAGGAGGGGGGGACTAGCCTGAAATGCTGAGCAATTCGAAAGCCACGGCAAGAGCAAATGCCTCACCAGTTCAGTCTTGGCAGCTGTGGCAGCTGCCTTGGCGGATTCCAGCTCCACGCGACAAGTGCCGAGCTCAGACCCTGTAAAGCGAACACGTAAAGACCGTCAACGTGAATCATACTTGTGTCTACACGTAATGAATAGAAAGAAATGAAGGAAAAAAGCTCCTCAACTCATATTACGGCCCAATTCTCAAGAAAAAGGAAAAAGTGTGAAAGTGAAGCAGCACCCAATCGGCATTTAGTGCTCATATGAAACCGCTATACTTTGTCGCGAATATTCAAAACTAAAATTTCAGACCTCAGTTGGAGTACTGGTTCGCACAATCAAAAAATTAGGAACTACAACCCATACAAACTTTTTCCTTTTAAGACATTTGTTACTTTGTCTTATGCAAGAACACCTCAGCACAGTATAAACCCGTGCCACACGTACACAAAAAATGACATTAGTGCTTAATGCCCTCAAGACATGCGTTACTTCGTATCATACAAGAGCCCCACAGTAAAGTATAATACTTGTGCCACACGTACACGAAAATGACATTAAGTGCTCAATGCCTCAAGTTTTAATGCCATTAATTCGCTGCAACATGCAAAAATCTAATGCCATTCACTCAAATGTCATTTTTGGTTTAAGGAGTTCGCACAACTCATTCGCCTTCACGAACACCTTAAATCTGCCCACTCTCAACGCAACGGGCACCAAATGAAGCAACGAAACTCTCTGCACCAGAGTTTCGACGCAAAAAATAGCTGAACGTAAAAATCGGGTGAATTTTTGTGTCCTCTTTGGTGGCAAAGTTCTGAAGACAAAGTTCAATAAAACAGCGGCGACGGCAGAATGTCATGCTACTGGTCGCTTTGAATTTTTCAGACTTGGCTACTCCTGGCAGGCGACGGCAGCTGATGAAGCCACTTTTTCGGAACACCTCACACACCATTTTTTACAAAACACTATTTTTCATAACGTTTTTCTTTCCCAAACACATTTTAACTCTTCTAAGACGTTTCTTTCGCTAACGTAAAACTTCTAAAATATGAGTGCATTTCTCTTTTTTGCGCTTTATCACCATCATGCCGTACACATTTAATGCCTTTGCATCTTCGACCACCACCCAAAATAATGACATTTGGTTTTTTAGCCCTAAGCACTCAATATTTTTCGTGCATGGGTGACACGGGTATCACAGGGCAATGCAACATACATCTTCATACACAAATCATACCAATATGTACACGATAGAACCATGTTATGTAATGCAGCGTGGCACGTCAGATCTTCATAAAACACCGTCCACAGGGTTCAGCATGAGTGTTGGTAATACCGGTTTACATACCGAGTTGGGTTGCCTGCTGCTTCGCACGTTCACATGCCTCTTCCAGGGCGCTGGTCTGCGCCCGGTGATCCGACAGCGCCGCTTCCAGCTGGAACGAGCTGCGCTCTGCGTGGACCGAAAATGAACAACAGACAGAGCGCTCCTACATGCCAGAGCAGACTCCAACCAAGAAAGAATCGCCCGCAATTGCAAGTTTGTGCAATCGCAAGTTCGGTGAGAAGTGCAAATCACAATAACCAAGCAGCACATCTATTAACCCCAGCAAG
>CM023458.1:102535095-102829425 GCA_013339765.2 Haemaphysalis longicornis | reverse complement strand
CTCCGGGCGCGACTGGGGGCGCGCATGCGCGATAACGGCAATAACGGTCACCGCAGTTGCTGCTTCGCACGCCCGAGCAGCGAGGCCGACGCGCGTCTCATGTAGTGGGCGATTTCTCGTATGTGCTCGATGTGCTCCGTCGGACATTACGGTGCTGCAAAAGGGACGCCAAGAACACCAGGATGAATCGTAACGCGAAGACTCTTTGAGTGCTGTTAGCAAAAGGTGAGAACGTCGTTCGTATGCCGTACGTGAAGCTTAGCTGAAGGATAGGACTTGTGTCGTGCGTGTGCTGTGCTTGAAGACAGACAACCTTGTCTGTGTTGTATTGGTCATCATGGTTTCTCGCCGCACGTCGCGTTCGCACACGTAACGCGAATAAAGTGTTCAAGTGATATTCGAGCTGGCGTCGTTACTGCTCAAGCGGCGTGGCTTCGTGCCGTCGGAGCGAGGCTTGCCCGTTGAAGGCAGCGGGGTGGCGGCGGCGGTTGCCGGGTGGGAAGGGGGGGGGACACGGGGAGGGGAAAGGAATCCTACGGCATGAGAGGGGAGAGCATTACCTCTCCCCCATGCAAGCTGCGTGCCCTCGCATTGTTGCCGTGGCAATTACAACGCCTTCAAGGCCAACATGGCGGTGGCGTTGCTAGGGCAACAACAACGCAGTAATGTTTCCCCAGGCTCACCAGGGGAGAATATGCCGCATGAGTCGCAATTAGCCCGGACGCTGGGTTGAAGGCTAAGAGTCCGCCTCCTGGTTAGAGCGTCCGCCTACGGCGCGGGAGGTGGTGGAATGCGGCCCACGCCACTACCGCCGGGCACCCACCGGTCAATGGGTACAAGCGGCACCCCGGCCTGGCGCTCGGCTAAATGGGGCCTGCTCGCTTGGGGGAGAATCCCTGGGAAGTAGCCGCACCCACGGCTGGCATTTCGGGAGTGAAGCGCCAGCTATGACAAGCACAAGGACGTGCAGCCAGCGCGATTGGAGTCCTTCGTCCGCAGGCGTTGGGGACCACCAAAAAAAAAAAAAAAAAGTCCTTCGTCCGTAGACGTTGGGGGCTACCAAAAAAAAAAAAAGTCCTTCGTCCGCAGACGTTGGGGGCTACCAAAAAAACAAACAAAAAAAAAACGTTGAGCTGCCGTCTTGTGTGGGGTTCTCTCTTTTTTTTTTTCTCGAATAATTTCACAGGTAGCTAGCATTGTCGAGCTATGCGCTTTTGATAGTTGCACTAGTTCACAACTCGCATGCATTTTTTTTTTCTGGTTTACACTCGCGTTTTCTCTATGCTGTTCCTCCTCACGAATGACAGTGACTATATACCCGTGCATCCACTAGAAACTGGGAAACGTGCCTAGCTAAGGCGTACTCGATCAAAAACCATAACATGTGGTCTCATAACTGTAGAAAATGTACGCAAATAAAATATAAGGCATGATATTTTCAGACTGCTTTCATAGAGCATTGACCATGACTGGCTTTATTGGTCATAATGTGTCATCCATTAAGAAAAATTTAATCTCCCACCTCTTGCATGCGCAGAAAATATTTCCGCTTATTTTTCTTCCACAAATTATATCACAGTGATTCGCCGTTCCGCCGTACGTTCATTCACCCTGCTTTGTACATTTCCGCACGCGTTGACCATCATAAAATAGAACCTATATTTTCTCGCACAAAAAAAACACCAATACTCACCCCTTGTTTTGGATAAACGAGTGGAATTCTCTGCCTGCCAGCATTGTAACGCATACACAGCAATCATCTTTCCAGTCTGCATTATTGCGTTCCTTGAATGTGATCCACAATCTTAGCCATTGCCACTTTTTTGCTGCTGTATAACGTGTCGTGCAGCTTTTTCAATGCGCTCGCCTGTAAAAACGTTGCTGTGTTCTTTTTTTGCTTATTTTGGTTGACCGAATGTGTATCCTGCGCATGTTTTTTGTCTTCTTCTTTTCTTGCTAAAAAAATTACTGTTGTCACTGATAAGTATAAACCCCCCTTATGTAATGCCCTAGAGGCCCTTAAGGTATAGGAGGAGGAGGAGGCAAAACGTTTTATTGAGCAAAAAAAAAAGAAAGAAAAGAAGGGGGTGGCGTCCTCAGTTCAGGAAGCCGCGCGCTTCCGCAGCCCGGGTGGCCCGGTTGATCGGCGTTGCTGGTCCTCCGGGGCAGGCTGGTCAGCGCGCGTCCCCCACTGAATCAGGGGATGGGGAAGGGAGGGGATCGGGATGGTGCGGGCAAGGCAGAACCATACAAGATGGGCTGTTGTGGCGAGGAGGTTGCAGGAATGGCAGAAGAAGCAGAAGTAGGGAGAATGTGGTAGGGGAGAGGTGCGACAGTACGGTACAGTTGTAAATAAATAAATAATATGGGAACGTATCTGTGCCCCCCCCAAAAAAAGCCGCACACTGATCAGGAATAATACGACTTAAGGTATATTACTCAAAATCAATCTCTGCGGGGTCACCAAACCTCAAGTTTCTGTTTGATTTATCAGCTCAGTTTACATCAGGGCCATATCCAGAGGGGGAGGTTCGAACCCCTCCCAAAAGCTTTTCGGCAGCACATACGCAATATACGCAATACTTACTGTTGCTTTCAGCAAAAGTACCCAAAAGTACTTCTGTATGTATCCATTATTGTATTGCAATGTAACAACTATATTTTTTCAATAAACCTTCAAACCTTCAAACGTTCCAAAATCCATACCCCCCCGAAAAAAAATTTCTGTCTACGGCCCTGGTTTACATTGCATTAATTTTAGTATATGCACATGTGTACTATGGTAATTTTTGGTGGCACAATTAAAACACTTGTGTCCATAATACGTCCAAGGTGAATGTTTTAAATAAATTGAATTCAACCTAATTGGCCGGCTTATAGGTACACTATATATAGAAATGCGGTAAATTTCTGGTAGCTATTAAAATAAAGTGCAATATGCATGCTTCTTTCTCGCTTAGTGAAATCCATATTTTGATTACTGCGATACTAAATACACAATCACACACTTATAAGTCTAGACTGACACTACCATAATGGCCGGTAATGGTACATATATCACAAGGTGCAGTGGAGCTACAAAAAAGTGGCAGTAGAAGAAGGTATATAAGGTACTATTACCTGTGCTATATATATATATATATATATATATATATATATATATATATATATATATATATATATATATATATATAAAAAATTTTTTTAAAACTAGCCTGCAGTCAGCCTTCAAATTGTCCCAGCTTTCAAGCTGTGGGGCAAAATTTCAGTTTTGTCCATTTCATGTCCATTCCAAAGTGACCGTTTTGAGTGAGTCCTGATTGGTTGAAAGGAGACGACCAGATGTGTCGCAGCATATATTCATATTAATCAGAGGTGTCGCAAGTGCAACTACGTCACGACTGAATTCATGGGCACGAAATAGACATTTTTGGAAATGCACACACCTCTGCATTCCTCCCCTGACTTCCCAGTCATTTAAAAATCGCCTTCTCTCCTTTTTAGAAGGGGCCCCAACTTGGAGTCCGGTGGCACCAGCAGCTCTGATCAAGTCAGCCATAACTGCAGCTATAGTTCGGTTTTTAATGGTCTCAGACGATATTTTTGCTGGCGGATACAAACCTGGCCCCTAAATTCTTCAAACGTGAACCTTAGGATTTGTGAGGATATCACGTACACAGGGCTGCAGTTGACTGATTTTGTCACCTGTATTTCTGTACATCCTAATGAAGCAATATTAAGCTATTAAAAAAATCATATTCATGAGAAGCCACTGCAAATTTGCAGTGCAGGTTATTGTGCCGCCAGTTTGAGTTCAAACAGAAAGTACGATGCATACGAAAACTACCTCCAAGTTCTGCCACGCTACAGCAAAGCCATTTTGTGCACAGTAAGACCAGAGCTTGCAGCACTTACACAATACACAATTAAACAATGTATAGTGCACATTTTGGTTGTTCTGTTAAACGTATATTCCACTTTCGTCGAGTGGGAGAGGATCAGCTTTATTGAGTTTGCCGACTGTGGCGCTTATATGTCGCCAAGCATGAGTCCTTGGGCTCTGGCAACGTCCTCAGCCAGCTATGGAAGGCCCACAGTTCATTTTCCGGGCAAGAGCTGAGCAGCACGGTCTCCCACTGCTGTTTGTTTTGTCAAAGAGTATTTATTTTTATTGTGCACAAGTGCAGGGTTTCACGTACAGTTTCAATCACTCAGTATCGTGAAGCATATATGGCCTTCTGCTGAACCATAACACGTAATAATGATGAGCTAGGTTGTAAAGAGATGAAATCACAAAGACAAAAAAAAATGACATGTTCCTTAGAAACAATTAACATCCTTATTAAAGGACCCATGTAGACAAAATTTTGTTGAAAGAACATGGTCATTGCTAACTCATTAAGCTCTATTTCAGCCTTGGAAAGATTTTTTTACCGAGAAAAATGCAAGAAATACTGGCAAAAAACTTTCAAATTTCATGCTATACATTGACATATTATGGGCAGGCGCGTTGTAATATGGGCCTGCACTAAAAAGGTAGTTATCGTTGTGTAAACTGCACGATATATCATTCAAGCGATGCACTCAAATCTTGGCAGTGGCTTAGGTTGTCAGCTGCCAATCGCACAAACAAGATTTCGTAACGTTGTAAAGGAATCCTGCTGCAGCTAGTCGAAAACTCTTTGTATGTTTTCTTTAATATCATCAATTATTTGTTTGAAGCCTTTGATGAAATTTCATCATTTGTATTGGGACAAAGAAGTCTTTTGAATAAACCAAACTTTGTATGTTGTCTTTCTGGCCGTTTTGACTGTTGTGAGTCTTGTATGTCATATTACCCTGATACTCACTGGGAAGCCATAAATAAGGAGCAGAATCATGACGTTAATCCTCATGTGATGAACAGTGGTGCTTCACTTCACTGAATCCAATGATTCAGTGTCGATAAGGAGATGTAACGAGAGATCCAACTCCTCACATCAAATAGGCCTGACTCTGAGTGAGTTGGTACTTGTCGAATTCTTCGAGGATCAGCATGAATTCTTAGACAAGAGGATAAAAAACACAGATGAGACACAGCGCCGGCATGGTGCCTCATCCCTTAATTTCTTCATCTCGTGTCTATTTGAGGCTGATCATTGAAGAGTTGAACTGCTCCTCATGATGGACACAACTTTTGTTGGATGAACGCAACTGTTGGATGGAAGCGACTATCATGAGGAGCAGTCCTCATGATGGGACTGCTGCTCATGATGGACGCATTTTACGCGACTCCTTGATAGTATGATGAGGGAAGGGAACGTAGAGCAGAACTTTCTTTTCGTAGTAGGCAGTGGTGCTTCATCTTGTTCCTCACTTGCGTGAAGAGTGGAATTCTTGTGATGTTGCTTCAGTAGTCTCAAGAATAGAACGAGGATACGTATCCGCTCTTATGAGGCACAGAGACCGTTCAGCATGATTGAAAGTTGGGCGAGTCAATTTGTGATGAATGAATGAAACATTATTGGTGATTTAAAGGGCTCTGAAGCCTAGTTGCAATTGAGGGAGAGGGAAACAGGAAAGGGGAGTGTGGTGTCCAGTCACATTCGTCCGATCAGGATATCGCGCACGGACTCCCACAAAAAAAGGATTGTGCTGGCTGCATCCAGGTGAAAGGTGTCAGCGCACACTTTGCCGAACAGGTCATGCTGACAGAGCAGCAGAACATGCAAAGGCGGCGGTTGGACTTCTGGACTTCCTGCGCATATGCTGAATAAAAGTTTTGGTTTCTCTCTTCGTTCGAACGTACAAGATATGCATCTTAGAAAAGCGGTAGGTAGTGCACTGTCCTGAGTGTTCTTATTCTGCGTTGCTGTCTTTTGTCAGTGGGATCTTGTAATAGTTTTTTGAGAGACCATCCGGTGTGGTATTGTAGCGCTAATTAATGTAAAGAACGGAATGTTCTCACTTCTTATTTGGAACTGAGACGTCCATGCGGACGCAGAGGTACACATCGAACTTTGTGACGAGAACCCAGAAATGCCTTCAGCATCACAAGAAAGAAGAAACAGCCTCAGGTTGTGCATGCTACGTTAAGACTAAGCACTAGTAATGCGTCTTCAACTGTTTCAGCTGTCAAGCACTGTGTAGAGGAAACTTGCAGGCATGTTTTTCTTTTTTGGGGTCAAAAGCGCTCTCCATAGGGAAAGTTCCAGAATCACCTGTATTGACTTTAAGGCATTGTAAAAAAGTAGTGGAGGGATTCCTCTCTACTTGGCCCAAAACTAGAGTTCATTTCACTTTTTGCTTGGGGATCCAATCATTGATGGCTTGAGGGGTACTTGGCCCTCCTAGTATCATGCAAAAAGTCTCCTTTGTAATCCAGGATGCAGAAAAAAATTATACTTGTGGCATGAACAAAAATCAGAAGCCAGTGTTCCTTCTCATAATTCCTGCGCCTAGCTCTTTTCCTGTCCTGAGAATAAAATAAAGTTTCCATTGGATAGTTCAAGCTAAGAACCATTAGGCGTGGAGCATCTTACAATGCAACCAAACCGCAAGATATGTTTTACAGCCTGAGTACGTTTAGAAGCAAACATCTAACTTATTCAGTACTGCGCTTTCTTTCATGCGTGGTGGTCTTGTCAAATGACAAGACGTGCCTGCCTGGGTGTTCCTTAATTTTGTCACCTAAAGCTCCTGTTTACTCTGGGAATTATTGTAGGACTGGAGCGTTATGTTTTAGTATATGCATCAAGGTTACTCTGTTAAATGTACCATCCAACAGTAGGCAGTGCCAAACTGCGAATATGCAAAAAAATCCAATTCATGAACTATTGCATTAATGCCCAGCATTCAGTGTTGAACTTTTCACGGCGTTTGACGAGTGCACTGAGTGCCGTGTTGGCCTTTCCAGTGCATGCAAGATAACATATCTGCTCTTTGTTGTTGCATGGTACGATAACAGGAATACAAGATGTGGAGAAAGAGATATTAATTGGGGGACACTGCTCTTAAAAAAAAACTTTTCATTTTTAAGGTAAACTCTGTGAAACTTGTCAGTCTTGCTGCATTTCCCCACTGGTTTCAAATATGGCATTATTTTTTAGTTGGTCAATTAGTTCCCAAGATAATTAGGGGTAATTAACCACTTTTGGAGGAACAAACAGTGTTGGTTATAAAACTGCATGTAATCTTTACATTTTCCAACACTATGAATCGAGTGCAATAAGACAATCAGTTTTTTTTTGTGCATCGCTTGGAACGAATTTTGTAGCTCATTAAATTCTGTGGTACCAGTGGCAAGGAACCATTTTGAGTGCCCACTTCAAACACTGAAGTTTAATGAGCTGTAAAATTAGTTCCAAGCGATGCATCAAAAAAACTGATTCCCCAACTCTGCTCCCCTAGGGGAGCTATTAGGCGACCGCCAAAGGAGCGCGCTACCGTGCGACACCTTGAAAAGAACAATAAAACCACAGCAGCATGCTGCGAGTTCGATGCTGCGCGTACTTAGCCTCCGTTCCGCGTTTGTCAGCGAGTTACAACGATCTTGGCGTCTAACATAAATGACACGTGCGTTTTGCTACATCTGAAATATTATTTTAAAAAATGCAAAAAAATAACACCAAATATATCTGCAGCTAATTGGTAACAAGACGTGCATGCATGCACTTTGCTTGAGATTGTTGCGCATTTCCTGCGACGTCCACCAGAATCGTTCTGTCGGGCACGCACCGGTGCTGCCCCCAAAACCGGTGCGGTGCGCAGTGCCGGCCCCCACGACGGTGCGTACCGGCACGGAGCGTTGATCGAGGACAAACGCCGGGCGGTTCTACCCAGGCGCCATCTCTTAATCAACTCATAAAAACGTTCACAAGTAGCAATACAACACTGTAATGAGACACAGAGCTATTAGAAAGTGGTATTTATTGAAGGCCAGTGATTATATGTACGCACAACTTAAATCCGTCACACATGCGGAACAACGTACCGCCACCGCTTCCACTAAAAAGCTACATACAAGCTGCTTCTCATCATCGTTTGAGCCATAAAGTGCCTGTTTTGTTCCGCCCTTCCGTTACAGCAAAACGAGTAATAATACCCCTGTCACACGGCAGATCTAATGACATTTACAGCAAATGTCATTCGCTCTAAATGTCATTAATTCGGCGCTACACGAGAATACCGAATGACATTCAAGGCGAATGACATTTACCGGCTAACCGGACCTCAGTTACACCGTTACACCTCAGTTGGCGGCCGAATGAGTAGCCTCGACAGCAGTAGCGCGTCCCTAGACAGGAAAATTCAGTAACAAACAAAAGAATACTGTTTCTAAAAACTGTCAGTAAACTTATACTTTCTTTTTTGTATTGTTGTTCTAATAAAGAAAGACCAGCAAGTACTAACAAAAAAGAAAATCTCGTCCCCAGTGCGCGCGCTACCCTAATCCGGATTTTTTGCAGACTTGTCTCAGCTTGGGATGTCTACTGATGTCACCTAAATCGGTGGTTTTCTTGTATTTATTTTAAAAAATATTCCTTTGTTACGTTTTTTTTTTTAAATATTACGTGTGAAAACATTCTATATGCGCTTGAAATGTAATTTTGCGGTTTTGCAAGCTCGCTAATCGTCACCGCTATCACAATCAAATGACATTTGTTCCGCCGTGTAGATCCGCACGGCCGAGCCGAATGTCATTTACAGCTAATGTCATTCAGTTTGAATGACATTAGATTTGCCGTGTGACAGGAAGTCTTCATCGTCTAGGCACTCCGGTGACAGTTCATGATAAATGGATCGAACGAAACTAATGTCAATCCCCAACTGCCTGGCAATGCATGCAGCCGTCTTTGAAGTCCACGAAGTCGACGAAGTTCGCGTCCTCATTTACAATCTCTGGCCGTTGTTACTGTTGTTACCGCCCGTTAGGAGCCTGTCGCATCGTTGCCCGATGAATTCACAAGCACGCCATTCAGCAACAACTTCCGCCTTGACACGAGTGCGGTGATGCGGTGATGCGCCGTCGCTGCAGTATTCTAGCCACTGTAGCTGCAGCAGACGGCGGAGGAAGCCCCTTCGCCGGCGTCGTCCGCGATGCATCTCGGGATCGCACCCCGGCGCACCGTCGACTCTCGGTGCGCGGCGGTACAGTGTAGCGGCGGTGCAACCAAAAATTGCCCCGCGACGGTGCGCCCCGGTTTATCGAGGATGGACGGTGCACACCGGTGCGGATGAGGATGAAAAGGCGCACCGGTGTGCCCCGGTGTGCACCGGTGCGGTTAATCGAGTATCCAGTGCACCTTTGAGGAAAGAAAAAAATAACTCTACTTTTCAATTTTGGGTTCCGTCGGACGTAACTCTAGACACTGCGAAGAAAAAAAGCAAAAAACAACGTCGCGAGCCATGATTTCTAGATGTTTGAGTGGCGACCCCTGGCTCTGACGTCAGCTTAGGGACTCGCGCCGCTGTCGTCTGCTACACTCCGCTTGTGAGGGGCAGCAGTGTCTGTGCTAGAAATCGCCCGATTTGTTGCTGTGGTGCATTAAAAAGCGTATTTCTAGTGATTCAGTTATTTTGCCAGCTTCTGACGCATCTGAATAATTTGAAGCTGTATCCCCCACAAGTTTGCAACACACGAGGAGATAGAGAACAACTTTCTTCAGAGCATCGGTCACAAGATCGTGTGTAACTCGTCCTTTCTAGCTTATTCGCGAGGATCAGCGATCAGAGCTTCTCGATAAGTATTCATAATGCGTAGGCTTCCCTGCAGTATTTTTTAGACGCTTTTATGAAGACTCAACAGTCTAATACTACGTACCAAGCTGCGGCCCCTACACGCGCATCGTACAGCAGGAAATAAAGCGGCTTTGTTCTATTTCTTTCGTTGATGTTGTCTTGTATCAGATTAATGCTTCTTGCTTTTTTTTTCTGCCCAACGCATTAATTTTTCTGCGCCGTCACAAACGTCTGTGGGAATCGTGGAGAACCGCGACCTGCGATCCCGAGCCAGCGCACGCTTCGGGAGAGACGCTTGTGCTACTTGTGCAGCTGAAACCGGTTCCGGCGCTCCGCTGGTTGTCGGCGTCCCCCCGAGAGTAGCGCCACCGCTGTGTGTGCGGGGATAGGGGGATAGGCGTGCGGGCGACGCAGCGGGAGTCGAGAGTCTGCTCGGAGACCCGGTCGGGGCGAGATCGGCGAAACGCGGCGGTGATGGATACTTGTATCTCAGGTGGGAGCTTTGTTTCTCGCGCGAATAGTGGCGTGCCTCCGTTCGCGGTCACGACCGGACGGCGTGATTCGTGAACGCCGTCGAGCCTTGTGCTCGCATGCTTTGGGATTCCCCAAATAAACGGCTGTGCTTCGGCACTACTGTCTACTGTGTTCTCGTATCGGCGAACCTCGCTGGGCTGCCGTAGCCAGGGAGCCCGCGTGGTTGACACGCCGGGAGCTAGCGTGGTGGCTTACGCCAGGACTGGCTAAGTCGCCCCGAGGAACCCCTCGTATATCCCACACGTCTTATTAGGGGGTTTTAGGATGTTTGGGAGGCTCACAAAGATCGTGTGGATATTCCTTCGTGTTGTATGGCATACATTGCTTCTTCACAAATTGGCTTTCATTACGGCTGCGTGCATGGAAGGTGCATATCCGCCCGCGTGCTTTGTTTATGCACATGCAAATAGAATGAGAAGAGTGTTTTGTGCTCGCCACCACGATCGCGCCCTAAACAACGTTGTCCACAGTAGTCGAAGGCGGCTTTTGTACTCCGAATTTCTATCGTAATCATATCGTTATCATAACAAACTGACTCTCAACCCGAACAATGATGACATGATTACGGTGTTGTACTCGCTAACTAACGCAATAAATAGTATACCTGCATATATTACAAGAATCGAAACCGAAGAATAATTCCAAGTAGCTCTTTATTGCCTTCCAATCCTTCCAGGCGCAAAGAACAAATCCTATTTTACTCGGGATGGCGTTCTATGAATTGAAGAAAATTACTTTTACTATCTTGTCCTGGACTGAGGACCTGGCCCACTAACCAGCTCGATTTAATTGTAAATAAAATTTTCTCCTCCTACTACTCCTCTTGAGTGCAGTTTTCCTATAACGCATATCTGAATATCGGGAAGATATGGCTGTGGAAAATATACCAAAATATCCCTCCAGGTCTGAACAAACATAGTGTTACTGTATATTTAACGTAGACGTGGCTCGTTTAGCTCAACAAACCTCCATACTGGTTAGATGCTTGGTATGAAATCAGCACTCGCCTATATACAAAGTGGGTTATTTGGAACTCACCCTACAGTTTTTGCAGCCCATAGTGCATGTCGGCAAACTTTCATGCCTTGGCAACGTAAAGTGATGTGACACAACACGTTCGAGCGTTCAGCAAAGTTTCAAAAACTGACCGTACATATGATTACTGGGAATCGTAATGCCTTCTGCCGAAGCCAACAGCCCTGAAGCCCTAGAATTTGTTTTGGTCTTCCATTTTCACATTTCTCGGTTATATATAGCAGCTGACTGTTCCCTTTTTTCGAAAGATTGCTTAATGGAGAAGCTGATCGCCTAGCTCCGACTCTTCGCGCTCCGCACACGACCGGCTTCGCAAGGAATGGGGCGACGCCGGCAATGTTTCTTCCGTAGCGGTATCCAAAACTATACTTTAACTGACACCATGAGCTAGTGTATGCGATTTTAAGCTTATTATTATGATGAAAGGTTACCGACGCGCCAATTCTGGTGCGGAAAAGCATCAGACGTTGACCGAGCGCAAAGAAACAGCAGGAGAGCGAGCCTGAGTGAAGCAGACGACAAATGCGAGAAAGCCTACGTCACGGAGGCGCGCTTCGCAGCGCCGCCCGTGTTCGCGCTCACGGGCTGACCTGGAACAACACCTCCTGTGGTTCTGCCCGCTGTACTCGGCTCCCAGAGATCGAGCCATGGCCTCACTCCCGGGTGAGATAAGGCCGAACTCCCTTCAAAGATGGGCTGCACCACCCCCGTGTACAGCTGTAGCGGTCGCCAACGAACTTGGGCGGTCGCTAAACCAGTTCATGGATGATGCAGAAGCTCCTGCCACCGGTTCCCGGATCGGCCACACTGCCAGAACCACAGCCCGTCCACGACCGAAGCCAGTGATCAAACGACGAACCATTTACCTCTTTTTTTCTTTCACAGCAGCCTTAGATTGGCTTCAAAATGGGAAATAAACGTGTTCAACAACAACAACAACAACAACAACGCCAATAAGGCCGGGTTTCAGCCGTTCCCTATCCATCCCCTAGCTCCCTTAGACACTTCCGCCGGAAGAGCGAAACACGGCTTTGGTGTTGATAAATAACCATGCTAGACGCTTGGAAAACCACCACAGTCGTGGCCGAGTGGTCTCGGGCGTCCGTCGCGGCTGTGGGAGGTGGTTGGTTCGAATCCCACCGCCGGACACCCACCGGTAAAACGGGTACAAGCGTCTCCCCGGCCCCGTCGCCCGGGCTCTCTCAGGGATGACCGCTTGGGGGAAGTTCCGTGGTACCCGCGCTACCCTGAAACGCAGTTTCGAAAACCCAGCAGTGAGAATTCCTGCTCCCAATCAGTGGAAAGGATGCATTTCGTGCACACCCCCACTTGGAGCCACCACCTCTTGCTGCACCCGGGAAACCGGGGTCTGCGGCGGGTCGCCAGCGCAGAACCGGGGTGTTGACGACCGGTCGCGGTCCCAGCGGGGCTTCCTTTTTATTTTTTTTTCTCACACACGAACGGTCAGTTACATATCGCAAAGTTTTTGCGCATGTGCAACGCCTCAGTTTTGGATTTCAACCGTACTTCGATTTGCAGCGGAATCGAAGGATTGCACACCTTCCATTTGTACCCACCTCATATTTGCCAAAATAAAAACGCGCGGGCACACATATATACATAAAAAAAAAGTACGCGTGTACTATATATTTTTCGTGCGCCGACCTCCGATGCGCGGCCCGCACGCAGAGTGCGTGTACCAAGGTACAATTTATTACCAATGTACTGGTAATTGTTGCAACACTCGATGAAGCGATTTCGGACAGTTATATAGTTATGTGCAGTCTTTGTCAAAGTTTTCTAGACCATGCCTAGGGCCACAAAAAAAAAAAAAAATCGAAGTACAAGCTTAACTCTTGAGCGAGGCTGAAGCGTTCAATCCCAGAAAGTTGCATGCACCTTTCTTACTGTGGAAAAATTGCTTCAAATTATTTGCGGCCCGGCAACTTGGCCCAGAAATTTTTTACGAAGACTTCATACGTGCACGTACGTGTCATGAATGCGCAGGCCAATGATTCAATTGCCTGAAAAGCTGCTGCACTTAGTTATAGCACATCGTTTTTTGAAATCAAATATCCTTCAAAATCCCGTGGTTTTTTTAAGGTCCTGGCACATCATGCGCAGTGAAACTTGCGCTGTGGGAATTTATTTTTGTGCTCGATCGTATATATGCATGCGCCCAAAACAATAAATAAATAAATAAGTAAATATGATGAACCATTAATTTTCACGGAATGTTGAACAACCTACATTGCATGCCAATGTTCATCCGAACAATACGTAATTGTTCGACATCATTCAACATCCGAGCTCAAACGGTGCGTAGAATTGTGCGGTAAAAAAAGAAAAAGAAAGATACTCTATAACGTTTCCAACGTTAGAGGAGACGGGCAACAATAATTTGTGACAGTAATCGCGAGTTCGATTCTCTCTTCCGGGGCTGTTAACATCTTTTCGTATATATCCCCTGCATGCGCCATTGCCATGCATGAAAGAAATATGTTTGCCCGACAAAAAAGTTATGGGGTCCATGCGGGGCGGGAATCTAACGAAGTCGCCGGGAACCACAAATCATTTCGTTAAATAAAGAACTTCGCAGAACCGGGACTCATTTTACAAGCAGTGATTGCAGTATAAATTTGATCTCTAAAGGGAGGTGCACCCAGAAGCTACCATGCCATCGTAATTGCGGCGGCCGCGGCGCTCGCCTGCATGTCGTTATACAATTTGTTGTAGCGTTCTACGCTGGCCGAGGTTGAGCAGTTTCGCGTGGACCTTGAAGGGCTGTTGTGCGCAAGCGCGAGGACCAATGAATTGGATTGGCTTGGCTTGGATTTGTTTGGATTAAATTGGATTGGATTGAATCCAATCCAATTGGAGTACGGGTGTGCAGAGAATTGGCTCTGCACATTCGCCGGTCTGCGCATTCCAGAGGAGTGGTCATAGCCGCGGCAGACGCACTGGCGCCGGCGCGTGCCCAGCTGTGCACCTCCGTTGCGGAGTAGCCAAGTCTGACGCTGCGCTGGAGCCGCTTGATAGCCGTTTCGCGTGGCTCCTGGAGAGCCGTGCTGCGCATGCTGCGAGGAGCAGTGACTGAACTGGACTGGACTGGATTGGATTGGATTGGATTAGATTGGAAATCGTTTTAGCAGCAGTAAGCACGATAATCAGCTAATCCTAAACAACCAGGAAACCTAAGAATAACCAGCTGAACCTTAGCTCACGCTACGTATATCCTAGCATAGCCGAGCTAAGCCACTGCTATTTTTTTACAATGCGCTAAAAGTCCGCGGTGAAAATACTAGGCCAGCCTTGGCTTGCCCAAACGTCGTCGCACCCCACCAGACGCGCGTAAACTGGCACTTTTTGTTGAACCACTTTCCCGCTGAACAGGAACGTTCTTGGCTCTAGGTCATATCCCTGAACTACGTAAACAGATTCTTCCTCCAACTTTCCGTGCGAGCTGGTCTTGGGGTTATTTCTTCGACGCAAACGCAGTTCCCGACGAAGTTACATGGATTATGGCGTTCTTTCCCAAACCCGTCAAGACATGTGTTAAAGCGTGCTGGTCGGGACGCCCGTGGTCTGCGGCCACGGAACTGCTGAGTTTATCTAGTAGAGCTCCATGAAACGAAACTACACGAGTCGTTTTTTTTTTCCCCTTACGCGGCGCAATCAATAATCTTAGTGTCGTTCTAATATAACACATTTCAAATTGCTCCTTTTTTTAAATGAGCCTGTTTCTCGAAATCTTCGTTAAAGCGGGAATAGCGCTTAATCTAAGCGTTAGTTCGAGTTCATAAAAGCATTAAACCGTACAGGCACGTGCGGGGAATCCGAATTTGTTCACTATATCGGGAAATTCGTAATATCGGGTCTCGGTACGTAGATCGAGTTTTGACTGTATATTTCATGAACTCATGCCGACACAAACACAGCGAATAAAAAAAAATCACGATCAGTCTTCTCTGATGTGAATGGTCGTTAATGTGGGTGACGCTGGCCTTGTGGTCGCTGTGACACTCAGGTCGGCTGGGGTGTTCTTATAACCAGAGTCGGTGGTAAGACGTACGGGGGGTTTCGTGAGACCGGTATGGCAGATGAAGCCAAGACACTCGAAAAAAAAAAACCTAAACCACTTCTTGTCCGGTCTGGGAATGTCACTTTTGAAATCACCAACGACGATCACGGACGTGGCGTTTTGACATGACCATGTCGTCTGGCTTTTGTGCCCGACTTTTGTTCGTTGTTCTAATAAATTTCAACGGCGCTGGCATCGGCATGTCGGTGACAAGTACGTCTGGTGAGGCGGGCAGGAAGTGCGCACGAGCTGAACAAAAGAAAGCGGGCACGCAAACTAACGATGCACCCGCCCACCCGCCCACTTTCTCACCCACCCACCCACGCACACACGCACGCACGCACGCACGCCCGATGCACGCACACACACGAACATCTCGCGATATGAAATACCTCGCGCTTTAAAGACACTTGGAGCCTCGGGAGTTGTGAAAAAAATCCCTAGCCATAATTGCACTGTAATATATTATTTTTATCTTCATCGTACTAAATTTCCCGCGCTTCCTTTTAAATATTTGAGCTCCGCCTAGCGCCATCTAGGGAGGCGCGCACCCAGTACGCATGCGCTAGCTAGTCTCTGCATTCGGTAGGTGTCGCTACTGAAGTTTAACTGAAGTCAAACTTTCGCCGCTTTCGCTAACCTTACTTTCGCCCCGTTTGAAGTCTTGGTCTTCGCCGTTTGTGAGAGCATTTCAAAGATTTCACGTGACCAGTGGGCTCGACCGAGCCTGTAATGCCAACGAATTCGCTTAGAGGTGCATGCTAGCATTATAATATCGTTTGGCGGTGCCGAAGCCAGCACCGCGCCGTGGCCCAGTGGTTAGAGCGTCCGCCTACGGCGCGGGAGGTGGTGGCAGATTCGACGCGGGTTCGACACCACCACCGCCGGTCACCCACCGGTCTAGACGAATGGGTACAAGCGACACCCCGGCCTGGCGCTCGGCTACTCAGGGGTCGTGCTCGCTTGGAGAGAACCCTGGAAAACCCCACCCACGACGACCGGCGTGTCGGAAGAGGAAGTGCTAGCTAGCGACGGAGATGTTCGACGGGGATTCGAACGACGAACCACGGGGAGGTGGTTAGTTGCCAGCGTGGTTGCGGCCCGGGAAAGCGTCCAGCGGAACTCCTTGGTCCAGAGTTTATCGGCGCTGGGTGATCGCAGCGCTGTGCGTAATTCGGCCGTGGCCCGGGTGGGTGCCACCGCCTCGTTAGGGATTCTCTTTTTCTTTTTCTTTTTTTTGTATTTGTTTCGCAGAAGCACGCCCTATCCGAATTTAATCGAATATCGTAACGGACTTCTTATAGGCAGTTTTAATCTGTTCAAAATCATCTTTAGGGTCAGTGCATGCAGTTGCGCGGTTACAGTCATGACTACGCCTTCAAGGCAAAATAATTTCTCTGAACCGTTCATTTTCCGCTTTTCTTTGTTCATTTCTGTCCTCATCGTCAGGCCCACACACTTTTTCACCAACCGGTTGGGACGGAGCAAATATATACATGGTGCGATAATTATATATCACGCAACTATTCCAGACTGCTTGTAAACTTTATAAAACGCCATGGAATCGCGCGTCTATTGCGTAATATCCTATGACGTGTCTTTCTTGTTACGAGCAAGTGTTGCCACGTTTACGGCGAACGCTGAAGTCTTTTTAACACGAAAGTGTTTTATTCAGAATTCACAAAGATTTCATTTACGTCATTTCCGTCACGGAAGTGACGCCAGTACAACGAAGCAAGCGGCCTGTAGAGGGTGCACCTCTGCACACAGCGTCTTGCGGGGAAGCAATTGCCTTTAGTATTAAAGTGTACATTATACTTGGGGCTTGTTCGTTTTCGGGTTTTATATATTAATACGAAATTGTTTTATGCCGGGACACACCAAGATTTCACTGACGTCATATCCGTCACGGAAATGACGCCAGTACACCTTTGCCGAAGTGACCTGCCTGCAGGACGTCGCTCGCCAAGCACACCCACAAGACAGCCGCCGAACCGCAAATCATGCTCAGCTGCAGATTTCACTGCACATTTCACTATCGTGTTTTACCGATTCCTATGACAGAGGAATCAACCAGTTTTTTTTTTTTTTTTGCCAATCTTGGCGCCCTCATTCCAACCATAGAGTTTCTCACTAGGTAATACTGGTAATACTATTGAGAAACTCTATGATTCCAACATCAACTTTAGCTGGCTCGCACGTTCGAATCAGCCGCCATTTTCCCATCGGCGAAAATCGTTTTTATTTATTTTCAGAATAAACAGGTAAGCACCGTCGTTGTTCCCTGTGTCAAACAAAATAGACCACGAAATGCGACCTTCGTGTGAAGTTTGAGCGCAAACAGAGCGGCGGTTCGCTCAGGAAAAGTTTTTGAAGTGTTCCAATTATCGTAGCACCACCAAGAAACATCTGATTCGATGTGCTAGCTGTTTGATTGCCTGCTAGTTATGTTTTCGGCATGACTGTATATATTGGATAAAAACAAGAAAGAGCAGGGTTCTTTTGGAAAGGAGACACCGACTACTGATGCGAAAGGCCGAGGTTCTTTGTGGTATCAAATTGGTCCATACTATCTCTAGCAGCTAACAGATTTCCCCAGCAGACTCTTCTACGAGCAGACGACACACATATCCCGATTGGAGCGCCTCCGGCGAAATTAATGCAGCCTTAGTTGTTTTTACGACGAAAGCATTTCTTTACACTTAGCGGCATTAGGTTCATTCTCAGCGCTTTATACGCTCAACGATGCTTTTCAGAAAACTTTTTAATCGAGTGACGGATTTCTTAGCGGCCGATTTGAACTTAATCCGATTGTAGCGCCACTAGGTCGGGCGGCGTGCGGCGTTTTGTTGGAGTTGTTTTGTTTGTGTAGGCACGTCGCTTCAGAAACGTGTGTCGCGCAACTTGCTGTCATAAAGTTTCGTGCTATATTTCGTGCACACAACTTATACATTCCCTGTAAAGTGAATCAGAGCGCAGTGAGTGCGCTGTACTGTGAACTAAAAGTTCCCTTGTTTGTGTGTTGTGAGCGTTTGCTAGTGGCATGCAAACGCACTTGTGGCATGCAAACGCAAGACACCCATAAAGAAGCAAAGACCCGGGACAACGAAGACAAATACTTCGTCTGCAGCGTGTGCGGCGTGCGAGAGAAGTATCACGTCGAGTGCGACGGTATCAAACGACTCGGTCTCAGGTTTCTTGAGACAGTCTACTTCGTGAAGGACGGCTCCGGCGAAGATTTGGGCGGCTTCGCCGTCGGCTCGCACTGCTCGCTGTGCCGGCGCGCCGTCTGCCACGCGAGCGACTGCAGCGTTTTCTACGCGAAGCGCTTCTGCAAGCCTTGCTTCCGTCAGACGAGTCTGCAGTTCCCTCCACAGATAAGGCAGGCGTTCGGCAAATAAGGACGCGTGGAGGCAAAGACATTCTACATTCTAGCTCGCTTCGGGTCCGTCTGTGAGCATCGGCCAGGATTTCTCGTCTTTCTTGGTGCGAAATACATAATAATCTTGTTTTTGTATATGCCAGGTCTGACGTAAACATTTGTGGATACACAATGCCGAAAGAAAAATTGCTTCGTAAGCATTGCGCATGCGTCGATTGTAGTCTGCTCTGGTAATGCCACGCGCAGTGGGCGCAACTAAATAAGATCTTTGTTGTGTGCCATTCTTTGCGTGCATTTTAAATTCTTTTCCAGGCGTATAATTCGTAGGCGTTTGGTGTTCACCTTTGCTCTTCTGTTGTTTGTGAACAGACCATCATATTTGTGAGGGTTCCGCAGTTTCTGGCAAGCACCTGTTAAACGTATCACTGAATGTTGGTGGGATGGTCTGAGCCCACGACAGAAAGGAATGTGAACACTTTAATCACCATTCACCCTACCAGCATAGACACTTATACCATTTAAAAATTTTAGCTAAGCATTCCTTATGATGTATGGAAGTGAAAGTGCCAATGTTGAATTGCGGAATGGATAGCGCACTCATGTTTCACAGCTTGTTTTGATGTAGACAAGTTCATTGCCAGATACGTCACCCCAATGAAATTTGTAGAGGAAGTGTTGTGTGATAGGAAACGCATTCATTCTATGCACAATAATGACGTGGTGACTGCAGTGGCATGTGTCCAGTGGTGCGCGTGTCCACTCCCTATCATCATCATCATCCTTTTCCCATTGCAACATTTTCTTGCCGTTTCGGTTACTACAGCTGAGAGGCTTGGCCAATCGCCATCGTTAGCCTTCCCCACATCAATGCTATTAATGGGAACGTGCTTTGCTACTCACCTAATTGCCACTTCTGCAATTACCATGGTCAAATTTCTCCCGTAGTACTGATTACTATTATGAGCGATATGAAAGGGAACACAGGAACGCGTAAAAAACACCCTCAGACCCAGCTGTGAGTGATACGTAGTGGCTGCTGTAGGAAACAAAGTGGAAAGGGGGACGCTGTTCTAACAACTGTCCCCATTCCCGCCATGCGTCTTATCGGCTGACCAACAATGCCGTATTATTGGCGAAATGATGTAGGCTGCTGCTTTGTAGAAATGCCAGCCAACACTTAGTGGAAGAGCACCCTCCTTTCCCCCTTTGGTTTTCACAGCGCCATCCACGTATCGCTCCAAGTCTGTTGCGAGGCTGTTTGCCACGCGTTCCTGTGTTTCCTTTCATATTGCTCATAATGGTACATGTCTGTAATTTATGTATGTCTGCAATGCATGTTTTTAAGTCGAATGATTGTGGGGTTTAATGTGCCGACACAACGCAGGCGATGAGGTGTGCAGTAGTGGAGGGCTCCGGATTAATTTTGACCACCTGGGGATCTCTAACGTGCGCTGAAATCTCGTACACATGGGCGTTTTTTTCTTTTCACCTCCATCAAAAAAGCGGCCACCGCGGCCGGGAATCAAACCCGCATCCTCGTGCTCAGCAGCACGACATATTTTGAAGTCGATGACCACTACCCATTTCCTAGGTTCGTCTTTAGCCCGCTAAAATCATTGGCCTGTGGTGGTCCGGGGGTTCTGTATTCATTTTGCATTCGAGAGGACCCTGTTTCGAATCCAACCTAGTGCAATATTTGTCCCATTTTATTTTCAACTCAATCAGCTAGTTTATTTGCAGGGGCTTCCCTGAGAAATGTGGCTTCATTTTTAGCGTTTAGTGAACTGCATTTTGTGCTTCTAGCTGTTGGTCATTTTGTGTGGTGCTTCGGACGCTCAATTTTCGGCCAACACAGTGAAGTAATTCTTTCGCATTAATCACCCTGTACTGTATTTTTTTAGGGGTCGAAGCAAGGCATAATAGTGGACGTCCCAAACTATTGGTCAGAAATTCTTGCAGCTACAGCTGATAAATTGAAAAGTTTTGTGTGTCCCTCAGACAAAGCTGATAGTGCAGTGCGACCACATTTTAGAGCGCAGCTGTTTGGGGGCGGTGAAAATGCACCAGGCAAAGTCATGCACAGTCAAGGTTTTATACTGATTGTTGCTATTCTGTTATGAACATTTTAATAATTTATTTTATCCGAACCACTCCTTGTCCTGGGCTGAACTTTTGACACGAATCATACTTTTTATGGTCTGTTTGACGAAACATGAATAATGGTGACCACAGTTGCCATGTTATTTTAAAATTAACTGCAAATTTTTGCCTGTGGAGCCAGCTATCATGAGCTGGAACAGTCATGCTATCAGCAGCTCTAAACTGCTTCACCCTGCCATAGACTGGCAATGTGCATTCTGATTAGAGGCAGCAAACAACCCTTCTTCAAATGCAATTTTGATTTGTGCGACATGGAGGAAAATTGAATTTATTTGATTTTGTAATAATCAGTGAAGAACAAGGTTACCTTCAAAGGTGTTTGTAATACCATTGCGACACCTCGTATATTCTTAAAAAAAAAAAGAACAATTAAGAGGACGCTGGAGTGACTTTGTTGAAGAGTTATTTGCAACTTATGCATTTGGCAGTTTATGGAATTCATTACGCGACTACTTATAACAGCGCAAGTGTATAGCTTTAGTTTGTCTGTAATTGACACCATGGGTCATTCATGGTCGCTCCACCAACTAGTGACATCACATTGGTTGGAAATTAGTTTTCAGGCTTTATCAACCTTTAGAATTTGTTTTATTTTAACCGATTTCCGCTTACTATTGAAGTTTTATTTGTTCGCATACACGGTGTGCTAGTTGAACGTGCTAGCGATGGCTAAATTCACTTGAAAACTTGCCAGTGCGTCACCATAGCTGATGTCAGGTGATCGGTTGGGCGGACTGTGTGAGGGAAACGGCTCTTCGAAGACACTTTTCTCATCCGAGGTGCACACGACACACACACGACACAAAAAAGAATAACTCAGAAAAATTACCTATCCATGCTTGTCTATTTTCTGCTTAAAAAGTTGTCATTTCTGACAACTTCTTGGAATCTGCGTACAAGTTTGTAGTTTCCAGCTTTATATGTCTTTAGCTTTAATCCCCCCTATCATCGACTGTAAGTGTGAGCACTTGAACTGGAAAGAACGACTAAAAATCTTGTTTTTCTGCCGTGCTCCTTTTTTTCTATGTATTTTGAGCTGTTATTTAGAGACTGAAAAAAGCCTGCCTGTTTAGTACTTATTGCATATGCTAGCCGCACTACTCTGGCAGCAAGAAGCATCTGGTCTCTATTATTTGCCTGTCCAAAGCAGTTCTGAGCAATTTGTGGGTAGTCCCGAGCTGCTCTCACAGTAGTGAGTTTTGTGGGCATAGAGAAATACAGAGCTGCACGGGATCGTTTCTGGGCAGCTCGAAGTGACAAATAAAAGAGACCTATTCACTGTGTTCTGTTGTGCAGCGCCTGAAAGAACATGGCAGACGACACACGGAGGCGCGGGCGGGTAGCAGTAGTGGTCTTGGGCGACTTCGGACACAGCCCGCGCATGAACTACCATGCCCTGTCCCTTGCCAAGGAAGGATTTGAAGTGGACGTCGTGGCCTATCCAGGCAAGTCTCATCAAAGTTTTGTTAACTGACTTAGCTAAGCCTGCTAAAACTCACACCGACAATATTTGTGGGGTGGTTTCCTTCCGGTTTTCTTTGTGCAATGAAGGCAACCGGACAGACCTGTGGAAAAAACTGCAAACAGAAACGGAAAATCGTAATCGCTTCATCCTAGCCAGTGTTCGGTTACACACAACTTATTTATAACCAGTCTTCACAGCAGTACAGCAGTGCAAGTATAACTACACTAGCAACATTGCCAAAAGTTTTCTAGTAGCGCTCACTAGTGCTGCCATCTGCCCGGTTTTTGACCGGCCCAACCGGTTTTTTAGACAGCGGGCTGGTTGCCGGTTCATACCTAAAACCGGCCATCATTGGCCGGTTTTTTTGGCCATCTGTGCAACGATTATTTTTTTGTTCATGTTGTAAGCGTCAATTCAGCAACTACGACGATAAATATGTGTCGACAAGCTGCGCACAGTCGCGCAAGCAAAGAAAATACACAGGCGAGCGTAACGGGAAGAACTACACAACGAAATTTCCGCCACCGCAGTTCAGATCCAAAGAACTTTTAATGGACGAAGTATGTGCAGCTACTTTTCAGTGCAGCACATTCAGAGCAATAAACAAAACTTCCGTCACATTCAATCCAAACAATATGTTGATTCCTCTCTGGGAAAACGCTACGATAAATGGCATTACATGTCAAAAAGTCGTGGCGTTTTGCAAATTCAACATTCTATGTACCCATGCCCCCTCCAAAGAGCAGTTTTTTTGGGGGGGGGGAGGTGGGAACCCTAACGTTCACAATTAAAAAAAAATCCGGGGCCTCTCCACTAACATGAAACCTGGTGAGGGGCGAAGCATGCAGTGTGTAAGTGTATTCTTGGCGCTTTGGTGTCTTCGCCAACAGAGCTAAAACCATTGGGGGGTACAGGTATACAGCTTTGCTGTAAAAGCCTCTTGTCTTTGAAGCACGAAGCGTTGTAGCGCGAGGCGTTAATGAATGTCCCGGTGTTTTTTTAGTACATGTTACGAAGTGCTCCAGCGCGAGGCATAAATGAGTGTTTCGGTGTTCTTTTAGTATGAGTTACGTTCTAGCACCAGGCATAAACGAGTTTCCCAGGTGTTTTGTATCGTGACTACATCAGACGACTATTACGACGACGACGACAGGAGACGCCAACAGCCCCAGCCCCTAAGGGGATTCTCCCTATTTAGGGGCGAAAGAAACAGATATTGGTACCCCGTA
Source organism: Haemaphysalis longicornis (assembly GCA_013339765.2). Classification (NCBI taxonomy): domain Eukaryota; kingdom Metazoa; phylum Arthropoda; class Arachnida; order Ixodida; family Ixodidae; genus Haemaphysalis; species Haemaphysalis longicornis. Next base: position 102,805,819 of record CM023458.1, on the reverse strand, counting down.
GTCTTTTCCGTGCTACAGTTGTGACATTTATCGCAAACTGTGAACGGTGAAATGGGATTGGCGGAGCTCATTAGGGCACACGTATGAAAACAGCGATATTCCGGTTCAAGATGGGTACAAGCTTGGCACTTCCAGTGCGACGCAGAACGTTAAATAATGTGTTGATATTGCTACGAGAGGGAAGAAGTCGGCAGAAGTGCTCTGGGCAATGCAGATTTGACTCTGAAAAAGAAGACAAAACTAAGTGTGGCAGCCCCAGCTTTGATGAAGTCATGGCTGCCCATTAAGTCATCGCCTTACATACCATGGACCATCTCATCTTCGTGCTGCCTCCGCGTAACAATACTGCTGCACCCCCCTCTAAACCAGCCTAAAAATACTAAACTACATTTGTTTATGAGAAGAATATGCAAAACTTATAGCTAAGAGAACATTATAGAGGAAAAAAAATCATGGGTTCTGGAAAAAGATATTGGTATTGCTGGGGTCGAAACCCGGGGTTACAGTGTACTAGAAGGTAGAGGTGCGTCGTTTGGGGGGAAAAACCGATGGGGAGCGCGTGGGTTCCCTTTTGCGATGAAAAACTTGTATGGAGCGCAGGCGTTCCCCAGAGAACGCCTGTTGCAGCCAGCGCCACCTATAAGTTTTTAAATCAAATTGAACAGTTATTTGACGGGTTTTATAAAACTTTATATCATAAAATGAATAAATAAGAATGTTTAAGGCAATAAATAAGGATTAATTTAACAGACAAAACTTCTGAAACCAACCGGTAAGCAGCGGCCGCCAGGGGCGCTGCTTAAAACAGGAGTTCCTCAGCGGAAATTTTCATTGCGAAAGAGACCCCCCAAATCGGCCCTGAAGGACACACCTGTCTTTTAGTACACTGTACCACAGCGGTTGCTCCAAAACCTGCGATTCTATCCACCGGCTACTGCGGCAGAACAGCGGAGCTCTTTTAGCAGTTGTTCAAAAGATTAGAAGGAGGTTTGCAAAGATGGCGCTGGGTGCACACAGGAAAGGACGGGCTGGTACCCACAAAGGAACGGATTCTCGCTTGAAAACAACATTGATGTAGGGAAGTCTAAGTGTACAATATGTGTTTCCTGGCCCGCAACCTTTTTCTAATGCATGTTTGTTAAAAGCCACAAATTTTAGTTAGTAGACATCACCAAGACGCTGCCTCACTAGTGGTTCCGTTTTGGTTTCAGCTTCAGTTTCCATCGAATGTTTTGAACCTTGTCTGCAAGTGCGGTACCAAGATATAAGTGGGCGAACACGAGTTCAGCAGGTCATGCTCGGTAACCTGTCATCATGCTATGCATTCTTAATGATTCTTTAAATAAAACTTTAGGCACGTAAATTTCTTAGAATTTGAATTTTCCTTCAAACGGAGAACTGACCTGGAATGTTTTCTTTTTTTTTTTTGTTTTTTTGGTGCTCCAACAGGTTCTCAGCCACGTGCTGACATCCTCTCCTGCCAGCAAATCCACCTTCACCTTATGAGGGAGCCACCAAATTTCCAGAAATGTACGTGTGCCCGTGTTGTCATCTGCGTTAGCTAGGGAGCGTGCAGATTGCGTGAAATCGAAGAGGTAATGAATTAATGTGTCGATGCGAGCTAGTTGCTAGTGGTATGCCATAAATGAATTGGGCTTAAGCGCCAAGCACAACTCCAGCAAAAAATGGATTTTGGCAGGACAGAGGTGTTTCTGTCCTGTCAAAATCCTTTTTTCCTGAAGTTGCTTGGCACTTAAACCTAATTCATTTATGAAGAGGTAATGTTTTGTTGGTGATTCTTGCACATGTTTTGCATAATCGTTTATCTGCCTACAGAGAGCCCTGAATGGGGCTTTTTTCCGCAGGCCTCCAGCATCCTGTATAATTAAGGGATTTGATTCCGCAAAAAATAAAAAACGAGATCCTCCAGCATCATGTTTTAAAAATTCTTCCACATTTTTTACAACTTTTTGATAAATCTTACTTGCTTCCATACTCAGTACTTAGAATAGGAGGTTGATTCAAAGTACCTCAGCCGAAAAAATAAAAACCAACACCAAGAACACCAAGACCAAGAACTGGCACTATGTTTTGTGCCTCCCCCCCCATCGGCCCCCTCCGCGTTTCCACGAGGGAAATGACAAATGTGGGGGCCAACATGCGCCCCTTTCCCCAGTTAAGGATGGTCATATAGTTATTCAAGGGATCACACAAATCCCATAAGTAATAGTGAAACCCGTTATAGCGAGTAAAGTTCGAGCCATTACTTAAACCCGCCTTATACGAGCTTATTGTTACGAGTTCACAATCTTGGAGCCCCCCTCCCAAACTCCACCATCCCCCAGCATGCATTGCAAGTAATAAAGCTACTTTCTGCCCCAATTGCCCTACTTTGCAAAAAAAAAGCGGTGGATTTTTGTTTTCACTTTTCGTTTTGGCGGCTTCAACTATACTCGTAGCATTCTCTACAGAAACATTGTCTTGCAGTTCGAGTCCGCAGTCCTCCAAAATCGAAGAAGGCATTGGTGGAGAACATCGCTGCGAAAGCGCTTCATTCATTAAAGCGTCGGACGGCTTTTCACTCCCGACATCATCGGGAACATTGGCGAGCTCTTCCCACAGTTCACCAATGCTGCTGTCTTGGTCCGGACTCGCTGACTGGGAAGGTTCCGTCGTGAGTCCCGCGCGTCCGAAAACCGTTACGGAAAGTGTCTGGCATCACGTCGCTCCCTTCGAGGCGCAACGTCTCAGTCACGGCTCTTTCTCCGTGGTCGCGGCCAATCCACATCTCAGTCGCTGCTCCGAGACCATGCATTTCGGCGCGGCCATTCTAGGCACGCAGAGTTCGATATATCAGATGTGAAGTTCGTTATTAGGAATATGTTTTCGCGTGTATTTCCGTAACTGAATTATTTTTGTTCATATATAGCATAATTCGCTCTATCCGGGTTCGTTATAGCCGGGTTTGACTGTATTCACACGGTTTACCATTGCCGATAGCAATAAACGGTGGGTTTTTTCATCGGATTTCGGAGTGTCTATCGCCTACTGTACCGACTACCCAGCTTTTCGAAATCACACTCGCGGCTTTTTCTTTGGGCTTCTAATTTGTTCTTGTCTTACTTTTAAAGGGACCCTTGCAACACTTTTCTTCCAACTTTTTTTGAAATCTTGGATGCTTGCAGAACGTAGTTGACAAACACAACCAGTATTTAGAATAGGGGGTCACAAAGTACCTCAGCCGGAAAATTATTGCTCTATGGCCCATCAGATAACTTAGAAACTTGCTCAAAAGATTTTTCTCTTTTTTGTCGTGGCGTTCTTTGACCACTCGAATGACGTCATTCCATCGGTGTAGCGGCTATTGGCCAGGCTTTCCTTCAGTTGCAGCAATGAATGCATTCGATGGCCACCTTAAAAAGAAAGCCACCAAAGCAAAGCAGAGATGGAAGGCGCATCTGCCGAGACTAGCAAATCGCTTAGGGCTGCTCCATGCTGGTGATAACTATAGCCTTCACAATGCTTCCAGACATGAAGGAAATAGGTGTAAATGTTTATCGGAAGTGTTGCAGAGTGTATGGGCCACTCTGTGTGTCCTTTCTCTTGGTGTCATTTAAGTGAATGAATGAGGTATACCCGGTCTCCTCTCTTGGAGAGGAGTTATGTGTCCCTGCTGTCAAGCATGGCCCAAAACGCCATCTCAGGAATCACTCCAACAACAAACAGCAAAACTTGGCGGGCATTGTACCTGTGAGCAGAATGGTTTTCACACAGTGCTGGAAGCTGAGCATGGGCGTTTGGAAATGGAGATGAGGTCCTTTGGCGTTGTATACCCATGGAAATGGATTTTATTCCCAGCGTATGGTGTGGGGGGATACCACTCACTCGTGAAGGGGGCAATGGCATTTTGATGGTTCGTCCGCATCATCATCATCATCATCACTACCCAGCCACCACCAGCCTATCTACGCCCACTGCAGGGCAAAGGCCTCTCCCACTCATCTCCAATTATCCCGGTCCTGTGCTAACTGCTACCCAATTTATCCCGCAAACTTCTTGATCTCATCTGCCCATCTAACTTTCTGCCGCCCCCTGCACGCGCTTGCCTTCTCTAGGGATCCACTCTGTTACCCTTAATGACCACGGTTATCTGCCTTCGCATTACATGCCTTTCCCACGTCCATTTCTTCTTAATTTCTACTATTATGTCCTTAACACGTGTTTTTCCCTGACCCAACTCCGCTCTTCTTGTCCCTTAATGTTACACTTATCATCTTCCATTCCATTGCTCGCCGTCGTTCTCAATTTAAGTTGAACCCTCTTAGTGAGCCTCCAGTTTCTGCCCCGTAGGTGAGTACCGGTAAGATGCAGCTGTCATACACTTGCCACTCTTCTTCAGGGACAATGGTAGGCTAGTAGGCTACCATTCATTATCTGAGAATGCCTGCCAAATGCACTCCACCCATTCTTATCCTTCTAATTATCTCTGCCTCATGGTTGGGATCTGGGGTCACAACTTACCCTAAGTAGATATATTATCTTACCACTTCCACTGCCTTGCCACCTATCTCAAACCGCTGTAACTGTCCCGAGGTTATTGATCATTACTTTGGTTTTTCTGCATATTAATTTTGGTGGCACCAGTGGCAAGGAACCGATTCGAATGCCCATTTCAAACACCAAGTTTAATGAGCTGTAAAATTAGTTCCAAGCGGTGCATCAAAAACCGCTTCTCTTATTCATTCACCAGGGTTCATGTATTGGAAAATACGATAAAGATTACAGTTTTATGACCAACACTGTTCTGTCTATTGTTTGACAAAAATTGGCTAATATCTCTAATTATCTTGGAAGCTAATTGACTTGCTCAAAAAATAATGGACATTTTGAAATAAGTGGTAAAAAAGCAGCAATACTGACAAGTTTCACAGAATTTACTTAACACTTAAAGGAAACTGTTTTTAAAAGCAGTGTCCCCCTTACAAGACCTGACTGGGCAGTCGTGGTGCGACCTCTCGTTCCATTTGATGGAATCACTTGTACGCTAACTTGCAATTAACACACTGATAATTACGTTATCAGTGCTGGCCCATATCACAACACTCTTGCCCATATTACGTTCCTGTATGTGATATTTGAAAACCAGTATTTCTCGCTTTTTTTTTTTTGTTAAACAAAAAAGCATCTTGCGTGGCTGGAATGCAGCTGAGGCAGTTGCGAAAGGCTAGTTACTTCAAATTGAACAAAGTTGTATTGCATCTTCACGGCCCCTTCGTTGTACCACTGCCAGTATTTTTTCCATCTTTGTTGTCCGTTTTCCTTCCCGTCTTGGCCACATCGCAGACATTCCGAGGCTAGCGGCATACGCCTTCAAGGTGTTGTGGCAGTCCCTGGCCTTATCCCTGAGCCTCATGTTCCTGCACAAGCCTAGTCACGTCCTTGTTCAGGTGAGTCTCCAGCCCGTGACTTTAGGGTCACAGTGGTTTTTCTCTCGGGGGGGACTTTCGTTGAAATTATAAATGAAAAACCATTAGTTAACTCCGTGTGTTGAAAACACGGCATCCGTGGCACCATGGAGGAAAAAGTATTTGAGGAGTATCCGCTAGGCCGCGACAGCGCGGGCGGGTGGAGCGATAAAGTCACTGTCTGGTGAGGAGAAAATACAATTTTCGCTGCAGCACAACAAATGATGCATCAGGCGCTTTGCTATCATTTACATGTTCTCCTATGGATGTGACACACAAAAATCGGGATGTTGTCGCATATATTGTAAATTTTCCCAGATTTCTTTCTGTAAATACAATAGATAGAGGCGCCGCTTACTTTAGCAGCAGCTATTAATGAATACTGCCTTAATTACATGCCGTACTGGGCTTGAAACGAGCTACTGGAACGGATCCCAGAGCAGACGTCTGCCAACGCCGCGACGTCACGGTTAACTCTTTACTCTCATCTCTCTCACTCTTCCGCATTGCACCAGCACCAGCTTCTCAGACTTGGTGCGCGCTTTTCACCTTGCAATTCAGATGGCACGCGCTTTTCACATTGCAGCATGTGGTGTTGCGGTGCGGTGGGCCGCTATCCCAGAAGGAACAAACTGGCACACATGAACGCCACCGTCGGCTGCCGACGACTGCCCATGTTTTTTGTACAGTGCAGTTATATACACGACATGACAGGTTAACAGATCAGTGCTCCATCTCTGATGGTGTCACGGAATTAATATGAAGATACAACATATTCTCTCTCTTCTTTTTTTAGTTGATTAGTAACTGTTAGTACGTGTTAGTGGAGAGGCATTTCAACTGTATCACAATAAGCATGAAATATATACACATCAAAATGATACAGGTCAAAATGCAAAGTATGCACTCAAAATATGGCGATATTCATAGCAGGCACACATGCAGCAACCATGTGAATGCGTCGTCAATGGTTACGTCAGGCTTCTGCGAGATAGCGGTACTTGTCCGTGTTAGTGCTAGCGCATTATGGGTTGGACTTCCAACCTCTAGCCCGCCGAATGCAAATTAATGCCTCGACTCAAATGTGAGGGCGATAAATAACAACTCTGTTGGCACCACCGTCGGGGAATCTGGTTGAAACGGAGCAGACGACGCACGCCGGTGTGTTTGTGTTCTTCGGCGTGCGGCAGCAGTGGCATAAGCCGCGCCATGTTTGTGGCGCTTCGGCATGTCCGTGGCCATTTCAGTGTTGCCAAATGAAGAAATTGACCGCTAAACTTCAATGAATACCGGCTATACACTCAAATGCAACAAGTACACGCGTACATGTCACGGGTCCACTGTAAACATAATCCACAAAATCTTCGAGGCGGTCGTCTGTCCTCGTGGGTAGCTCCCGACGAGGAGGCGGTTCCGGAAAGGGTGGAGAAGATAAAGCCTGTGTGGTATCTCTTGCGATGCTTTACACAACTAGGCACTGCACTACGGTTGGCACTGCGATTGCCCACTCTCACAACGCACAGCTGATGGGCTTGAAGGCTGTGCTGGCATCAGCGTGAGACCTGGCGTTGGGGATGAATGGTGCGGCTGAGCGGCTGTGCAGGCCTTGCTTAGATTGGACCCCCCCTTCCGGGACCAGCCCCTCGTCGGGGGGAGATACCACGGAGAAGACGACCGCCTCAAAGATTTGTGGATTGTGTTTAGAGTGGACCCAGTGACATGTACGCGTGTACTTGTTGCAATTAAGTGTATTAGCCGGATTCATGAAGTTCCATGTTCGTCCATTGTCGAGACAGAAAGAGGCTGGCCCTCGTTGTTCCACCACCTTCCGAGGGCGACGGAACGAGAGGTATTCTTCAAAAGAGACTGTCGGTTTCTTAACGCGAACCATGTCTCCAACTGCTATGTTTGGTTTCTTGGCTGCACGACGGGAGTCGGTGTACCTCTTGCTGCACTATTGCTCTTCCGAAGCTGGCCAAGTTCTTTAGCAGGGTCCGTGAAGAATGATGGGGATGGGTGCCCAATGATGCCGAGTCGTGTTCGGGGTAGTTGTCCATGTAGGAGCACGGCTGGTGCTACTCCCGTGGTTGCGGGAGGTGTGCTCTGATGGACACCTAAGTACTCCAGTGCTGGTTGTCGAAGAGGACGATGCTCTACTGGAGCAACCTGTACAAAGTCCTTGAAAAGACGATTGAACCTTTCAACAAGTCCGTTGGCTTGGGGGTGATACGCTGAAGAATGTGTCAACCGGATACCACGCTCGTCTAAGAACTGTGCAAATTCTCGTGAAGAAAATTGGGGCCCGTTGTCACTGACTATCTCGCCAGGGTATACCTCTCGGAAAAAAATCGACAGCAAGAAGTTAGTGACTGTTCTGGTAGATACCTCGTGGCAGAATTGTACTTCGGGCCACTAAGAAAAATAGTCAGCTAGTGTGATGGTGAACCTGCAATCTTGAGGAGCTCTTTCCATTGGGCCAACAATGTCTATGGCAACTTTTTGCCAAGGGTGCTCTGGAAACGGGATGGGTTTTAGAGGAGAAGGCGCCATTTTCGCACTCTTGTCTGCCTTCTGACAGGCGCTGAAGTTTTGGATTGTGACATCTGTTTGCCGATCCATGCCCAGCCACCAAAAGCGTTCTCGAAGTCGGGCTTTTGTCCTGACGATGCCAGGATGAGCTTCATGCGCTGTGGAGATGACCTGATGCGTAAGGGACTGTGGCACGACAAGTCGCTCTCCACGCAGGAGTAAGTTATCAACCACTGACAACTGCAGCTGGCTTGAGATGAGCTTGTGTGGGGGCCATGACGACATAACGTATTCCTTGACTTTTGCCAGAGTGGCGTCGTCACTGGTGGACTGCTCGAACTGGCCCTTAGCAACGCACAGCGGCTCGACTAGGAACACAACTTCTGGAGAGCTGTCTTCAGGTTGTGGTGTGCATTCTGGGTTATATTCCACTGGGAGACATGACAGCGCATCTGCTACCTTGTTTTCCGAGTCCTTGCGGTATTCCACCATGTAGTTGTAGCGGAAAAGTTGTTCAGCCCACCTTGCGATGTGAAAAGGACGTCGCCCTGTTCCCTTGTTAGATAGCAATGCTACCAGTGCCTGGTGATTAGTTTGAAGAGTGAAAGGTCGTCTCCACAAGTAAGCATGCCACTTCTTGCGTGCCCATATGCAAGCCAACGCTTCACGCTGGCTGGCGGAGTACTTCCCTTCTGCATTAGTTAGAGTACGCGAGGCAAACGCAATGGTGCAGGTTTTCCGACCATCCGCTTGCCGCAACACGGCACCTAGCTTGTATGCAGAGGCATCAGTTGCGACAATAACTGGAAGAGCTGAGAGTCAGACATGCGCAACACCTTGTGGGAGACCAGAAGCGTCTTCACTCTTTCAAAACTGGCTTGGACGATATCCTGGAACGATATCCCGGTGGCCCTCTTTGTCGCCAATGTGGTGTTGCGGCGTGGTGGGCCACTATCTTGGAAGGAAAAAACTGGCACACGTGAATGTTGCTGTGGGCTACCGACAACTGCCCATGTTTATTGGACAGTGCGCTTTAGACACGACATGACAGGTTAACAGATCACAGCGCCATCTCTGATGGTGTCACGGAACCAATATGAATATACAACACAACAGAGGTGAGTGCTTTCCATCCGTGTTTTTGTAAGGATGGGGTGTAAATGTGTGGAGCTAAACAGTAGCAGTGGCTATGCATCGTGCAAGAAAAAGGTAAAAAACTTTAAAGGGACCCTGCAACACTTGCCATCGACATTAATGTATTTTGGGAGAAAGTCTATTGTGCCCAGAAATATCCTCCCGCAGAATTTATGAAAATCCGTTCAATATGAAACTACGCGCGATGAGAAATCGCGAATAAATGTTCCCTCTCAACTAAACCCTGGACAACGCGACGAAAGCTGCACGGGCCCTTTCCCGGGAGGGGGGAGGCTCGTGCTTCGGCGAGTCCTTCGGTATACACATCGGGTAGTTTTCTTCCCTTTTCTCTTCCCCTTTCCTACGCAGGAGGGGGCCTATTTCCCGTCTGGTGCCACAAAAAAGCGGGCAGGGGTCGCTCGCACATGCGCGCTCGGGCTTGTAGCGGCGTTTTAAAAGCAATAAACGTTTGTATGGAGTGGGTCCCATAGGGAAGTATGGAGCACATCACTTTCAAACTCGACGCGCACTCAAAACACAAAAGAAACGGCAAAAATTGCCTACAGGTTCGGCAAAAGAGGTTCACTCAGCGATGACGCGACGGAATGCGAATCTAGCCGCGAGTTTCCAGTGACGCCGATGGGCGGCCATGGCCTAGAGCCCTTAGGCCATGCCAGGGTTGCATAATGGGGACAACTGAAGTAGAGCGGTTTTTTCCATGTCTTTCACATCGATTCGAGCGCTCACTTCACGGCAAGTGTAATATCTGGATCGATTCAGTGTGTGGATTCTAAACTTCAGCTAAACATGCACTGCTCAAAGAGTGTGCAGGGTCCCTTTAACATCCGAGTACCGATGGTTTGAAGTTTGGGCCTGCAATCCAAGGAAAGATGAGAGCTCACATAGGGACTGTTTGCGAAAAGCACTTTGCTGAGAGCGATGTGGGGAGGTGGCCGTATTATGGCGAGCTTGGTGGTGAAGTCCTTCTGGACAAATCTATTGGCCTGTCCTGTTACCGGACACTGTGTTGCCAATATTTACACGGTGTCCCAGCTATTTGTCCGCCGTTCTCAAAAAGCGAAATCCGACTGGATCTGTCGTGAGCGGGTAACTGCTCAGTAAGTAATACGTTTTGAAGAGCAGCGCTGAAGTGCCCACTCCTGTGGTTTTGGGGCATTCCTCGCTGTTGGCCTCGTAAGTGCGAGAATGAGGAGAAAAGTGGGGGACAAGGGTATGGTGAGAGTAAGAGAGAGGGTGGCGCGCAGGACGTGTTCCATGGCAGTGACGTGCATGAGTAGCGGGCACAATCGTTCGCCGATGACATGATTGCTTCCTGAAACGAGAAATTGCTGCTGACGCCAGAATCCAGAGGTGTGCGGTGCCGAAGCAGCAGCTATGCACCATCACCAATAAGACTGCAGTTCCCACTGCACTCAAATTTTGCATTAGGGATTATTGTAATTGTCAGCCAATTTTTTCGCTACTTTCTGAAGGTATTTGGAGCCGGTAAAGAAGGCGCTAGACACCGTGGAAATAACATCCATACCCTTCTGTGTAAAGCTCTTGTGGTGAATCGCCACCGAGAACGGCCTTGAATTGGTGAGCCTCTTGGGAAAGTGCACGACGCAATTTTTTTTGTTTTTGCGGACTCGCAACAAAAGACGCGTCGGTGCCGAGCCTGACGCCATGACTTCATCTGGCCGCCCGAGGAAGTCCTGTTTCACCCCTTCAATAATTCTTGCTCCATGCCTGACACACACACAGACAGAACACAAAATGACCGATATATGGCACACAATATTGCCAGTGACCCAAAGAATAAAAGACGACGTGGTTGAGTTGAAAAGCAAGCTGGGTAAATGTGGGTCCGGATGGAATTCGAACCAGGGGCCTTCGGAATGCTAGACTGGCACGCATCCCCAGAATCACCACAGTTTGGCGACCCTAGCTGACTAAAGGGCGGGGACCTGGTGATCTTGTTGTGGCCATGGATTGAAAACGTGTACCAAAATGCGAAGTGAGCGAATTGGTTGTTCGTCTTGGTGTAAAACAGCGCGGAAAGACGGTGGACAGAGAATAAGGGCACAGGACAGGTGCCATCCTGTGCTTTGCTTTTCTGTCCGTCGTCTTTCTGCTCTGTTGTACACCCAGAATTAGAGAGGTATGTGAGAGACATTTACTGATGCTAACATGAGTCATTTAATCATCCTAATAAAAGAAGTAGCAGTTATATGTCGGCAACAATGTCCTTTGCTTGGTGATGGGAACGCGGCTATGTGCCCAGTTATAAAACAGAGAGAAAAAGAGCATGCAAAGTTAAAAGGGTGGTGATAGTACTGAGAAGACATGTTTGGCAGTTTGACACGAATGCGTTTTATGTTCACTACAGTCTAGGGCAGAGCTTAATTGTCTGCGTAAGTGGTTTTCTTGGTTTTTATGACATCCTGTGGTTATGTTCAGGTGAGAGTTCTTTTGCAGGCATTAACGTGCTGTTGTGAATAAGATGACATTTAAAAAAGCTGTGGTTAGACTAGGTGAGATTAGGGTAGGTTAGTTTTAGATTGGGTTTACATGAGGTTAGGCAGGGTTTAGGTTACCCGAGGGGAGATTACGTTGAAACAGCCTTTTGTAGTAGGAATGGCCGGCAAACTGGCTCTGTGCATTTCACGTAAGAACACGGGTATCCAATGGCTAGATTTGTAGGGCCCCGTGATGTCGAGAGGCATGACTGTAGTGGTGTCTCAACCATCTCTCCAGAATCCTCCGGCAGTTCCAACGCTGCCGGTGTTGTGGTTCTGCTGCCTGCTCAGGGGATCGGCCCTGGTGGTCGACTGGCACAACTATGGCTACTCCATCCTGGCGTTGTCCTTGGGCCCTGCTCACCCACTCGTGCGGATTTGTCACTGGTGAGCGGCACTATTTTTACAACGAAGCTGTGTATGGCTAGGTTCTGGCCAAACCTGCGTCCGTCGACAGAACTGGGTATTATCAGAGTATTCAACCTCGGAGATGGTGTAAAATGCTCTGTAGCCGTCAATCTAGTTTAAGTAGATTGGAAAAAAATTGGTGCAGCGTGCAGTAATGGGCAAGGCTGGAGAAACAGCAGAGCTGGCGGCCCATCTCCCTTCGTTGGAGAGGATTTTCTCGCGTGGATTTCCGAACTTGCCGCTGTAAGGTCTCCATGACTGGCAGGCCCGGATCGGTTCGTCCGCAGGCTTTCCCATCTCTCACAAAGTGGACCACAGTAGCAGCCATTAGAAACCCGCGGCCATATCCAAAGCCAACACCCGCGCTACGAACCCCGAGGAAATGCTGTGTGCCCGGAATGCGACGATAGCTCAATCGGATAGACGCCGGTTTCATACTGTGAGGGACGCAGGTTCGTTTCCAATTACGGGAAGCATTTTTTTTTTCTTTCCAGTTCGCTGCACGTGTTATTGTTCCCCGCCACTCTGCCAACCCTGTGCCCTTTGGGCCTTTGGGGTGCCCCAGTGGTAGATTGCCAGTTTCACGGTGTAAAGGTCTTGGATTTGGTTCCTGGGACCTCCCTAACCGCACTGTTTAACAGCGAAGCTGTTTAGGAAATCGCAATTTTTACGTGTCCGCAGTTTAAAGTACCAAGAAATTGCTGAGCGTGCGCATGTGAGGGCGGGCCTCGCGGCGACTGTCTGGCAGTTAACAAAACTAAGAAAATGCCGAGCACTTGTGTGTGCACGTCTCGCAGCGACCGCCCAGCGTCCCCGGCGCACATTTTCCAAGCAAGTTGTACCGGCTTAGAAAGAATGGCCAAGATTGGCAAAAAAAAAAAGAAAAAAGAAACCACCTCTAGCATTCTGTGGTAACCGTTGCAACACTTGCTCTGAATGAACAAGACACGTGATAGCATAGGCCCCTCCAAGGCGATTTTCGGTGATTATCACTTCCAGAAAAAAAAAAAATGAAAGAAGTTCACACTCTTAGCAACAATGATGGAGTAAAGGTCATTGCGGCAGCGAAGAACAGGCAAATCAACTGTAATCGTGGAGACTCAAACCTTCGTGAAAGGTTGTGAATGTTGCGTTCAGCTTCTCTACCTTCAAGTCTTATGCGTTAGTGTGAGCTTCTTTCATTTTTTTTTTCTTGAGTCTTTGAGGTTTTTTTTGTGCAATGGACGGATTTGTGGCGGCCCAAACTGCTCTGCTGTTAAAAGAGGAATCTATGGAATCTATAAAAAAGAGGAATCTACGGAGGAAATATGGTTACTGAAAACTGCTGTAACACTTGCTTTACCGAGGCCGTCCCAAAAGAAATAAAGCGATAGTTGCGAATTAATTTTAATGAATTTATGCGTACGTGTCTTTATTCGATCAATATATCGTAAGTCACCATACATAACCAAATATATTTATCCACCAATACAGCTTTGCTGGTCTTCCATCTTAGCATTAGTTGAAGGGCTTTGAATTTTTCGTTGTTTCGCTTAAGATTTGATGCGCGCAACCATCAGTTGAACTGTGACATGCGCTCAGTGGCTTTAAAGTTGGAACGCTAGAGAACTGACTGCGCCCAGAACATTGTCAAATGGCAGTGTTCTTAGTCAGGTGGCAGCAGTCTTACCACAAAATTACCCCCATCAGCCTGTAGAAAAATTTAAGGAACGTCTGAACCTCATTGACACTTTGCCTCAGGTTTTCTTAAAAAAACAAAAGCCAGTGCTGTTGTTATTCGGTTAAACAGTGCTCACAAGCGCAAAAATAATTTGTCCCAATGTGAGTGTGGTTTTTGTTTCGGTTTCGATTTTTGGCAGCCAGTAAGTCAGTGTGGCATCACTTACTGGGTGCTTGTAAGTGGTCGGAGGAATTGGTGAATGCAGGATATAATGAGTGTTTTGTTACTTGCTGCATTGATTCTTTTTAAAGCGAAAGCTTTCTTAGTGGGACCGATGGCGTCCTGTCAGAAAACTAATGCATTTTCCCATCGACCGGTTGGTCAACCGAAAAACTCCAGGATGCATGGAACCGGGCATCCATTGTGTCAAACGGATTATTTGAAAATGGAAAAAAAAAAAAAGGAACGCTTCTAGATAAGACAATACATGCATTGATCATGAGGGAGGAGTACAACAGCATATCTTTATCTCATAAACCACATATGGGTGTACATTTAGTCCGTTCGTAGATCGCAGGGGTTCATTCTTCATTTGCAATCTGGGTCTTTGACGATTTGACGATCGATTGGATTCACTGTCAGCTTTCGCGGTCGGTTCTATCAGCTTTCTTTTGGCAGGGATTGTAAATTTTTCATCGGTGAACTACTGTGTCACTTAGGTGACAATATGAGTACGCATCACCACAGGGTTAACTGAGAGTGAAATTAGATGCCTAGGTTGCTGTTTGGCTGATGGCATTTTTTGTGGATGCAAGTAAGTGGACCTTCGGTCCAGAAAATTTGGTGTCTGTAGCATAGCACTCTTATTAGGGTACACCCAGTATCATTGACACATATAGTATTTTAAGCGGCTTTGGCCTAGTTGGAAAGTAGCGACTGTGCGTCACAGTAAGTGTGAGGGACGGGAAGGTTAGCTGCCACAGACTTCCTGTAAAAGTAAACAAACAAAAAATCAACTTATACGCAGCCTATGAGTGCTAAGAATGTAGGTTTCTGAAATCCTACAAGCAGCTGAAGAGCGTGAAGGTCTAGTACAGTTTTTCACCCGAAGGTTCTGGTAGCTTTAGCTTTGACAGAGTAACCGTGTGCATTGGTCACTGACAAGGTGCTTTCTTCCGTGTTAGTATTGCTGAATTTTTGCGCAGGGCCGTGCTCAGCCGATTTGTTGCTGTTTAGCGAACCCCTTAGCAACCCAGTCTCGTCCTTTCAAGCAAAGTCTGCGTTTCGTTTGTGGTCGATCCCAAAGAAGTTGGCTTACCGCTGACTTATCTGTGCTTGCAGGTGTGAGCGGACATTTGGCAGGAAGGCATCCAGCGCATTCTGCGTCTCCCAGGCCATGCAACAAGACTTGGCTTCCAACTGGGGCGTGAAGTGAGTCCTGCGCACTCTTTTGGAACAAGTGGGGTGTTGTGACCAGGACCTTGTGACCGTCGTGGGTTGCAAAGGGACGAAAGGGACTTGGTGAGGCAGTTTACCTACGCACTGGAGTTTAAGAGAAATTGTTACCCCAAAGCAAATTTTTTTAATGGAAGTTTGAAAATAAACGTGCAGGTGCGGTGGTTGTGCCAAGAACAAGCTTTCCTGAACCTGGTGCATAGGGGTCCACAAACAAGTTTAAGAGAAGGGGGAGTCGGCGGGGTGTTACAGGGACTGTTCAACGCGACTCTTCAATATCCCTCACCTGACCATATGGTGGTTAAGATGTTTGGGGCATTTTATGTCCAGCCAGGCCAACACAATCGCACGGTCCAGTCTTGGAACGGAGTTTGAAGCCACTCAAGGTTTTTGCTGGGGTACTGTCACAGCCGTTTGTGTTGACAGTCCCTTTGCCAAGCGTACTTGAACAACCCTTGTACCTTTTTTCAAAGCATGGCAACAGTTTGCATGGTCCATTTGATCGCGGATGACATGTTGCTGTCCGGAGATGCGCTGTGTTATTCAGCTTTGAAACTTCGGGATTTTATTATCCGGTCCAAATGTGCCAAACAAGGTGCACGGGTCCTGTACTGTGGCGTGCATTGTCAAGCTTTTTAGGGGTACTGCTTCGATTCATTTACTGTGTGAATCGGCTGTCAGTAGTGTGTGCCCATCAAGCGACCCTGCAAAGTTGGTATTCATGTCAATGGGCGCAATTCAACTTGAGGTTTCTTAAGAGGGCATAGACGCTACTTGTATGCAACGGGGACAGGACGTGACCATATGTTTGACCCTGTTATTGATTCAGGAATACCATATCGGGGAGCAGCCTAGCAGCTTCGGGGTTTGTGCGAAGTTCACTACTGGAACTGGTGGCATGTCCCACATAGAATGCGGCACCGGAGCAGTAACGGCCTTGACCAAAAGGCGGTCAATTTTACTGCCTCCTTTTTACTTTTTGAGACAACAAGGCACACACTTGATGCAGCAGCCCAGGTGGCCTGTCAACAAACCCACTGTCACGACAGAAACACACTCTGGTATGATAACGACCCTGCTGTTGGCCCTGGAAGCATTGTGCCGACATGAACTTTAGTCGTCTGGTTTGCAGGTTACCGGTCCACGGCGGGTGCTTCACAAAACAGTCCGTCGCCAGTTTCGGGGGGTGAAAAGACTGACATTCCATCGCGTGTACACTTTACTCAGTAGTGTGAGTTAGTATCTCGTGTCCATTTCAGCCGATTGCACCAATTTTTACGGCTTTTGTTTCTCTTCGACCGAGGCTTTGTGAGAAATGGCGTTTTTACACTTTGCAGGCCACAGGCAATGCGGCTTCGTAGCACCAGCATTTCACCGAAGTTGCTTGTGGCCACTATCGGTCAAATGGCAGCTACAGTGGAACCTCAATGATATGACCCCCTGTTTTACGACGACCCGCTTTTTACGACAGATCATCGCGGTCCCAGCAAACTCTTCATAGAAGCAATGCATTAAAAACCCCGATGACACAATGCTAGGTTGCACACGGTTTGCTTCATACGGCAAACCCTGCCGGTATAAACCGGCGCTTTTATTGCCTTTTACGCTGCTTCGCTGCCCCGTCTCGACCTTTCCTTATTCTTAACCCCCGTTTGACGCTGCTTGATGTGCAAAGGTTCGCAGGTGGGCCCGACCACTCACTAAACTGAAGCAAACAAGCAGGCGGGTACTGGCGGGTGGGAGTTAACTTTAATGGCTCATGTGGCAGCAGAACACCAACGCACCAATTGCGAGAAGTCAAAGTCCAGGTGGCTGGCGGACTGCAACTTCGAAGCTTCCATTGAGCCAATGAATGTGAAAACACATGCGCCGAAACCACACGGCAGTGACTGAACACCCGCTTTTCTCGCACGCTCAATTCATGTTTCTCCGCTTTGCCCCACCGTCGTTTCTTTCAGGCCTTCGCCACTCTTACCACCCGATCTCTGCTTATCAGTGTCTCTGAAAGCTGCATTCTTTACTTGCCCACCTTTTTTTCCATTTCCACCTCTTACTATTGTTCATTTCGCTTGGCCTAGGCCGTTTCACCTTTTTCCCTCCCTCTCAATTTACTCAGCCGCATCAACCTTCCCAGCTAACCTCGCGCGCGTGCGAGGCGCAAGGCTGGCGGTGTATCGCCGAACAGCATGGGGGTCGCATGGCGCACTGATCGTGGCTAACCCAGATGCCGTGGAGGGGAGGGGGTCACAAAACAGGCAGTTCTCGCGCAAGTCAACATTTTTTCTAGGATGTGTTTTTGAAATGTTTCCCTACAAAATACATGTATATTCGAAATTTTTTCTACTGTCAGTAGTTTGTTATACACAACTCCTTTATTATCATTTTCTACGACAAGTTGACAAAAAATTTGATTTTGATAAATTTTTTGCAACTATGATGTATGAAAACGTTTTAAAAACTGGTGTTGTTTGAAAGGGCATTGAGTCGTCTTCATTCTGTGTGGCTGTAATTATTGCCTAACCAATATGTTTAGCAGCAAAAAAATGTTTTCTTGGACCCCTAAAAATCAGTCAATTTCCCACGGTAACGAAAGAGTTAAAGCATCCCTACGTGAATTGAATCAGGAAACCCTTCGGTCTGTGTGTAATGCTTGATCTGTCACAGTTTTGCCACATACGATGATGGTATTAAGAAAAAGCGCTAGGTGTTTCATGTTTCCATATAAGACCTGTTAAGTGGACCCGAACTGCTGGACCCTTGCATGATGTTTTCCACGGGAAGTTGAAGCGCTGCCAGCGCAGATGCCATCCCAAAGGGTTAGTCCCTAGTATCGCTTCCTAGTCCAAAACGGCACCTTGTGATGAAAACTTCGTGGTGTAGACTTCACTTGTTTATGGTGGTACTTAACGTAAAAGGACAAGGATATCAGACTGCCTAAATGTTCCTGGAAAGGTGTCTTGCAATCAATGCATTTGTGTATAGTGGTGAAGCAACTTGTGCCTTTATCTGAAAATTTGCACTGGGAAGTTTCTGCAGTTTTTTTAAAGCGAAAGCTTTCTTAGTGGGATCAACGGCGTCCTGTCAAAAAACTAATGCATATCCCCGTAGACAGGTTGGTTGACCGAAACGATCTGAAAAGATGTGTAGACACAAGGGGCGTGCGTGAAACCGAGTTTCCATTGGGTCAAAACGGTTACTTGAAAATCGCTAAAAGGAACGGTTCTAGATGAGACAATACACCATCGATTGTTCATGAAGAAAAGAGTACAATAGTACGCCTTTATCTCATAAACCACGTTATCGGTATACATTTAGATCATTCGAAGATGCGTTTACTTAGTGCGCGAACAATCGTCACATGAGTGAGTTCGTTCTTCGTTTGCAATTTGGCTCTTTGAGGGTTTGACGATCCATTGGACAGACTTTCGGCAAAGGTTGGATGCGCTTTCAGCTTTCCTGCTTCTCTTTTAACTTTCTTCGGGAAGGGATGGCAAATTTCTTTTCTTGTGTGTTTTATTTGAGCACTTCTCAATTGATCACCCTGTGCATTTAGTTCCGTACATAACTGTACTTGTTCCGCAAGACCTTAACAACTTCTTGACCCGGACTTCGTCTTGCCAGGGCAGAAGTCTTGTACGACAAGCCCTCCAGCGCCTTCCAGCCGACTGGCGTCGACGAGCGGCACGAATTGTTCCAGCGACTGGCGGCGGAGTACCCAGAGCTGAGCAGCACGGAATCAAGCTCATCTGACTTGGAGAATGTCTTCACCCAGCTGGCACCCGGATCAGACAGAGCGACCCTGAAGCCCCATCGGCCTGCCCTTATTGTCAGCAGTACAAGCTGGACAGGTGTTTCTTGCCCCTCTTCTATATTTAATAATTATTTATTAAGTGCAGAGCACTTTAGGGGCTCGCCTTTTCATCGTAGCTCGCTCGCTGGACCCAAGTAGAGCCAGACGGAGTTCTGTAGTTGCGGCGTAACCCAGAGGCTTCTAAAGCCAGGCGGTTCATAAAACGTTCAGAACTTGTGAAACCGCTGGCACTTGTCATACATCTCCCCGTTGTTTAGCGCAAAGAAAACTGTAGGTACACTTGAGGCAAAATGTACGCAATTAACCGGCAGCGCCTACATTCATTTAGTTAGGAACGCTCGTTGCGTTGGTCTTTACTCGTTGCGTTGGTCTTTACTCGTTGCGTTGGTCTTTACTTTACGATGGTAAGCGAAAAAAAGTGGCTGGGCAACGCCGGCAAGTGCGGGAGGAAAAGCAAGCACACAAAGAACAGAACTCCCACTGGCGAAATTTGAAATGCGTTGGACAAACTTCGTTGAATTTATCAGCAGAGGAAAGAGATAGGGCGGCGAAGAGCGTAATGGGTGGTAAGAGTGAGCGGATAACGGTGCCACAGCCCATTATGGTGAATCACTGCTCTGCTCTTCCGACAGCTTTCACGTTGAGTGGATTGGCTTTATTTATTTATTTATTTTTTTTTTGTTAGGTATTCCACAGCCTTTGCTTGTAGTGCAACCGTATCGGTGAGATGCTGAGAGCACATTGCGTGATTGATGGCCTTGTTGTAAATATAGTCAAACCCGGTTATATCGAACGCAGAAAAACACCCATCAGTTCAATATAGGGGATAATTCGACATAAGCATGCTAAAGGAACCATAAAAGCACATACCATTTATAGAAACACTTTATTAATGAAACTGCGTTACCTTCGCACAAATCAGTCCTGCATCTTCTGCTTGAACAACCTCGCTTGCCGATACAGTACATACTTCTCCACATTGGCTAAAGGGTCGGAGCAGCTGAGGCCGTAACCCTCCACATTTGCAAAGGAGTGTCGAACTAGTGTGAGTGCACCAATCAGATCGGAGGTTGTGGGCAAAGCAGCGTCGTTGCTTTCCACGTTGCGCCCACTTTCTCTTGCGCTCACTACAATGTTGGCAATGTAGTCTTACAAACGGTCCCGTGTTCGCAACACCATCATCCACATGCACAAACTCGCCGACCGTTGATCGGACAATGGCGTCCGAAATTCCAACAGATCGCTCTACACTTTGGCAACACCGACGGTGGCTTTGTTGCACTCCTCAGGATATTCAGTCATCACTGTCACACACAAGCTGGCAGATTTGAACCACTTTTGGGCGGTTTCTTTAGTAGCGTCTGCCCAGAACCTACTTTGACAGGGTGTTCTCAAGAGTCTTGTGCCTGACGGGTACGTCTTACCCCTCACCAAGTTCGACTTGATTTACGATTGCCAGCTTCAAGGAGAAAGGCAAATTTGGCAAGTTCATGCTAGCTAGAGCCAATAAAAAATCCCTTCTTTAGTGATGCTAGCGCTAGCCACAACAATTACACTTCAAAAAACCCCCTAAAGCACGAAAGACGCAAACAAAATGAACAAAAAAAAAAGCATGGTGGGCAGGCTAAGATCATTTTTTGCCCATGAGTGGCCGGTTAACTACTTTGAGGGATGTGCCGGCGGAATTTCTCCTCCACCCCGAGGAAAAGCCAACTTTGGGGGACACTTCTGCGGCATATCATTTAATATGTCGGTTGCCGCTGGTATTTTATTCGATACAACCGTTTCCAGAAATAGTTCGATGTAAAGGATAATTTTATGTATAAGGCTTCGATATAGTCGGGTTCGACTGTGTTACTTCTGATTCCTTCACTTTAAAGGCTTGTGTATAGATGTGATGCTACGAGTGAATGGTACTGCCAGTTTGTTATACAGTCTACGCCCGTTACACCGAAACCGTTTTAATCCAGAAAAAAACGTCCACTGTAGCCGAAGTATGCAGTATCTGAAGGGGGTTGGGGGGGGGGGGGTGGTATGAGCCCTAAAGTGGGTACTTTGACCGATATTGCATATGCATAGTACATACACTTTGTTCTTTCTACACGCCTGCAGCACCTCTGCACAGTGATCGCGCGAGGGCAAAGAATCGCGTAAACACTGTTTCCAAAGCTTAGCACTGGCACTTGGAAAAGGCCTAGCGCATGCGGTCAAGCATGTAAAGACGCATGATAAGCTGAGCAAATAAAGCAAGAATATAACTAGGCGCAATTATTAACTGGCTATAAAACATCAGCCGTGGCCATCAGAATTAGCTAGGCTTTTTTAAATCCCTTCACAACGAGGCAGGTTTTCCCGAAACCGTTCGTCAAACAATCGGGATCGCTGCCTGACGTTCCCCCAAGGCAGCTTCCACATTTTTAACAAGTTTAGTCAGGTCATTGAAACAGCTGTTATGAAATAATCTGATGACGGACAGCTGTGAAATCGAAAGTTTGACCAGTTGGACTTGCGGACGGTTACTGGCAGATGGATGGGTAACCAACCCCACTACTTGAGGCATTTCTTTCCTTTTTCACCGAACGGAACGGGAAGATGCATGGTGTGGGAATATAAAGACCAAACTTCACTGAACCCAAGTTTTTTATTACATAAAAAAAAACTGACGAGGGCAGACTCGCCTCCGGGTGCACCGCTTTGCGTATTCGATAGCGCTGTTTTTAATCTCACATGAGTCGCGTTTATCGGCAGCGGCCTTGTTCTTGACGGTAGAGCGGACTGTCTGCTTAGACAGGCCTGTAGTTCTGGCAATGTCGGCCTGTTTTTCCCCATGTTCGACAGCGTTAATTACGCTTAATTTATCCGACAGTGAAATCAGCTACCCTGCTGCTCATGCCGCTGGTCGCACAAAAAAAAAGCCACTGGCACTGGCTTGACTTGGCTGCGCCAACGACCCAGCTGCAAGCAATGTAGCCAGCCATAAGTTTTCTTGCCAAACTAAACAAAGAAAAAGCATATCGGGTGCCAGCCCTGCGAAGTCCCGCTATAAATATTGTCGAAACAACTTTTGCCTAAAATTTAGTCTGTTGTAGCCGACAGTCTGCTCTAGCCGGGGTCCGTTATGAGCGGAGTGGACTCCATTTAAAATGCATGGGGACCAGACAAACCAACAGAAATGGTCTGTTGTAACCGAAAATCCATTGTTGCCGGATCCGCTGTAACGAGCGTAGACTGTAGTAAATGTCCTGCACCTTGTAGCATTAACAGTTGTTCCACATTTAGTACAACTAATAGAGTAAAAAAGACACTGCTGACCAGAGCATGACTGATGGAAATGAAAATACGTAAAAGGGACCCTTTGGAAATTTAAGGCCATGCAGGTGTGCCACGTAAGGTTGTACAGTGCTTCGTGTAAATTATTTTGACATTAAAAACGGCTCTATGTTGAGAGAAATGCCAGTTGGGCATGATGAGTTGTACTGACTTTAGAACCAAACACAGCAGGCATGATTGCCTCTTTTTTTTTTTTTCCGCAACTATAGAGGACGAAGACTTCGGGGTGCTTTTATCTGCACTACAAGGTGAGATTTTTTTCCCCACCGCTGTAGGCTTTGATTTCAATTTGAGAGTGTGTATAGCACCAATAAAACTTTGTAACAATGTAGAGTCTGTAACTTAAGTTGTAGTTCCACTTGCCAAGGACCTTCTATTTGCGGCAGACCGCAGTGACGGAAACATTGTGACTAAGTAAATGTGAAAATGAAAAGAAAAGATGTCGGAATGGTGAAATCCTGACAAGCGCAAAGCTTTATCTAAACAATGTTGCTTTGTAGCGGCTTGTGCCAGGTGCTCAACGAAATTCATGCCACAGACCCCTTTGGGGATAATTCAGCTTCAGGTATTTTGGTATGCTCCGTCTTTCGAGACAAGCACCAATTACACCCACGTGCATTCGATGATAGCGGTTGCATGAAATGTAGAGAGAAATTTGGTCGGTGAATGCTTACTGCTCAATACTCTGCACGCTGTAAAGAACAGTACAAGAATAAAATTCTGCAAAAGGTTTGTCCTTCGTGCTCTTGGTCTTGTGGAAAGCTTATCAAATGCCTGCATGCAATAAGTGTTTTGTGCAACGGACAAGTTCCAACAAAAGCCTTCAAAATGTTGTCTGCTCTAATCTTGGTCACGTTAAAAGCAAAAACGCCCGTGTGTTCGAGATTTTGGCGCACGTTACAGATCCCCAGGGGGTCAAAATTAATCCGGAGCCCTCCACTGCGGTGCGCCTTATCACCTGCATTGCGTCGGTGTGTTAAACCCTAGAATCAATCAATCAATCCAATCCAATCTTGGTTGAGCAGCCAAAAAACGGGTAGTAAGTACATTGACCGTGCACTATTAGGGCTCGAGACATCCACTGAATACTGAAGTAAATGGTTAAAAGGGTCGACTACACCATGCAGCCAGTAATAAGAGTTTGACAAAGCCACTTTGGTGTACCTTTTAAAGTATGTCATTGCCTGCTGCTGAGCTGGGAATAGCCACCACAAACTGCATCACCCATTGCTTCTTTTTACAGAGTACAATGAGCGGAAAGAGCAAGGCGACACCAGCCTTCCGAATCTCTTCTGTGCCATCACTGGTAAGAGGGCAGGGACCTTTTCTCACTGCGCGCAACATTACCTCGTTGTCACCCATTTCACGTGTGAGGATGGTGCAAATGCGTGCAACGTGTGTTGTTTCGGCAGGCAAGGGGCCCCAGAAGGAGCACTACCTGTCCCTCATCCGAGCCAACCCTCTGAGGCACGTCCAGTTCCTGACGCCCTGGCTGTCGGCCCAGGACTACCCTAAACTACTCGGTCAGTATTAGCACTGAAACGCGGGCTAGTTGGTGACAATTCATGACTGCAACTTGTCAGTGCACAAAAACGAGGACTAAACGAAAAAGACACAAAGACCAGCGCAGACTAACAGATGGATTTTTATTCATCACTCACCACATCTATATACCCTCTTTTACACCATCCACGCATGATCAAATGTGCACGTATCACGTCATACACACAAACACAAGAAAAAATCACTTTACACTTTAGCATTATCTCATGTCGTCTAACAACTTATTTCATTTCCTTATCGGACAGGGCTAGTGAAGGTTGACTTATGCATGTTCCCTTTATTTTCGACATTTGCCAGGCTTCCACTATCTCTCGTGTAGTCCTGTCTCTATCTTTGTGTCTTTTCCATTCAGTCCTCGCTTTTTGTGCGCTCAAGTTACAGTCGTGAATCGGTCGGTATTGATTGAGCGTGCTCTAGCAGTGCAGTGGGACCGCATTTCTAGTGAAATTGTAACAATTCTTCGCTTTCTCTCACGCCCTCTCTTTCTCGCTCTCTTTTCTGCACTTTGCATTGAGTTTTATTTTCACGCATAGTTTCTCAATCTTCTCTAGCAAGACCCGCCGCGGTGGCTGAGTGGCTAGGGCATTGCACCGTTGAGCCTAAAGACGTGGAGGTTTGATCCTGTCCGAAGTGGCTGCTTTTGAGATGGAGGCGAAAAGCGAAAACGCTTGTGTGTTCGAGATTTCGGCGCACGGTAAAGATCCCCAGGTGGTCAATATCAATCCGGAGGCCTCCACTACGGCGGGCCTCACAGCCCAGGTGTACCTTCGGCGCTTCAAACCTACAAAATCAAATCAAATCAGTCAATCTTCTCTAGAAGAAATACTGGCTCTGCATTGGCGTGCCATCAAGGTAATCGGGGGTAGTGTGTGAATCGGACTGTCAGATTGGCAGCTAGTGTGTGATGCTGCGGACTAGACTTGTTGGTGCTGAAGTGTTTGTCAGTTTAGATTTTCGGACTCCTTCTGTATTACATCAGCTGTTGCATCTTGCTATTACCCGGTCTTGTAACTTCGAAGCTGTAGAGTTCACCGCCCAGGAAAGTGACGGGTAGGGCCAGCTGTCTTTAGAGTCGTCGGCAAAGCTGCAAAGTATCAGACAGCAACAATCGCGTCCCGCATTAAAAGCTTATTTTACGAAATATTATGATAGTTGGAAAATGGTTATTGCTGCTGCCGTCATAGTCTTTGTTGGCACAGGTGATTTGTCAAGAAGTACTAAATGTAAATCGGGGTAATCGTTGCCATCTTCTTGTAAACAGTTTGGTATCTCCTCATTGGATGGCATTGTGTAAGCTGAGACCCGTGAAGAATCTTTTTAAGTGCAGAGCACTTTAGGGACTTGCCTTGTCATCGTAGCTCGCTCTCTAGACCCAAGTAGAGCCACACGGCGTTCCGTCATAGTGGCTGTCGTTGCGGTGTAACCCAGAGGCTTCAAATGCCAAGTGGTTTATATAGTCATAAGTGTTCAAAACTCGTGAACCGCTGGCACTTGTCATACATCTCCCCGTTGTTTAGCGCAAAGAAGACTGCAGGTGCATTTGAGGCAAAATATACGTAATTAACCGGCAGCGCCCACGTTCGTTTAGTTAGGAACGCTCGTTGGGCTGGTTTTTACGATAGGAAGCGAAAAAAGGTGGCAGTGCAACGTTAGCATGTGCGGGAGGAAAAGTGAGCAAGCACACAAAGAACAGAACTGCTGCTGGAACAGTTTCAGACAGGGGGCGCGCGAGCACTGCGAAGGCGGGAAATTTGAATTGCATTTTGTGGTAGTAGTGAGCGGATAATGGCGTTACAGCTCATTTTGGCGAATCACTGCTCTGCACTTCCGACAGCTTTCACATTGAGTGGAGCAACTTTAATTTTTTTATGCAAAATGTCAAAGGCCACCTAAATAACTGATTTTCGACACGTTATTTCTTAAAATGATGGAAAATTTAGCTGGTTGTGCTAGTAATTGCTGAGCGTCTTTGTGAGGCGAGGCCTCACTAAATTTGGCACTGCACGGCGGATGCAAAGTGCCTGCTTTCTTCCTCTTCCAAGTGCATCGTTTATTTTGAACGTCAAGTGGCTTACAGAAGCATTTCTGCGTGCAGGGGATGGTTTATTAGCGAAAGCAGCATTTCTTGACAGTTTTTCAGACGGGAAACGTGATTTGGAAAGCCACAAGGCTATTGTCGGCGATGATACACTTTGGTTTGCATGAGGCACGTGATTCTCCTCGGAGTCGCAGGGCTCTTTGGCAAACTTGGTGTAGCCACTTGCAACAGATTGCACTCTAGGTTAGATTGACAAAACGCCATGCTGTCCCCCACAGAAGAGTTTGTGCTTTGAAGGGCATCCTTTATGTACTGCCTCCTAATGGGGGACGTCAGGGTTCTTGAATAGTATTATTACGTGAATTTTTCCTACCATGAAGCTTGATGCTTCATGGTAGGATGATGCTTCTCTCATTGCTGATGGTGATGCTGTAGGGATTCCTGTACTACAACGGAGAAAGATAATTCCGATTTTTTTTTTTTTTAAAGGCTTTTGTTTTGCTACACCGCCAATCAGGAACCACTGCCCTGCTGGCAATAGACTTGTGCCAGAAGTAACGTCGTAGCACCTTTGAAATTTACGTCTTGGCAGTACTATAGCAAGCTCGAAAACGGGTGCTTTTTGAGATGGGTACAAACTCGGGATTTCACCCCACAGCGGAGGGCATTGGGGCTGTGTTGTAGTGGTGCAGGGCAGGACATTCCTTTGTGACAGTCAGGACTTTCCAACTGGGGACCGCTTGGATGGCCAGAAAAATTTCTGCTGAGTGGGAAGCCAGCCAGAGTTCTTGTTTAATGAAAGCTGGGGGTGGTGGGATGTGAAATTTATGCAGAAAGCACAG
Organism: Haemaphysalis longicornis; assembly: GCA_013339765.2. Taxonomy (NCBI): domain Eukaryota; kingdom Metazoa; phylum Arthropoda; class Arachnida; order Ixodida; family Ixodidae; genus Haemaphysalis; species Haemaphysalis longicornis. Next base: position 102,779,065 of record CM023458.1, on the reverse strand, counting down.
TTGGGCTGGAGATTGTGGATAGGGAGACAACAGATGTTGGTGAGAAGCGAGGGAGGGGTTGTCTTTGGGCTTGGCTTGCAGGAGGAAGTCTGAGTGGGAGATGGAGTAAGGGTGAACAAGCTGTGCTCAAAATAGTTGGCACCTGTGCTCCCCCCGTATTTGCCCGTACCGAACAATTCCGAGCAGTTTTGTGGGCGGTTTAAGGCTGTTCTCGCAATAGAAATTTTACAGTAAATAAAATGCGCCACTCCTCTGGAGCAGCTCTGAGCAGCCCAAAATCACAAATAGAAGGAGGCAACTGGATTGCACACACAGTAGGTGAGGGGAAAACAGGTGAAGCTTAAACATGCACTGGTGTCGCACTGCTCAACACCAGGTGGAGACACTTGGAGTGTGTCCAAGCCTCCACTCACTTGGGGAGTGGAGATTTCTCACTTAGGCATGTGTGCTTGGACGTTCCCACTCTTGTTAGCAGCGTAGCCAATGGTCCAAAGTAGAGTGAAACGGTGCTTCGGGGGAGCAGAAGGGTGCTGTGTGAGGGGATCAGCAGGGCTCTGGTAGATGCGGCAGTGTGTCGAGCAGGAATCGCGAAATATGTGGGTGGAGTTGGGTGTAGGCGTAGCTGGGAAAACGCGAAGTGTTTCTAGGCAGGTGGTACTGTTGGGTGGAAGGGATAGGAAAGAACAGCGGCCCATTCCGAAGAAGACTGTGATGCTCTGTTCAGCGGTGACTCCCTTGTGTGTCAACATTGTGGCAAATAATGTCGCGTTTTCTCACTTTTGTTTGCTTTTGGTCTCCTTGTCAGCTTCATCGTCATATTTTTTAGCAAAGCTGTCTTGCACTTTGTTCTGTCCGAAATTTTGGGTGCGTCTATTGGGTCGTGTCGAACAAGAATCGCATGCACTCGCTTTAGAGCTAGTGTAAAACGCTCTTGTACCTCTCAGTCTAATGTAGATGTCTTGGAGAAAAAAAATCGTATAAAAATTTGCTGATAGGACGACCGTATCATTTCGCCGAGTTATGTTTACTTGTCATAACCACTTAGTTTGGAGTGAAGTTGTAAATGTTACTGAATTCCCGTCCGCTGTTGTATACGTCCCATTGAAACGCCCATTGATGTGTATACCGAAGGAGTAGGGTTACAGAAGAAAGGCTGCATGCCACTCTTGTTTTAGCAGGACTATCCTGAAACAAATTGTACGACAATTCTTTGCTAGGGTCACTATTATTATCCCGAGTCTGATTTACTTGTCATCAGTTCGCAGTGAAGTTGTAAACGTTACGAAATTCCTGTCTGCTGTCAATACGTGGTCGCTTATGTACGGAGGGAAATGGTTACAGAAAAAAGTTTTAACTCTCGTTTTATCAAAACTGTATCCCAAAGCAATTTATGTGAGCATTAATTTAGAATTAATTCTAAATAGGCTGTAGGTGTATGTGTTAGACCTGTTAGTCAACCGAGAAGCCCTGTTAAGATCTCTGGACACACGTCGCGTGCGTGAATTAATATAGTAACTCACCGTTCATAACTCAATACAGTTATCCACCAGTACAGCTTTGCTGGTCTTCCATCCTCAGAGTAGTAGAAGGGCTCTAAAATTTTTTTTACGGGGAGGTTTATTTTTAAAGTGACACCTTTTAAAACGAAAGCGTTCTTACTGGAACCAACGGCGTCCTGCCAGAAAACGAATGCATTCCCTCATAGACCAGTTAGTCAACAGAAAAGATGTTATAAGATCTCTGGACACATGTTGCATGCGTGAAACCGGGCCTCCATTGTGTCAAAACGGCTACTTTAAAATCGTGAAACAAGGAAGCGGTCTAGATTAAGCATGGTATAACGCGTCGATCAATGAAGAAGGAGTGCAGTAGCTATAGCTTTATCTCATAAACCCATGCATCAGTATACTTTACGATCGTTCGTAGATGCACTTACTTAGATGTCTAGTGTGTGAAAATCGGTCGCATGTAGTTCAGTTCTTCGTTGGTGCAATTGGGCTCTTTGAAGAGGTTTGACGATTGAATTGGACGCACCTTTCGCGCGAAGGTTGGGACACTTCAGCTTTTGTGCTTATCCCAACTTTCTTTAGGACGAGATGGTGAAGTTTTTCCCTTTAAACTGGAGAGCGTAGAATAGTTTTGTTGATTCCTGCTCTGTTGCAGGTTCGGCCGACCTGGGCGTCTGCCTGCACACCTCCTCCAGCAAGCTGGACCTGCCGATGAAGGTGGTGGACATGTTTGGCTGCGGCCTCCCCGTCTGCGCCATCGACTACCCGTGGTGAGGCCACACTCTCGTACGAGTTCTCCTCTTGCGCTGAAAAGGCGTTGTGCTGCTGAGCACGAGGACGCGGGTTCGATTTCCGGCTGCGGCGGCCGCTTTTCTGATGGAGGCGAAAAGCAAAAACGCACGTGTGTGCGAGATTTTGGCACACGTTAAAGATCCCCTGCAGGTGGTCAAAATTAATCCGGAGACCTCCATTATGGCGAGCCTCATTGCCTGTGTAGCGTCGGCGCATTAAACCTCACAATCAATCATCATGGGCGAAAAATCTTGGTTGGCCATTAACCTTCACAGGGTAGAACGGTTCATTATTATTATTGTGTGTGTGTGTGCGTGCGTCCGTGCGTGAAACGCCGCCATTTTGTGGCCACCATAGTAACTGTGAAATGAAGTGACAAATATTCCGCTTCATTTGAGGGGAAGGGGCACATGCATACGATGCACCCAGTGCAACTTAATGCTTGCTCAGTGAGTTTGCTTGCGTCGTGCACTGTTCCTCTGTGAGAGAATTGAGTGAAACCGTTTGAAAGTGGGAAAAAAAAGCTGGTTGTCAAGTTTCTTCAGCGCTATGCTGATTTAAAAGCAAGTGAATCAGTTCTTTTTTTTTTTTTTTTTTTTTTTTCCCGAATACGTAGAACTGAAAGCATCCTGAATGTGTAGCACCCGACATTGAATTCTTTTAACAGCTATCAAACAGGCTTGAGTTTGTTTCGTTACGTGGTAGCACACGGCTGTGGCAGGGGTGTGTTCAAGTTGTTCTGGCAGGCCACCCACATTTTGCTATCTTTTATCACCGATTGGCGAGACCTCACTGGCATTGTTCAGCTGCACTGTATTTCCGTGTGTGCCCAGATTAGTAAGAAATTTCATCTTCATGCCAACTGAAACAGCCAGTCATTTCATACGCCACAATGTCCTCCCAATGCCTGCGTCAGTTGTAATTTTTTTCCCCTGCAAGGATCAGGTTGACAGAGCACCCACTAAGAAACTCTTGGTTCAGGAACGAGACAGATGCGCATATTGCGCAGTTCTGATACAATTCTGTTATTCCTGCGCCATGCTGCTGCAAAAGCATGAAAAGTGTGAAAAGTGCGCCAAACTGCCCCGAAACAGCCTCGAAAGCTATGATTTCGGCACTCACTTCAGTTCCGTCGGGGAAAAAAAGCCGAGTTTGCTTGCTTTGCGAAACTTTTGCCGTGGCTCTACACTCGTTCGTACAATGCGGTCTGGGATTATAAAAATAATAATAATAATAGTTTCAGCATTCAAATGGCAAACAAAACAACTTATAATTGCAGTGCTTTTTGATTTGATATTTTTAATTGCATTTTGCATTGCCTATGCATTCAGCCTCAGTACAATGAAGATGTTTGCAAGAAGTTAGTGCAGTTCGTACCTTGGGGTACTCTGCTGAAAATACTTTCTCTAAAGGCTATATTAGTGTTGTGTGTATTCCAAACCGATTTAAAATGTACCTGCCCCCAAAGGTTGCTACAAATTTGTCTTTCTTTTTAACTCCTAGCTAAGACGACGTGTTAAATGTCGGGAACTGCTCCAAACTGGATTCTTCTGCTCCGAAATTGAGATTTTGCTGCTCCCAAAACTGCTCCCAATTCTGTTAGAGCTGTCTCACCCCTGTTGGTTACTTGACTAATTACCAGATGCATCCAGGCTTGCAACGACACATTTTCTGATGAAAGCAGCCTGCTAACCGATTCTGTCAGAAGTGTAGAATCGCTAGCAAAAATAAGCATTTATCAGTGTTTGTAATTCACGTTACTGCTGTGCGTAAGTGCTGAAACCAATCTGTATTTCAGTTTATAAAAACAACATACTTTATTGTTTTGGTTTATAAAACTAAACACAAAAACACATGATTACACGCCTAGAGAGCAACTGTAGCTTGTACAGTTTTAAAACACGGAGTTGCCACCGATGCAATAAATTGGTGAGTGTTGGTTGATGCTCGAATTTTCCTCCACTACGCCACTGTTCCAGCTTGCGTGAGCTGGTGAAGCCTGGAGTGACTGGCCTTGTGTTCGACACCAGCAGCGAGCTTTGTCAGCAGATATGTGTGAGTACTACCCCGAAATTGGCTTTTTTAAGTGCAGAGCACTTTAGGGGCTCGCCTTGTCGTCGCAGCTCGCTCGCTGGACCCAAGTAGAGCCCCTCGGCGTTCCGTCGTAGCGGCTGTCGTCGCGGCGTAACCCAGAGGCTTCGAAAGCAAAGCGGTTTATGTAGTCATAAACGTTCGAAACTCGTGAACAGCTGGCGCTTGTCATACACCTCCCCGTTGTTTAGCGCAAAGAAGTACATTTGAGGCAAAATAAACGTAATTAACCGGCAGCGCCGGCGTTCATTTAGTTAGGAATGCTCATTGGCTTCTTGGTTTTTACAATAGTAAGTGGAAAAAAAGTGGCAGTGCAACGCCGGCACGTGCGGGAGGAAAAGCAAGCACAAAAAAAACCAGCATTCCCGCTGGCGCAGTTTCAGGCGGTGGCGCGCGAGCACTGTGAAAGCGGGAAATTTGAATTGCATTGGGTGGTAGCAGTGAGCGGATAACGGCGCCACAGCCCATTATGGCGAATCACTGCTCTGCACTTCTGACAGCTTTCACATTGAGTGGAACGGCTTCAATTTTTTTTTAGTATTCTCCCTTCACGTCACTGGTGATGTCATGTAGTGCAAAATCGGACAGCTTTTCATTAGTTTCTTTTTTATTTTATTTTTACAAAAAGTTTTTCGGTGCTGGAATTAAGAGTGGAGTGAGTTACCATGAGCTAATTCTCTTAAACTGAACAATGCTGTATTTTGTCTTCATGGCCCCTTTTTTTAAGGCATGTATACCATAGACCAGGTATTACAAACTGTTTTTTCAAGCAGGAAGTTGAATTCTGCTGCTTTCTTCACTGCATTCGTTCTGCTCTACGTTCTTTCATTCGCTGCAGGACTTGCTTCAGGGGTTCCCCAAGCCGTCGGAGCAGCTGGAATCCATGAGGGCAAACGTACACAAGTGGCAGAGCGTTCGCTGGGACGACAACTGGAGAGCCGTTGCACTGCCGAAATTCCGCGGTGACTAACATTTGGTGGTGCTACTGTGCCTTCAATATCCTTGCTTTGACCCAAACATCCAGCTAACTGTGCTTCTGTGAATATGTGTTGTGAAAACGTGCCTGCAGAAGTGTTCAGTGCCTCTGTGTCAGCAAACTTTCAAAGTAAACTTCGATGTGATGTACCTAAGTGTTCGTTTGTGCCAAATGTGGAGTTTAATTTTTTTCGAGAACCCTTTTTTTGGGGGGGGAGCAAGAATGTTGGGGTTGTGGACCAAAAATATTTGGGAGTACTGTGAATAAATTGTTGACAAGTCTCGGATTTCCTTTGAAGTGCACTGCATATTTCTCTAAACTGTGTTCGTTTCTTTTTGCATTGACTTTGTTCTGCTGGTTATGAAAGTCCCTGATCTGTGCTCTGACCACTTCTTGTGTGGGTCCGTATGCACTGTAGTTCACTTGCTCTAGTGGTTGGAAGATGGTAATACTAATAATAATAACGAGGCTCTATTCAACTTTTAGATACGATATATTTACGGCAACACCTAAGCACTGCGACCGTGCGAGATGCATTGATGCTGTGCAGATGGATGCCTCTGTCTGCCATTGCTGTGTGCTAGAAAAGGTAGTGCAGTCATAAAACAGAAGTCGGCTATAATGATCCAGGAACGTCACGTAAGAGAAGCTCGTGACCACAGTGAAAAAGGTTTCGCAGAGTACAGTGAGTGTCATGTGACAAGATGCCAACAGGCCGACAATGTATGCACTGGCAGGTGATGCGCAACGACTCTATGCCATTCACGACATTGAAGGTGTTGTAGTGTTCACCAGCAGTAACAAGATCATCATGATCATCTGGAAAGTATTACAAAAGTGAGTTGTTGCTCCAAGGTCTGCTCAACTCAGAGAGTTTAATGACCAATAGCAGAGAAACACCTGACCCTGGTGAAAGACATCTCGCAAAAGACTGTGAGTGCCATGCGCGACAAGACAGCGGCAAACAATGCATGCAGCAGCAGGCAAGGCAACCCTCGTTGGCCATCAAGGTCAACAAGAGTGTCGTAGCATTCACAAGCTGAATGGTGAAGACCCAAAACATCATCACTAGGATCGCCAAGATGTAAATATTGAAAGTTCTTTGTTGCTTCAAGGTCTCCACACCCATAAAAGCAGTGACCACCTTTGAGAGACAGAATCACAAATAGGATATAGAAATGCGTGGCCTGCCTGCCTGCTTTTTGGTAGCTGCAATCCCAGCGGAAGGCTTACGTGTGCAGATCGCTACTGAAAGGAGGTTTGATATGAACCCACTCGGTGGGTAGGTTGGATACTTCCTTGCCTTTTTAATGAAGTGCTTCTTGTAGCCTACTTCAGAAACTTGGATGATGGCCCGGTTTATTGGCTGCAGCAAGGACGTCGTTTGTGAAATCGGAAGTCTCGTTTTGGTGTTGGCAACATGGGCACAAAAGTGGAAGCAGGAAAAGAGAGCCAGCTGATTCTTACTCCAGGCTTTCAACCACTTGCTGAAATGTTCCCTGGCCACCCACGCTTTCTATTTCAGCATTTTTGCTTAGCTCTGGCAAAAAAGGAATGCTTGCCTGTCCATAGGTATGACGACGTGTTCCACTTCAGAGATGTGAGCGGTTGAAAAAAAAGCATTGCGAAAAAAAACAAAAACAGGTTTATCTTTTTCAACAGGATGACGTTGAAAAAAACAAACAGCTTATCCGGCAAAATACGTTGTGATGCGACCGATCTGCACTGAGGGAGGAGGAGGAATAGCTTTATTGTCAGAGGGGGCATCAATGCCCTAGTGGAGAACGAGAGGAATACGGAGGGCGGGAGGGAATAATCGAAAATATATCACTGTTCCAAGGTTCAATTACTTGAAATGGTGGATAACATTTTAGAGTCTATCGTTCTGTGAACATACAGTTAGTAGATTTCGTGAAGAGATGGGTACTACATTTATGACGAATCGGTCCACGTTATCACACCAACTTGTAGAGATCACTGGTTAGTGAGTATTCAATTATTTTCTCTAGCGCCGAGCGGTTCTCTTCTAACATGTTGCAAATGCACTTCTTCATCTGAAAGGAACGCTTCCTGAAATCAATGACGACGTGAAATCGTGCACAGATCTTGGAAGCAGACGCTCTGCTGAGACTTTCGTGATGCAGCATAAAACAATTATATTTTTTTTCCATCTAAATGGAGAAATTCATTGGCCACTTTAGTCTTTTCAGCGATCTTAAGGAGAAAGCCAGCAATTATCGAAGACTTCTCTGCTGCATCAAGTTTGCAGTACTGTCACGTTCACCTCTCATGCGGCACGCATCCGGATAATCCTTGTTCCATCTTGGCACGGTACAGGATTAAGTGTTCTTAGTTACCTCACTTGGCTGCGGCTGTTGGCGACCCGGGTTGTAATCTCATTCGAACCCGAATAACTTTCTATGTATATTTTATATACTTATTTTCTCTTTACAGTGCCCGTAATTTGGTTTCATTCATATAGTCGCCAACAACTACGGTCACTTTTTGCATTTGATGGGACATATATTTTATTTTATTTTATGTATTTTACATTATATATATATATATATATATATATTTTATAGATCTGCGTGGAATCGCCTGTTTTAAATTTTTCACAGTTTTCTGAGAAATAAAACATGAAAAAAAAACTTCATTTCACGCCCCTCAAAATTTCATGAAAACCTGCATCTCTACTTGGAGTCCACTGCAACAATATCCGGCCCATCGCAGCCCTATGTACAGGCACTGTCAAAAGTAATTGGAACACGGTCTCATAAATTTGCAGGAATTTCTTCTTCCGGAAACTGCCTGGCTGCATTGGTGTGCATTTAAGAGTGTCCTCCCTAATAGAGAAAGCTTTCTGGAAAGCAGTAACAGCTGTCATAAAGATAGTAAGACAAATGTCCTAAGATATTCACAAATCATTGTTAAAATTATGACGGCTCCTGTACACCACTGTGCAAGTTTCTTATGAACCTCACTTTTACCACTACTATACGCACCCTTGGGAAGGGAGATTTTATATTATTTTATCTGAGGAGCGTTTTGAGAAGTAATATGGCAGTACCTTCACGAAACCAGCCTAACAATTCCAGCCATATAAAACACCGCAGCTTCGAATTCTGTATTCTGCCTCGTACCTCTCGACAAAATGCAATTTTTATCTCTGGACGTGTAAATCACTTGCTTCAAGGGGGATTCTGGGCAATGTGTGAAGGTTGATGGCTTTTTTTGCACACACGGTACTGGCTGACCTGACGAACAAAGGTTTTGTGGGCATGGATAAAAAGAAGATGGGGGTAGGGAGTGTTAAAATGCCCGTGTGCCATAATACAAGAGCTCGTTAAAGATCTCTAGTTTTTAAAATTAACCGATAGCTATTCACTATGGCGCGCCTTGTACCGAACGTGTAATTTTGGCACATGAAATTCTAATTTTCCTTTTGACCATTGCCCCCCTTCCCTAGCAATCTCAGAAAAAAAAAATATTTAATTTCTCCTGCTGTTGCTTTCGTAATGCTTATAATGTCCCTGTGGAGATTGTTTAGAATATGTTTATGAATAAAAAAATGTTGCGTAAAAATGATGCAAGCTGGAAGCAGCCATCAGATTGGTGTTCCCATACAGGATATTTCGGTGGCCAAATGTAAAGAGGAATCCGCTTTACAACCATGGTTTTTTGTTCTTTCAGGGAAAAATGTCAGGCCTCTGCTTGTGTGCACAATCCGACCGCTGGAGGCGAGGCCTACATGAGAAATTTGAGCAAGCTAATTAAAAAAGCACTGGCTCCAATCCATGCTGTGAAGGTGGTTGGAAAGCAAAGCTTTATACGACACCCACAACAATTGCCCATGCGACGTCACTTGAATCCACACACGTGGCTCTACAAAGAGTGAAACACTGAGATTCTGCCAGCCGTTACCTGGAATTCGCGTGGGCGGCGTCCCGAACGCAGCAGCAGCGTCGGCCACGGCCGGGCTAGAGCGGCGGACGCCGCCACTGTAGCCCGGCCGTGAGTCGGGATAAGGAAAACGGAGAGGAGCGTCTTTCGAAGGGTGAGACAGACCTAGCCATCCTGATGTGCTAGCTTGGGGCTACACCACTGCGCAACACATGCGCAGACACCGAAACGATTCGGCATGGGAGCTTAGTGATTCCCATTTATACCGATTTAAACTAGTTACTTTAGTAAGTTTGAGAATTGTGAGAAAGCTGAGAAAACTTTTATAATCGCTGTTTATCAGAACCAGTTACGAACTCCCATTCGTGGCCAGCAGTGCGTAAAAGGTAGTGTTTCTCTAGCGGCCAGATGTCTGTATGTGGTTTGAACATTTTGTTTTCCTGCTCTGCAAACCAATCCTTAACGTACCGTTGCCGTACGACCACTTAATTCTGTCGGGTGCGGGTTACCCTGGAGGTGCTGTCGAACAAGTTAATCAAGCTGTGCGAAGGAAGTGCGCAATGGACGCGAAGCTGCGCCACAACAGGCCCAAAACGACAGTCGCTAAAGCAGATGACAAAGCCGTACTGCCGACGTGCCCGCAGGTACCTCCGCGCGGGGAACGCTGTGTAAATTCGCCGCGCCATCTACAGTGTGCTCCGTCAGTGAACCCCCCAACCCCCCCCCGGCGTCTCCACCGCGTTGGGAGTTCGGAGTTCATTGTCCCACACGCCGCGAAAGAACCGTTGGCTGGCAGAGGTAAAAAGCTTTGCTTTAAAAGCGGCTAAGCACGTACACCATGAGTGATTATGTGTTGCTGAAAAGGGCTCTCATACACAATAACACAAATGAATGAATGAACGACTTTATTTAGAAATAGGCCTGAGGCCCTGGGGGGTTATTGGAAGATGAGGGAAGGGGAGTCGAAAGCCTCAATGCAAATCTCATGTACGCTATTAAACACAAACTGCCCGTAGAAGAAAATGATGCCATAGAAGAGAATAATGATCTTGATAATGGAAGCTTGTTAACCGCACCACTGGACACGTTCGTGTTTGTCTGCGCAGTTTATACTGCGATGGACTCGAAAGCAACTGCCTCGGTGGCAGCTGTGAACTGTGGTGGCCCACGGAAGATATGCGTGGTTAACACAAAAATGCCGCATGGCGAGCAGACGGCAGGGCCAGCTGTATCTAAAACCAACCCGAGCTGACACGCAACATCAGCAACGCGAAGGTCACACAACGCTCGGATCAAACAGAAAAAAAATTACGCCTCGCGTAACGCCTCCCCTCGCGGGAACCCTGGTGTGATGCGACGCTGAGGGGGGTTCAAGCGCAAGTGGAGAGCAACCGTCGACCGAAAGGCCGCCGGAGAGCGGCACGCCGGTTATATGCGCAGCGCGCCCGAAGGAGAGGAGACCGCGGAGAGAGAGAGAGTACTGCACATGCGCAGCACCGCGCGCAGCGCCGCCCACCGGCGGAGTGAGAGCGCGCTGGGCCGCACACCCGCAGATTTGAGAGAGTGTGTTCGCTCTCACCTGGGCACGCGCCGGCGCGTCTGCCGCGGCTATGACGCAACACAATCCACTTTAATCCAATCCAATCCAATTCAATGCCCCTCGCGAGCGAGTGGAAAGGCTGCGGACAACAACGGATGCACGCAGGAAGGACAGGGCCGCCGACAAGAGATGCTCTGAGCGTCGCATCAGAAAACCCTTCACTTGATCAAAAGATCTTACGCACACACAAGACCTGCAAGTCGAACAGCATATGTCCTAGAAAACAAGATCTAGATTTTGGATTTTTATAGGAAAGGGGCCGGCGCGGACGCCAGACCCCACTACCAAAAATTGCATGCTCCATCTACCCCAGTTTGGGGAAGTGGCAAGCTTCAGCCCGCCGCAGTGCAATGGCGGGCCTCCACTTGAGGCGCGGGCCATCTTGATCACCACACAGCCCAGCACCAGGTAAGTATGCATTAAATGCGGCCAAAAGCAGATGCCATTTGCCACATTCGCTAATGTGGTGCCGGTGGGGCTGGCTCATCAAGTTAAAGATTTTTTGCAGTTCTGCGCTTGAAATTGGCAATGTAGGCCGGTCCAGAATTGTGAACCATTTCGTTCAAATATCTTTTAATAGAACTATTGCCAAACAGGCGTGGTCTGTCCTGGCGCAAGCTAAAGCTGGCTGCAAAAAGAGACACCTGACAGCAGTAGCGTAGCCAGACGAGGCCACGAGGCCTTACACACGGCTTTCGCTCGCTACGCCACGCGCTCAAAAAGTATGTAGCCGAGTAGGTGTATTTTGAAGCCTAATGACCCTGACAGTTTTTGCACACCGAAGCTGCACGTCATCTCTTTTTTGTGTTGTTTTCGTGTCGCAAAAAGACAAAAAGTACAGGTGAGCCCACTATACCCTACGAAGATTAGTCAAGAGGATGGCTAAACTGACTTAAATTCGCGGTGACTACACCTAACTCTGGGCCAATGCTGCATGGTCAGCTGACTTGAAAAATATTTCCGTTATGCCCGAGGGAGCTGATAGAATGGACCTCCCTGTATGTAAACACCGTGACGTCACGAAGCGCACGTGCGTGACGGGTGGCGCCTGCTGGCGGCCGCGAAATGCGGCGGTGGTTTTATACCCCCCCCCCCCGCCAACACCCCCTTGCCCCAGAAGGATTTCAACTCCCCCCAAAAAAGATCCCACAACCACCATCACCCTGCCCAGGGCCAATACTCCCCTAGGAGGACTTCGACCCCCTCCCGCCGCCCCGAAATCGAAATTCTTGATATACCCCTTTATCTATTGATCTTTCGGATCCGTCGAAGTTCACGCCGCCGTGCAAAAGTGAGATGACAGAGGTACGACATCCGCGCCTTGTATTTTATTTTATTTCACGAAACACACCGCACTTGAATTTACCCGCCGCGGTGGCTCAGTGGCTAAGGCGTTGCGCTGCTGAGCACGAGGTCGCGGGTTCGATTCCCGGCCGCGGCGGCCGCTTTTCAGATGGAGGCGAAAGGCAAAAACGCCCGTGTGTACGAGATTTCGGCGCACGTTAAAGATCCCCAGGTGGTCAAAATTAATCCGGAGCCCTTCACTACGGCGCGCCTCATCGCCTGCGTTGCGTCGGCGCGTTAAACCCCCACAATCAATCAATCAATCGCACTTGAATTCTTGGAACATGATCATTTTATCTTTCCAACTTTTGTCAAGGCTGCATGTCAGTCCAGACCTCACCTTGGTCCCTCCCAAGCGTAATCTCGCATTCGTTTTTCACGCACGAATTGAGCAGTCCTCGGATCAGCCCGCGTACTACCTACGAGTGAGGCAAAAAATGATCCGTTTTTTCCCTGCGCCCGCAACCAAAATCGGTGGTTCTGCACCTTGTTTTTCAATGCACTGAAGGGGACAAAAGCGTACGACAATCACGACAATGTGGCACACACAACGTGCCACAACGCCGGGGCACCGATATAAGGCGAGAGCGTACGCAAGTGCGCACGCGAGCGAAACCAAACTTAGTTTTTCGCTCCACCTCTCAGTAGATAGGACCCTCGTTACACCGCTATGATGTAAAGAAAGGTGGCGCGGTAACTCCCAGGAGAAGGCCAAATGCAATCGTCACAGCAAACCGGAAAACGTGGCAAAAACAACGCAGCCGTAGGCCGCTCCGTGCTTGTGAATGTTTAAACGGCCGCGCGTTCGAGCAAAGCCGGTCGCGGTTCGAGCTATCCAACGTCAGAAGTCAAGTTCGGCTTGCAGCTCGTGAGGGTGCTACCTGAGCATGCGATCTTCGTCTCGCCTCGCTTTGTACAGCCACAGCGGCAGTACCTCCATGATAAGAGGCTGGGAGCGCAATTGCGCTGGGGAAAAATCCCGTATGGCGCCTTTGGCGACGCCGCTCGGCTCCAGCTGGTCGCGGCGACTCGCGTTTGTTCGTGTGAGGTATAAAATTTTGGTCTCAACTTCCGGACTAGAATCGCTTGAAATCCGGAAGTCACGTGATACAAGTGACGTTTATATCTTTGAGTAAAGTAATAATAAATACCAAGAAAACTTATGCAATATCAAAGTAGTTACAAAAAAAATTGTGAAACACTCGAGCTCATTTTGTGAACAAGCGAGATATCCATTGACTACGGTGATCATCCATTGCCAAACGTGGTGTCGTCTGCTCAACTCAGCGGGAGGTTCCCGTTTGAACCCATTCCCATTTCAACCTTACCGCTTGGTCCCTGCCGTTTCAACCCGGTGCAAGACGACCTTCGCGTTTCCCCCTTTACCATTTCGCATGTTCCCATTTGAACCCACTCCCATTTCGACCTTCTCGTTTGTTCCCTCCCATTTCAACCCGGCACAAAACGCCCTTTCTGTTTCCGTATTTTCCCATTAAGCCCCTTCCCGGAATAACGTGCCCAGGTCGACTCGGGTGACTCGGAATAAGGCGTGCGATTTTTTAAATTAAAGTTAGCCCCACTGTACTCTAACCCAATGTTTCGAGTTACGCCCGACGTATACCCTGAAAATTAAGTTGAAGTGACGTCAAATGTATTCCACAGTAAAAAAAAAAAAAATGGCTGGCGGAACGAAAGTACAGACATGCCGTATTAGCCCTCATTCCCACAGCCGTTTTTAACCCCATCACGTCACCGTCACGTCACTGTCTTTCATCATGGGCGCCGTTTTCTGGCCGATTTCTCGTCGAAAACGGTGCGACGGTGACGGGAGGCCGAGCTCTACGTTTCCGTCACGTCAACGTGACGGGACCATGCTCCGTAATCAGAAAATAAATTTTTACGGCTAAATCTAGCGAAACGTGAGCACAAACCATTTTCTTTACTTTTCAGATTAAAAACGCTCAATTCTAGGCTAAACTGATCACTAGGCAGACGACCCTGTAATCTGACGAAGAGTATACGAACGCTACTCGTCTACGTCTCCGTCGCGGTTTCTTGACGTGACGGTGCCGTGACGGGGAAGGTGACGGCTGTGGGAATGAGGGCTTAATCTACACCACCATATTTATTGCAGTAGTTCGTTTTACGATACGTGGCGTCAATTTACAAAACAACAGGTAGTTTGCTGCGTTACGTCCAAAACTGCACCTCCGCGTTGGTCGAGCGGTCTGGAGCGTGTTGCTCGCATGCGTACTCCGGCAGCGGTGTGGGTTCGAGTCCCGACGGTTGCATAGGATTTTCAAAGTATTGAATTGTTTTATATACGAATGCACATCCGGTAATTTCCATATATAACACCGAAAAGAGAAGTAAAATACGGGAATTGACAAAATAGAACCTATTCCCACAGGCGCTGTGCCAGAAGCGTTCGTATCGTGGCGGGAACGAAGCTGGGTCTTTTACTGAATACAATCAATAATTTATTAGGGGCAGTAAAGAGCAACTGTTTTATTTCTACGCAGTAAAAGATCTCGCGAAATTTAATTACGAAATCTAACTAACTATAGCTACCAGCGGGACCTTGCTCGCGAACAACGCTATAGTCAAAGCGCGTCATTTGCGATACCCATGGATGTTCTGAAATATATTTCCACGTAATAAGTGCGAGCCATCACCTTACCCTTTTCGCACTTCTACTCCGCCTGAACGGTAAAAAATTTTCAATGCGTAAGCATTCTTTTTGGAGTACCCCACCGTATGCGTGATGCGAAAAACGTACCGCCACGTATCTGCACAAAAATGTGTAATATTTGCGCCCCTTTCTTGAGGCCCGTTCACACTTGCGACGAAAGCGAGCGAAAGCGACGGGACCAATTTTTGTCGCCGCGGCAGAAATCGCGTGGCTTCGTCGCAAGTGTGAACGGGTGAGTCTTTAGCGTTCGTTTCTTCGTCTTATGGAGCGAATTATTTCGACTGGCTTATCTGCTGCACCGTGTTTGTGTCTCCTTGTTCGGGTTCGTTTTTTGGTATGACTGTGCTAATAAGGTATTTTCGCATCCAATTTTGCGTTTCCAGTTCATAATTGCGCGAATTTTGTGAAGCGGACACATCAGCTCCAGGCCAGAGATTTATACACACTCGCCCAGCACCTCCTCCCTCCCCCCCCCCCAGAAGGAATTCGACGCCCCCAAAAAGATTCCACGAGTACCAGGCCCAGGGATTTATACAGCCCCCCCCCCCCTCCTTCCAGCAGTCTCTTAACACCCCCCAGGAGGATTCCGACAACCCCCCAAAATCGAAATTCTGGATAAACCCCTGGTTGGCAGAACGCACCTTCACCGACGGCCCGGCCTGGCCGCGCGGCGCCCGAAAGGAACAATGTGCCGTTGGTTCGGACCGTCGCTGGTCGCCTACATTACAGGTCTAGCTGTCCTAGCTGTCCTAGGAGGGTCTAGCTGTCCTAGCTGCGGCCGTCGCACCTCCATGTGGTTTTCTGCACCTACAACCTCCGCAACGCTTCGTGTACCGTGTGGTCAACTGGCGAGTGACGCTTTCGGATAATAAGTGTGCGACAGAACAGCCTAAACGAGCCATTTTGAAGGTTGGTGCTGTGGCGACGCGTTCCAAGAATGCTTTTTTAAGATGCTTTGTGTTCGGATACATACCAAGGAAAGCTCATTCATTGTTGTTTTCGGGGTCCACCTAAGCTGAACAGCGTATACGCTCCCTGTTCTTGGTCTCTTTGCGTCACCCGGAGGCAGTGGCGTAGGCACGATTTTATGTCGAGGGGAAAAAGGAAAGGTGAAGCATGAAAGGATTAAAAAGTAAAACACTCAGCAAGAAAACAATTATGTAAAAGGCCAAAACGAAAAATTATTCCAATAAAAATATTTTGATGATGTCGTCTCTACGTAAGTAAGCGATTGTTTTGTTACCGTTTTCCCCATGAAATCGCGAAACGGGTCATCGTCATTGTGAGAGTACACATAGGAGCCAGATATGGTTAGTGCGTATAGCCTGCGACAGTGGCGCTGAAATAATTATCGATAGTCATTATTTCATGATAGTTAAAGTTACCATGGCCTTGCACGCCCGCTGCATACACCAGCGTCGAGAGGCCGCAACAAAAGAATGCATTCACTAAGTCCGTTCGCTTAGGGCAAGCTGATTTTTCGAGTTTTTTTCGAGAAGCGTGAGCTACCTATCTCGCTGCGACGGCATGAGGCTACATGCGAGTACTGCAAGCATCTCTGTTTCGCCGAATCCTCAAGGCATAATATAATTGATGAAGGTAAAAAATTATTGTTCTTACAAGCAATAAATTTCGTTCGTCTTGAAGAGATCCCCCCATACGACCAAACTTGTGGTCTATCTGGCGGCAGGCGGCTCGCGCGCATCGCTTGTCGAAACATTTACATCGCGTCGCCTAAGCAGGTTAGGCATTCACTGCCTTTTTAATGATAGTACTGTACCCGTCAAAACATGACAGCATTTCGCAGCAAGAAAATTTACGTGGTTGTTGCGTGTTTTCTGGTTTTCGATCGACCAGGCAGCTGGTTTCTGATCCTGGATCCTGGTTTTTGCGTGTTTTCTTTTGATTTTTTGTTCGTTATTATGAACAATGCACTGTACCTCGTCACTTGCCCTCCATAATGTAATGCCCTCAGGCACTTACGTATGAAATAAATTAAATATGAAATGAAACACACGAAGCCCTGATACCTTACTGGTTAATACATGTGCGCTATGTTTCTGTTCTGTTATTTGAATGGCATAGAAATAGAAAAAAAAAATGTTTGCTGCGCATAAAGTTCATTCATCCTCCTCGTGCACGTTGAAGGAGCCAGGAAGTAAAACTCCAAGCTTCATTTTTTGAAAACATTTGTGGAGTTACACTCATTCAAATTTCACTTACAACATAGAAGGCGGTTTTCAAGGACATAAAGGACCAGCGATTTAGTGCCGCACCCCGAAGTGTCTTCGAACTAGCATCGCTAAACCTCGCCACCCCCCACTCCACCTCCTAACCATGGTGCAACTAATCCCCCCAAGTTGACCCAACATATGAAACTGCTGAAGCACGTCTAGGCTAATAAAAAAAGGCACGAAACAACCATTATGTCCAAAGCGTGTAAAATGAATAGTCAACGCGGGCGCGTGTTTAGATTGCAGGTTTTTATTCGCGCGCGCGCAAACGTGGCGGTTCGTAACTTCCGACCAAAACGGAAGAAGAAAGAATGCAATTAGCTTGCAGAGACACGCTTGCGCGTGTGTGGCTTCCTTCCTCGCCCGTCAGAGCGCTGTGACATTTTGGGAAAGTGGTGTCGGGAAAACTCGCGCCTTCCTGCAAGCCACCAGAGGCAGGTCACGTCCAGAAACGGGCCGGCTAGGAGGAGCAGACGATGACGGCCCGCGGCTCTCGAAGCAGACGACGCGGCGACGGCAGTGGCGCCCCCTCGGGGCGCGTCGGCGCACTCTGCGATTCATGTCACGGCGGCACAGGTAGAGCAAAAAATAATCACAAAGCTCTTCGCGTAACGGGCCAATGAGCGCGGCTTCGGCAGGGGGAAAAAATACACCTGTAGGAACTGGTTTCTCGGCCAATGAGGGGCCACGTCTCGGCAACCAAGTTCCGCCCGTGGCAGCCTATCTCGAAAGCTACGACTCGTGTGAACCGCGGTCCCTTGGGTCCCGGCTCGAAGTGGGCCCGTAGCTCTTTTCTCCGCCCCCTCACTTTATCGTGCGCGATTCAAACGGCGAAGTTGTGCGACGGTGCGCGCGAGCGAGTGCCCCGGATTCACGAGCGCTGGCTCGGCGACGGTGCTCCACATCGGCCACCGAAGCGAGTCGACATTCCCAGCTGAAGGAACACACCACGTCTTCTCCGAGCCGGCGTGCGACCCAGGTAGTGTGACTCCGGAGAAACTCCTTTTCGCACCGCGATCTCGTTGAACCATTCCGCGAAAACTGTTGCCCGCTTTTCGGGCATCATCGCCTGTCGGGGGACGTGAATAGCGAGTTTAAATTGCGAGTGGCCCAGTGTGTTGGACGGGTCAAGGCGATCGCCGGACTATAATGCCTGTCGGGCGCTTATCCATTCTCTTGATCTCTATTTTTGTTCGGTCCGGAGCGGCCCAAAAAATGCTCTCCCTCGCCGAAACGTCACGAGAGCCCGTTCACCAGCACGGGTGGCTAGATTGGCTAGGCCTAGCCCACGAACGCACGGCTTCGTCTGTAGCGCTCGCCGCATTCTCGAGGAATGTCCGGATATCGTCTGCTACGCGCGGGCGGCCGCAGACGACGCAGTGACATTCCAGCCCCCATCCGCGACCGTTCTTTCACTGCCGCTCGTAGTAAGACGTTAGTTTTCAACGTTGTAGCTGGTAAACAGTGTTATCTAGCTTGAATTCGTTTCTGCCTCGGAGGTACCCGCACTGCGACGGGGGTGGACCCGTCTCAAGCGTTTCGGCCGCTCGCTCGGGGCAACCTGTTGATCTGTTTAGACATGGCGGCCCGTGTGGGACTTGAATGGTGACGTCAGCCGCCAATTTCTGGGTTCGCGCCGTGGGCGGGCCACGTATAGGCGGGACGGTGGTTTGTTTTGACGGCCCAATTTATGCCGAAGGGAAGTGATTGCTCCGTTCTTCTTCCGCCGCGGTGTGTTTTTGTTTAGCTTCTACGCGGCCCCGCTCGTCACGGTTGAGGGCGAGGCGTCGCTTTCAAGTGTGTCCGCGAGCGATCAACCCTTGCGGAGGGTTCAGAGGTTGTTGACGCCTCAGCAGTCGCACGCCCACGGCGTCGTCTTCGTCGTATGTGGAGCGCTTCGTAGGTGACTTACGAGCTCTGTCTGCCCCGGTTTCTTTGCGTCTGTGTACGTGTCTGTGTGAGCTGCGTACTATTGCCGAAAGCTGTCACGCGAATTTGGCGTCCGGGTTTTAGCTATTTTTTGCTATTGGTATTGTGAATTGCTTGATCAACAGTCCCAGCGCGTTTGTTGAAAATTGCTTTACAAGAAGGTAATATCCGTTTCCCACGCTAATTGTTTAGAGTACAAATTGTAGGGCTTGACTGACAGCAGACAGGGCACATTGACTTCAAATTGATGTGTTCTACTCAACGCACCAGCAGCGAAAATGATATAGCGAGAAGTAATATTGCTCTCTCTCTCTCTCTCGCTTCTCTCTCTTTCACACACACACACACACACACACACACACACACACACACACACACACACACACACACACACACACACACACACACACACACACACACACACACACACACCACATATATATATATATATCAGCCGGCGGGCATGTTTTTTTCCACTTTTATTTCTTTCTTTAAAAAAACTATCTGTTTCAAGGATAACAAAATGACCCACCGCATTTTCCCCTCTGCTTTCCTTGGCTTTCTTGACTGCCTACCCTTATTTATATATATATATATCTTGCTGAATATCAGAACCCCCCCGTCTTAAACTCCTCTAAAGCGTCCTTACGTGTTTAAAAGGTTTAATGTCATGGGATGAAGGTTACTCGTTCACATTTTCTGCTTTAAAACTTTATCCGCTTCTTTGGAACTTTTTTTGGTGCCGTTTGGTTCTCACACATAGTATTTCTATCGGTCAGTTACATGAAAGTCTCCCGGGGATCGAGACCAAAAAGCTCCAATTAAACCACCTACTAAATCCGCGCTGCTGCTTCTGCGCATTCATGGCGCCGACGACGGTGAAGCACCGATTCGTGTACTGTGCTCGGTTGAAAACACAGCAGCTGACTCCACCACACTACTAACTTAGAGGGAACAAGAACATATCGAAGGCGAAGAAGTGAGGGGCGGGGAATTTAGTCGAAACGGAATGTAAAAACGCGGTTGATACGAATTCCTCACGGGAAATACAAATGCATAATCGGAGAAGTGTTTTGCATTGTTACATTGTGACCGAGCTTTCAGTGCGCGGGTGCCGGTAAAACGCAATAGCCGGGTACGTATTAATGGGGTTCGACTATATAGTTTGGATGGAATTGAGCAATAGTTTAATATGATCATAGAGCTACGAGATAAGATTCGCTGGGGAATATAATGAATCAAGGGCACACCGAGGTGCACGCCAAGAATGCAAGGGTATAAGTAATGAAACTCCAATTTTTGTTCCTGAATTGAATCTACACCCCGAAGGTGTGGGGCATATCCGTTTAGTGGATCCGGGATGCGGATTATTTAGATCGCCTAGTTTCTTCAGCGTCGCCTACATGTTTTTTTTTTTTTTTAAGGCGACATCTATGTTTGGTCACTTCACCTAGATTTCGCAATGTATCTGGCCCCGTAAAATACCATCAGCCGCTCTCCATTGACATATATACATTATTCTCTCACGCCCCCCCCCCCCCCCCCCCCCTTTCAGAACGATCGGGACAATCACTCAACGCAGTGTCTCAAGCGGCTTTGCAATGAACGCCGAGTCAAAATAAACAGCACTATTTACGTCATGGTTTGTAACCCGTAATGTTATCGAACTTCCTAGACATGGTTTCTGCAACAAATTGACGCGTGACTATTACCTGAAGTTGGAGTTTCCTCAAATAAAAGCGCTCTTGCAGGAATTTTTCGAGTGGGTCCTCCACCGGATGTAGCTGCAGGTACCGAACCACCAACCTTGTACCGAGCTACTAGCTCTACTTGATACAGCGAGGTGGACCATTAACTGCGAATACCGCGAACTTGCCTATTCATTCAACGAACTCAGCCCTTTGAAACTACCGGCATTTCTTTATTTTTCCTTTCCCATCCCTTTGTCACGTCGCGACCACAGTGGTCCTCCTTTTCCAGCAAAAGTTCTACTTTGTAACAGTTGAACCTTGAACCACGGTCACAGAGACCCGCCAATAATTTCGTTGAATCGGGAACTTCGTAAAACGGAGAAAACATTAAGTGCATGGGAAACTGCGGGGTATTCGTACTAGTTCGTTATATCGGGGGATTCGTAAATTAGGAGTGTCTGTCGTAAAATCGAGGTTCAACTGTATATCGCCTTTACGCTTGAGTAGGAGAGACGAGAATGTACTTGGAGAGCGCGGGGGAGTACGGAAGAAAAGGTGACAGCGAATCACAAGAAAGTGCGGACGCCACAAAGTTTACGGAAGGATGCGGAGAAAAAAAACGAGGAAACGAGATTGCCAAGCGAGATACTATATGTCGGAAAGACTGCCGTCAGAGTGAAAAAAAAAAAAGACCAACGGGAAAGAAACGTTCACGATCGAGAGCGTCCAAATACCAGACAAAAATGTCGATGCAGCCTTTTTTCCCTGTTGTGATTTTTTTTCTCCAAGAAACTACGAGAATGACGCTGTTTATGCAGAGGTTATAAACTGCTTTGTGAACACGCACGCACAGACCAGACAGACAGACAGACAGACAGACAGACAGACAGACGACAGACAGACAGACAGACAGAGGGACGGAAGGATGGACACGGTGTTGCAACAATAACTCAACGTCGTTTTAAAAAAATAAATTCTGAGAACTGCTGGCTTGATGCGCGCCCTAACTTTGTACAAAGGTCGCATTTTGCGCTTTATTTTGTCTTTGATAATACCCCAAACTGTGTTGCCCTTTACCAACCAAAAAACCAGTTTTCCCGCAATTTAAGAAAGACAGCGCTTTCGTCTATGAGCTGAACTCTTAAGCTTTTTTGGTGTTGTTTACATGGATATCTGCGCGGAGAAAAAAGTTAATCTTGCGAAATTCTCGTTTTTAATCGACTACTGGCGACTTTACCGATCGCGATGGATTTTAATATATTGGCTCTACAAGCGTTTGTTTAAAGTTCTAATGAGTGAAAAAAGAGTCCCAGCGGCGTTAAAAGCGATAACAATTAACAACGCAGTTTACATTTAATCTTAATAATCACTGTTACTACGGTGCGGACTCCATGGCACCTCCATTACAAACTAGCCTCCAAAGCGAATCTTAAAGGAGCCATGAAGAGAAAATATAACTTCGTTTAATTTGAAAGAACTAGGATTCAGTATCTCACTCAGCTCCATTACAGCCACAAAAGATGTTTTTTTAACGAAAAAAAAAGCAAGAAGTATTTAAAACTTTCAAATTTTGCGCCACAGTGACGTGTATGAGCAAGAATGACGTCATACGGGCCAACAATAAAACATAATTTTCAGTGCGTTAACTGCACGTTAGCATTCAAGTGATGCGGTCAAATGGAACTAGAGGCCCCATTACAGACGTCCAGTCATGTGTCGTCGCGACAGGTCAGTTAGGCGGCCGCCAATCGCACAAACAAGGTTCCGTGACGTCATAGAAAAGTTGCGGGAAATTGGTTAGGGGGTCGCGACTGCTTCAGACGTTTTATTTTATATCTCCGTTATTGTTCGAGGATTGCGATGATATTGGTATCATTGTTATCGGGACTAAGCAGTCTTTCTAATAAACCCAACTTGTATTTTGTCTTCATGGCTCCTTTAAACGTTACAATAAGAGTACATGTATGCTTGTACAAGCACCATGCAATAACGTTGGCTAGGCTGGAATGAATCTCAATCGATTAATTTTGGTACAGTGCGGATAGGAAAAGATGTTGCGGAGTTATCCTTACAGGTTTACAAGTTGTCTTTAGAGAGGCCATGAAGACAAAATGCAACTTTGTTTAAGTTTATAGAACTGCACTTCAGTACCTCCATTACAACCACTAAAGATGTTTTTTAACCGAAAAAAAAACAAGAATTATTTAAAAAAAACATTCAAATTTCGCGCTACAGCGACGTGTTGTGGGCAAGAGTGACGTCATATAGGCCAGCATTAAAAATATTTTTATCACTGCGTTAACAGGACGTTAGCGTTTAAGTGATGCGACCAAGCGGAACTAGAATCCCTCAGTCATTTATGTGTCTTAGTGGTGGTTTATGCCGACGGCCGCCGATCACACAAACAGTATTCTGTGACGTCATAAAAAAGTTGCCGGAAAGTGGCGGGGGAGGCGCCACTGCTTCGCGTGTTTTCTTTAATATCTCCATTGTTTGTTTGACGTTCGCGATAAAATTAATATGATTGTTACCGGGTCAAAGCAGTCTTTTTAATAAACCAAACTTGTATTTTGTCTTCAGTCATTGAACCCTTTAAAAATTAGTCTGTAAATTTTTATCTTTATACAGTTGTCCTTATAAGTTGTCTGTAAAAGTTGCCTTTAAAAAGCCTTCACAAGTCGACTTTGAGAAGTTGTCTTTATTTTGTTGCTTAAAGAAAGCATCTGAAACTGAAGTAGACAGCATGTCTATAGCCCCGGCGGTGAACACGGAGCATTGCTCGAGCAAAGCGCCATGCCCGGTTGATTGGTTTGCATCCCTATGCCTTCCTATTTATCCCTATCCTTATCCATATCCCTATACAGCAAATACTTCCCTGACAAGCCAAAACTGATTACGAGGTTGTAAGCATCACTGCTGAATTTGAACGTGAGCCTATGTGCCCGCCTTGTTTTTATCTTGAAATCGGACTTTTTCAGCAAAAAGAATCGTCGTTAAAACTCCCGCCGGATGGCAAAGACTTTCTTTCCTGTTCCGCTTGCGAGCATTCATTGTGGCGGCCTTGGCGTAGTTGCGTTTTAATTGGATCGCTGAAAAATGGTACGTTAAAGTGAACGCCCAAGTAGAACTGCTTTAATGATTTTTCTGATTGTATATATTAGGTACCGGCTAGCGCATATGCCTTTTTACTCAATGCATATATTGGGTCAGAAAATGGGCTCGCATTAACAGATTTTTAAGGGGCCATGACGACAAAATACAAACTTCGTACATTTTGAAAGAACTACCCTTTGGTAACTCACTCAGTTCCATACCAGCCACAAAAGACGTTTTTTAACAAAAAGAAAACGCAAAAAATATTGAAGAAATTCAAATTTCGCGCTACGCTTCAAAATGACGCAATACGACAGCAGTAACTCTTCGATAATCACTCCCGCGGACTCCCAGAAGCATTCCGGCATTCGATTTTCCCGTGTATCCCTATGGCTTCGAAGAACTACCGCGGACTATCCGCAGTGAGTCGAGACTGTAAATCGAAGAGCCCAGTGACTGACGCATTGCAGGCCAAAACCAAGAACAGCTATCAGTGTGTTGACCAGGGGCGGTATTCTCGTGTTTGTCCGTTTTGAAAACGTCCGTTTTGCGTCCGTTTTATTGCGACGTACTTCCAGTTGTAGGCGGGTTTTGGGTTGACTTTTGAGCAACTGTTCTTGTAAACACATTTTAAACGAATAAGCCTATTTCCAACCATCTTTTATGCGTTTATTATTCCGCCAGCGAACCAACAACAAGGCGACGAAAAATCGTCTGCTCCCAATCGTCTGCTCCGAGAAGCCGCGTCTCATAGCTCCGCCGTGCTTGTATGGCGTCACATCCGGTGTTCGCTTTTAGCCAATCAGGGCTTGCTCAAAACGGACACTTCTGAAATGGACACAAAGAGGACAAAACACGAGAATACCGCCCCAGGTGTTAGCATTCAGGTGATACGATCAGACGGTACCAGAAGCCCCACAGCAATCGTCCAGTCACGTTTCTTGGCGCTGGCTGTGACGTCACAGATACGTCACCAAAAGTGGCTGTGGTGTCGCCACTGCTGATTCGGCTTTCTTTTACACCTAGGTTATATGTCTGAAGTTGTTGATAAAGCTACGATCACTGTTAGCAGGATAAGCAGTCTTTTTGGTGAAACAAACTCTTATTTTGCTGTCATAGCCCTTTGAAAAGACCTGCTTTCTTCTCTCCCATTGTGGCATCTCATTTTTCCTACACCCCCCCCCCCAAAAAAACAAAAAAAAGCAACAAACAAACATGTAACTAACGTAAACGTTTATGCTTTCGATGCTCATTGTCCGTCCTCAAAAATACTACAACAGTCACTGCGGATATCAAGACCACTATCACTCACTCACTCACTCACTCACTCACTCACTCACTCACTCACTCACTCACTCACTCACTCACTCACTCACTCACTCACTCACTCACTCACTCACTCACTCACTCACTCACTTCAACTCACTCAACCTAGCTGCCTGCACGTGCTCGCACGGACCTCGCACGTAAAAACAATGGAGACTCTCACAGAAACACCGTAAAAGTTCACGAGGGCGAACGCAGGCGGAAACGGGCCGCTTAAACTTGCATCAACATAAAACAAACAAATAAAAAGGCAATTGTTAACGGTCCTCTCTTCCGCGGGAAGTCAGTGCCACGGCGTTCATACGGCGGATTCGCCACAAGAAAGAAACGGTGCCTCTCCGGTCGTCCATCATTTCAACAACCCTTACTTACTCCACGGCCCTTTTCGTCTAGACAATGGCGGACTAGTCTTCTTCTTCGCCTTTTTAGGATTCCAACGGGAAGGCGCCGTTATCGGGCGGAGAATAAATCAGAGTCAGCGCTACTATAATAGCGACAGTTACGTCGGTGGAGCGACTGCCCATTTCCGTAAATCCGAGGCATAATCGTTGACCTTGTAACCTTGCAAACTCGTCGGCAGTCCACTCTTTTGTATCCCTCCGCGACGCTGGCTCATGGCTCCGGGAATGAAATGTTAAACCGGCCGTTCTTCGCTCCTGCTCCGACAAACAGCTTGGGACGAGTTCGAAATATCGCAGATGTGAATCGGCATTGTCTTGCGTCCGGTTTCTAGGCCCGCATCGCCTATTTGCATTTTTATGGACCATATTACTGCCCGCAAACAAAATTCCCCAAGGGACTTCCGGTGTGGTAGAGATTCGATAAGAGGCCGCGTACTCCTGGTTTAGATGATAGAGCCGTCTTGTCTCCCTCGGAAGTGCTTATTTCGCTGTCAAGGACCGATTCTTCGACCACAAAATTCACAAGTATGTTGATTAAAAGCTCGTTTAAAGTGCCATTTTGCTGAGGCCGCTATGCATCAGGCAGGGAAAAGAGCTGTTGTAGAGGAAAGCCCGAAGGTGAACTTTGCCGGTTAAATTAGTTTCGCTACGCTTCTTTAAACTGAAGTCCGCACCAGTGAATCAAATATGCGCCCTCCGTGCATACACGCGCAAACGAATTCCTCTTCTAATAAATTAAAGCCGTTCCCTTCTTTCTCCGTGGCCGTTCCACTCAATGTGAAAGCTGTCGGAAGTGCAAAGCAGAGATTCGCCATAACGGGCTGTAGCGCCGTTATCGGCTCACTCTTACCACCCATCACGCTTTTCGCCGCCCTGTCTGATTCCTCTCCTGATGAATTCAACGGAGGTTTGTCCAATGCATTTCAAATTTCCCGCCTTCGCAGTGCTCGCGCGCCCCCTGCCTGAAAGTGCGCCAGCGGGAGTTCTGTTCTTCTTGTGCTTGCTTTTCCTCCCGCACGTGCCGGCGTTGCACCGCCACTTTTTTTTCGCTTACTATCGTGAAAACCAACCCAACGAGAGTTCCTAACTAAATGAACGCGGGTGCTGTCGGTTGGTTACGTATATTTCACCTCAGATGCACCTGCAGTTATCTTTGCGCCTGAACAACGGGGAGATGTAAGACAAGCGCCAGCGGTTCACGAGATTGGAACGCTTATGACATATAAACCGCTTGGCTTTCGAAGCCTCTGGGTTACGCCGCGACAACAGCCGCTACGACGGAACGCCGTGTGGCTCTACTTGGGTCCAGCGAGCGAGCTACGACGACAAGGCGAGCCCCTAAAATGCTCTGTACTCGAAATAAATAAATAAATACGAAGCCATTTTGAGCAACGGACGTATTTTATCGTAAACGGTGCGCAGTCATGCTAAGCTTGTGAGGCGCCGCGCAGAAGCAACGAGAACAATGGCGGAAGAAAGTAACCCGAGAACGCGTCATCTGCTTGTGGGATATGCACGGATGTGGACGGAGCGCGGACTGGCGCCCGTTTTTGCCAGCGCTGTGCGTGAGCGTGGGCTGGTAGAGTACAGCATGAGTTTATCCAAAATTTCGATATTTGGAGGTGTCGAAGTCCTCCTGGGAGGAATGTGGGGGATGTGGGGGAGGGGGTGCATAAATCCCTGCGCAGGGTGTTCGTGGTTGTGTTATCTTTTTTTTTTTTTTTGGGGGGGGGGGGGGGGTGCCGGAATCCTTCTGAGGGGGCTGTTGTGGTGTTAGGGTGGTGTGTATAAATCCCTGGAGCACTGTGAACGCCAGATAATTTTTACGAGCAGATTTAGTTCTGATCTGTCGGGGCTGAACGCACAGGAACACCTCGTGTACACTGGGCAAACTCATGTTTCCGAAAAGAAAAGAAAAAAAAAAGCAGGGGAGGAGGGGTACTGAAACACAATAAGATGTCCCATGTTTTTTTTTTTTATTTGCCTGTTCAGTGGCAGGATTCTTACGTTTTTTTGTTTTTTTTTTAATGTCCACTTCGCGCCAATTTAAATCGTGACGTAGTTGCACTTTTAAGGGATTCTGACCAATGGCATGCACGCAAACCGAAGCCATGCTTGTTTTCGTCACGTCGTCTGCTTTTAGCCAATCAGGGCTCGCTCGAAATGGACACCTCGAAACGGTACGTAAAATGAAGAAACTAAGAATTCAGCCGCAGAGCATGTTTTGCGCAGTTCGTGCGTCCAAAATTGTTCTCGCAATAGAAACTATATGGGCAGAAAAAATACGGAGCTGCTCTAGAGACGTTCCGAACTGTCCGAAATTAGAAATAAAAGAGGCCTCCAATCGAATAAAATCCGCTAAACCCGCCGCGGTGGCTCAGTGGCTAAGGGGTTGCGCTGCTGAGCACGAGGTCGCGGGTTCGACTCCCGGCCGCGGCGGCCGCTTTTCTGATGGAGACGAAAAGCAAAAACGCCCGTGTGTACGAGATTTCGGCGCACGTTAAAGATCCCCAGGTGGTCAAAACTAATCCGGAGCCCTCCACTACGGCACGCCTCATCGCCTGCGTTGCGTCGGCGCGTTAAACCCTACAATCAAATCAATCAAAAATCCGCTAACACTTAAAACACAAAACAGCAAAGACGAAGAAAACGACCGCACTACCCAAAACGACGTTGCGGGGTCCACAAATCGGCGAACCCCGCCACCTCTTCAGAGCGTCGACCCCATTTCGCGCTGTATAGTTTCTAATAGGTACAAGCGCTGCTGCCGATTCCCCGAAAATCCCTCCCGGCGCGGTCAACCTGGCGTTTTTCTCGCCCTTGATAGCGCGCGGCCGGCGCTTCGAGAGAGAGAGCCC
This sequence comes from Haemaphysalis longicornis, assembly GCA_013339765.2. NCBI lineage: Eukaryota > Metazoa > Arthropoda > Arachnida > Ixodida > Ixodidae > Haemaphysalis > Haemaphysalis longicornis. The sequence continues at coordinate 102,750,627 of CM023458.1, read as the reverse complement.
CGCGCGTCCTGTTAGACGGAAGAAACGAAGGCGCGCTTCGGATACCGTTCGCTTGGGCCCCGCATAACGGCTCGGCTTGCGGAGAGAGGAGCCGCCGTGTGCCACATACGCACGCAGGTCACGCATCGTGTCCCTTGGAAGCGCGCCCAGTCCTCGCCCCGCGGCCACTGCGGTCTTGGCATTCCTTAATGCGCGCCTCGTCCACCCGGCTCGGGGCGCCCGCCGCCTCTGCGGCTGTGGACGGTGTATCGTAACGAGCACGTGGGCTAGTGTGTACGCTGGGAATGGGGCCGCCCCCCACCGGTGTACTCGGTGGAGCCAGCGTGAACACCGCACGGCTTTCTCTCTCTCTCTCCTGAAGTTGACACAGCCGGATGTGTGAATAGAGTATTAGATAGGGGGTGAAGTTGCGCCTAAATCATCCGCGCATGTTACGGGAGTTCAAACATGACGATTGTCAGGCTGAACGTTTGACGGAATCTATAGACATTTTATGTTAGGGGGTGTGTACTTGCATCCTTTGTTCTTACGGGGGTGTAGAAGGTATAAACACCGCAAGGGGGTACTAGATTCACTTGGCAATTTACTCGGACCTTTTAGGGTCGAAGCCCCTCACGGGCTCTGGCTGTCGGCGTCTAATGTCGTCGTCGTAACCGTCGTCTCATGTAGTCACGGTACTAAAACACCGGGTCACTCGAGAGAGAGAGAGATAGAAAGTGTTTATTCAAGGCGAAACAAGGCGAAGTTTTGCCTCTCGACAGGGACACTCGTTTACGCGTCACGCTAGAACGCTTCGTGCTTCGAAGACGCGGCACTTTTATTATGGTAAGGGGTTATACGCGGGCCCTTATTCTTAAAGGAGTGCATACACTCGCCAAACGGCCGTTTGATTGACTCAGCAATGTATACATGTATGGTGCCCGTACATGCCTCCGTCTTTAAACCCATATATGACTCCAGTCTACTGTATACGATTGAAGTCTCACTCCGCGTGATTCGGCTTGGCGTTATTTTACTCCATGTGACATGTACCCGGGTTTCCGCGATGTTAAAAATCCCGGGCCATCTCCACTAACGTGACGCCTGGGGAGGGGCGAAGCATGCAGTGTATAAGTGTATTCCTGGTGCCTTGGCGTTTTTTCCAGTGGAGACGAAACCGTTGGGGGTTACAGGTACATTGCTTTGCTGTAAAAGTCTCGTGTCCTTGAAACACGAAGCTCTCTATAGTGCGAGGCGCAAACGAGTGTCTCCGGTGTTTTAGTACCGTGACAACATGAGACGACGATTACGACGACGACGACAGGAGACGTCAACAGCCCCAGCCCCTGAGGGGCTTCGTCCCTAAAACTCCCGTTACGTCCACGGAGGACATAGCACACTTACGGTCATAACCGTCGTGCCTGTCTGAGAGAAAAAGTGGTGCTCTATTTTGCCGAATACTTCCAGCACAGCGACGTCAGAGTGTTCATAACTATGTAAAATGCCGCCATTTCTTCGTCTGTGCCGCTATTCGTGCAATTGCAAATTCGGTTACAGCAAGCGCTGCTAGGCCTGTTCCATTTTCAACGCTCTCGGAGTATCGTATACAAATCTCGGATCTTCTCGGATCTCGGATCTTGCACGAAAAGGCAGCAAAAAGTGGAATATGCATCGGACGTGACCGGCATTTTATATGACGAGGGCAGCGTTGATAAGCGAACGATCCGGGTGTAATTGAATGCTGCTCGATTACTTGCAATAAGCGTCCTGGCTGCTCCAATTAGATTGCAAAAGCGAGATTGCATTTTAAACTGAATAAGTTGATGAAATGAAGATACGCCGCGATAAACTTTTTGCGGCGCGATTTAATAAACTCAAAAGTGTACACAAGCAAGACGCACGGTGCTCGATCCCCGAATGCCGCAGTTTGAGCCCGAAACAGGAACCCAACAAAATCTCGTCTACATTGCAGCAAAGCTGCCTTCAAGGATAGATACCAAGAGAGATAAGAAGATAAAAAAAAACAGATATTAGGAAGGGGAAGGAAGCCCGAGTGAAGCTGCATACTTCGCCGGATTGAGTAAGGCTCCCGAGATTTAAAAATTAAGTAAAAATGGGAAATGCTGACAAAGCGAGATTTAGCCTCTTACAGCTTGGATACTTACTGGAAAAAGAAAACACTGTAGAACACTCAGAGACTCAGGAGTAACTCAGTAGGGAAAGTACTATTTCCGTGTCCCAAATTGTTGGAAGTGCTGTCTTAACAAGCAGGCATTTTTTCAGAATTTCAGGCCCACGAGATTTAAAAATTAAGTAAAAAATGGGAAATGCTGACAAAGCCAGATTTAGTCTCTTTCAGCTTCGGTACTTACTGAAAAAAAGAAAACACTGTACAACACTCAAGAACTAAGGAGTAACTTAGTAGGGAAAGTACTAATTCGATGTCCGAATTTGTTGGAAGGGCTTTCTTAACAAGCACGCATTTTGTCAGTAGTTCAGACCCCCCCCCCTCTAAAACAGACGAATTGATTGCCATGGTCGCTAGTTGAACCAAATACCGTGTGCCGAAAAGCGAAACCACCGGCTGCTCAGCGTCCTCCGTAGTGGTGAGGATGTGGACAGAACACACGGAAGGATGAGAGAACGAAGGGCGCGTAACTTACACAACGTCGTGAGAAACCGCGGACACTTTTGAGCAGCGCAATCCCGAAGAAGTAACCGTCGCCGCGGAAGAGCGCGCGCAGTGCATACATTCCCGGAAGGAAGAACAATGGCGACGGTAGACCGCCATTTGGAAGAGCACGGGCGCAGAGTTGCGAATTTCCTTCCTGCGAAGAGTACGGAAAAGCGGCGCGAGTGCACACTCGCTGTGGAGGGTCCGGCACGGTCCCTCTTGCCCACCTAAACGCCTAAACGCAGCCGACGCAGCCTGTAAAGTCTCCGTGTCGTGCACGCGGGAGGTCTTTGATCGCTGCGTCACGAGTAACTAGGCTGGATTATTTAAAGGCGTCGTACTTCTGCCCGGAGACGCGTGATGTCACTATCTAAAAGTTCCCCTTGTAATAAATTTGCTCTCAATGCAGCCTTGTGAGTGGGTGAATAAACCTTTTTGTGGGGCGTGTGAAGAATAGTAAAGCCAGATAAGTGAAGAATGAAAACGTACTATAAGTGAGTATCTTCGCGTTTGAGTCAGGATACAAAGTCGGGTATGTTTGGGGTAGTCAAGGAGTTATGCTTCGGCGAAAGAAATTTTTAATGAATGGTGCTCAGTTAAAAAGAGCCTTCGGGGAAAAGAGATGACAATACGATTTAATCAAATCTCGCCTTCGTCGGCCTCACTAGAACTTGTTTTGGATAAAATTTTAGCAGAGCCGCCTGAACACACACATCCACACATCCACACACACACACGCACGCGCACATGCGCAGAGAGAGAGAGAGAGAGAGAGAGAGAGAGAGAGAGAGAGAAGATGAGAGAGAGAGAGAAAGTGGGTGGCAGTTTTCCCGGCTCTTGACTTCCTTGTCTCGTTGAAATATGTATTATATTTATCAAAGATGGGGCACTAGTGGGGACTTGTCTGTGCACTGCAAAGTAATTCCTACGCTTCGCCAGCATTGGCGCCAAGCTGGACTTCCCTTTACAGAAAAAAGGGGGGTAGATGCAATCTTGGTAATTTGCAAAGCTAGGGACGCGGCTGTGTTCTGTCGCAAATAGTCACGGGTAGCTAGGAGTCGACCATGTGACTTCACCCGCACAGAGGAAGGCGTTTTTTATAACCGCTGCTTTTATAAGCGCTTCCGAAGGTCTGGCATGGTACATAACGGCGCGCGCGATCATTACCGGCCGACCTTGGTTCTTGCAGTTTATGATTGAGCTCTGTCGTACGCTGCCGCCGCTATTTCCTGTTTATTCATAAGCCTAACGGGTATCATCGTAACATAGCCGGAAGGGGCGAAGAGGGTGTATCGTGTGCTATTATCAGATATCCTATTGACACTTTATTATGAGATATCGAGCCGACTAATATAACGAAGAACTGTACACACTCATGATGCTCGAGAAAAGTTTTGCGATACCCGACATAGTTGTAACGAGTCGATATGATGTGCACTAACATTACCTCCATAACTTAAGCAAAGACGCATATCTTAACCCCACTCCCCCTTCCAGTTTATCCGCACGCGTCGTATCTGTTTAGCGAGGTGTCGTTTTAAGCGAAGGTTATAAGATAAGCTAATATAAGATAAGGATAAGATAAAGTTTATTTGCCCATTTATACATTGATAACATGAAAAGGGCTGAGGAAAATAGCTGCAAAGCAGCTGACGGGCCCACCAGCCCCTTGGTACATGGCAGCAATGGGAAATTATATAGAAACGTAGTTGCAGGCAACTGTAGCAGCCTTGCTACACACACACACCTACAAAATGATATAGTTTGCGTGACATCGCCGAAGTCATTGCAGGCCCCTGAAAAAATTGAAAAAGAAAAAAAAAGAAAAGAAAAGGGGGGTGAAAAAATATGCGCAAGAGCTGGCTTGACAGGCTGTGTTATAATAGAGGCCATATAATAGAGGTATATGGCTAGGGTACCGTGCAGTTTTAAAAGAGAATAGTTTTCTGGAGTACGTAAACGCGGGAATGTTGTTCTGCCGCCTGCCTGTCGTTTCTCGATTCAGCCATTCATATACAACAGTTTAAAAAAAAAAACGCTGAATGAGACGATTATGCAGGCGAAACCTTTCCGAACAACTTAGGCTGGAAACATACTTCATACTTGTGAACGTTGTTGAGCACTATGAAAACGTCGGGAATATTTGAGGCAGACCATCTAAAATAATTAATTAATAATAATGAAACTGAATGTGTGCTGTTGGGAGAGCCAATAAAAAATACCCGTTGCAATACAACGTTATAGAACCGCACGTTGCTCTACTCATAGAGTTTCTCACTAGCTCTATGGCCCTACTCCACGGGCGTTCTAAGCGGAACGTGAAACCTATCTAGCGGAACCTTTCGTTGCTATTGCCGTTTGATTTCTTAAACGCCGCCAGGAGGTGCGGGCAACAGCAGGCGATGTTTTTCTGCCGTTGATGTAGTATTTCGTTTGTTATCGCAAAAACCAAGCATCCGTGAATTTTTAAATATAGGAACATTGCAAATATCACTTACGTATTGATTTCCTGCCTTATATTTGCGTAATGTGTCGTTCTTCTACACCAGCGGTTCTCAACCATGAGTGCGTCGGGGACCCCTTCCGGGCTTGTAAAAGTGATGGGGGACCCCACGATGGACCATGTTGATCCACGTCGATCATAATTTCCAAGAATTTGCACTCGCAGCTATTGTCCCCAGCATACTTATCAAAGGCCGCAATTTGTGACTGACTTTTATACTGATGCGTGTCAGTTTGTCAAACAATTTGCCCTTGCAGCTAATAGTCACCCAAGCACGTACAAGCTGGCCTTTGTGTGTCAGGCTTTTCCGTAGAGCTGGCGTGTAGTCCAAAAAGCCAACGTTAAACCATGGGCTACGCAACACTAGCTACGCCAAAACTTGAAACGTCATGTACCGAAACCATCTTTTTGCGGTTCTAGCAAGGTTTAGCAAAAAGAAAAAAATGAAAGGGGGGGGGGGGGGTTTAAAAAGTTGCGGGGAGGGTTTCGCGAACCCCTGAAATGCCCTTGCGGACCCCTTGGTGAGAACCACTGTTGTACACCAATGTTGACAAGTATGAACATTGACACCGGACTTAGACGTTTAGATTTGGCTGTGGCTGTATAAGACTATTGCGCAGGCTCTGCTTCACTTTGGCCGGGTGGCTGAATCGAGTCACAGACAGACAGACAGACAGGCAGACCAAAATTTTTGCGTTCAAGCAGCCCAAGAAAGACTATCATCTTTAAAAATATTTTGCCCCAAAAGACAAAAAAGAAAAATACAACTTGCGCGAGCCTTCACCTCGTGGCAGTGTTCCAAATCCAACAGTAACAAAGGTTCCAGTAGATGGCGCAAGCAGTGGAACGCGGGAAAATTGAATTGACCTTAGCAAGCCACTATCGTGTTTGTCGGGGTACGATCGAAATGAGGGGGGGGGGAGCAGGCAACATGGGAGGTGGGCGGGGGAGACAGAAAAGGCACCTGCGTGGCAGATGCGGTAGAAGACTATCGCCTTTCGGCGACATTTGCAACCAAACGTACAAATGCGCGGCCATTTTTTTTTATGACCGACTCCTGAAGCTCCAAGTGTCTCTGAAGCGCGATGCGTTGGTAAACGAACGTTTTGATGTGTGTGCACGCCATTCAAAACATTGATTTCGACCTTAGGCCTGTACTAGAACCACTAGATCAGGTTTCAGAGTATCGGAACTCTTTTCTCTCATTCTTGAATGCAGCGCCCATGAACCGTCGCAGTGTAAACAAGTGTCACGTGATGCGCACTGACCAATGGTCATGGCGGCGGCACGGAACAATAGGAGAAAAGAGTGCCGATACTCTGTTACCTTATCTAGTGACACTAGTTTCTGTCATTGTTGTATGCCGCCTACAGCGGCCATTGGTCAAACCGCGTCACGTGACATTTGTTTACCCCGGACTACCCATGGGCGCTGACATTTTGGGGCCTCTACCTGTGCTGCCGCGTGCGCGCGTTCTTCGATAAACCGTGTTTCGGAGCGCAGTGTGGCTGTATGACACGTTGAGAGTGAGTTTTCAAGCCCCCAGGCAGAGTAGCGATGCCGTGCTGCTCTGTACCGGGATGTTTCAACCGGCCGGACGTGGAAAACACCTGCTTCCCTTCCCGCTGCGAAAGAACGACTGTGGCCTAGCATAACCTGCAGCCACTATAGTAAAGCGTAGCTTATTTGGTGGTTCTAGTGTAACCTAGATCCACTAAATGAGCTGCGCTAGCGTAACCGAGCGTGACTTTGTCGCACCGGCAGTGCAGGCTCGAATTCCTCAAAAAGTACACACAGCTGTCAGGGTTGCCAAGCGGCGCCAGGATCGATTCCACCCGTCAATGTCGGCCGCAGCTGGCATTCTGTCGTCAGGCACCAAAATGGCTGCCGCCGTGCGTCAGTGTCGTTACTTTTAAGCGTAGCTTATTTAGTGGTTCTAGCCTGTACGTATCATCCCTTAGATGTGCATTTTGAATATACGTGTTACTAGCACCGTTTTCAAGATCAAGAAAAGATTTTGGCCTCAAGCTTACACGTCTCATACTTGGATATGCATTTTGAGTAGGGCAATTATCAAGAGGCAACCTTTTCAAAATCAGTAGTCTCGGGTAAATAATACAGTAACAGGCTGAAAGACTCGCTTTAAAAGGGGATTTCAAACGTTTGCCGCTGTGCGACCAGCGTCGGCCACGTCTACGTTCGCACGGCCCTCTATTTGTAGGCATTCCAAGCGCTGGCTTGTCTAGTTTCCTCCGGCTCCTCGGGGCGGTGGTCCCATCGTCATGACTAGTGTCACTAGATAAGGCTACATAGTATCGGCACTCTTTCCTCCTGTTGTTCCGCGCCGCCACCATGATGATTGGTCAGTTCGCATCACGTGACATTTGTTTACACTGCGACAGTTCATGGGCACCGCCATTTTATTGTTCATGCGTTTTAGTCGCTCAACTCTGGTAGGCTTAGCTTGTCCTTCCAACTCTGCGGCTGCGCGCGACTGGCGTCGTTCCGAATGCGAATCAAAGATGACGCGCTCCGCAGCATTTCAGCTACAGAAGTGTGTGTTGCTGCGTCTGTCCGAAGATGACGTGTTGCTGCGTCGCCGGCAGTGTTGTTTACAAACGACCTCGTCAAAGTTAGCGGTGAGGCCGCAGATGCGGCAATTTGCGTGTCTTAGTGACGGTGCTCTGTATCTTATCTAGTGACACAGTCAAGACAAGTTGGCGTTCTCCATTTCGAATTTCGCGCCTTTTGTCATCGTAATGGGGACTCCGGGTGTAGATCGGACCCAAGCTTCGATGGTTCTCCATCTTCACCCAGCGAAATGGTTCCACGATTTTTTTACGTTTTTTTTTTTTAAACGCAGCCACTCACATTAGCTGGCCCCCGAGTAACCACTGCGAGCATGCTTGATACTTATCCGTACTGCATCGGATAAGTCTTGCGGGATGTACACGCATCCGCGAACCGGAAAAACGTTGGATGAAGCAAACTGCCAGGAAGCTTTGCCTCATCCTACTGACATGCGTGTCGCAAGGGGTGAAGGGAATGCGTTCGGAAGGAAATGTGAAATGGGCGTAATTGCGAAATCACCGCCACGGTTGAACGGAGGCGGTGGAGCAGCAATGGGGGGATAAATGCTTTGCGCGAGAGACAGATAAGAGCAACCATGCCGCACGGGTACGGTGGCCGTGGTTAAAGCGATAGGGGCGTATATCCTACTGCTGCTTAAGTATATGCAGTGCCGGCTTGCGGCTGCGACGATGCGCAAAGCTTTGAGCGGATTGGGAGATGGCGGATTCGATACCCTGGAAACCGACTGAATGGTTGAAGCAAGGACCGATTTGAATGTCTAATGTGTTTGTTTCGCTTCGGGCCCGGCCTTTATTGCGGTTTTATTGCACAGCTCAGGAAGGCTCCGAGCTGTTAGGGGAAGCGCGAATGAACTAATAAACTGAACGGAATTGGGGTTAAATTGTTCGCGGTCATCTTAACGCAGAATGCGCTTATGGGCTGCTTTGAACCGGCTGACTTCTTTCATCATGCTGATATGTACGCATATAAATAAAAGAAAGCTAGCTATCTAGAACGTCAAGGAGAGCTCAGGGCAAGTGGTACGACTCTTTTTTATTTTTTGAGTGGAGGTAGGACTTTAGAAAAAATAGGCCAGAATCCTCAATTTTCGGACGCCCATGCAAAGGCTGTGATTTCGGATGCCACTCCTGGTGCGCATGTTCTTTTTCTTTTAGGGGCGAATCACCTTAGGACCTCGCTTTGTCCGGGGCAATTGGCGTACGCGTGTACACAGTGTTGCGCATGCGCGAGGAGCATTGGATTGGATCGGATTGGATTGGAATTGTATATACTGTACACACGCGTTGTCACTCATTTGCATGCGCGAGTGGGCGATGCCACGGGTGATTCACGGTAAGAACGATCCCCAGTGCTTCGCCCACTCGTCACGATTCGCTTCGTGGAGATGCGCGAATTTTTTTCTTTATTTCTTCCCCAACCTTGCTGTTCAATGAAAACAATGATTCTAAATGTACCAGCTTTGTGAAAACGTTTTTTTCTTATTCTGTATATTCAGTATTGTCGTGAAGTTCCAATGACGCCGCTCAGTGGTGGTGTGACACGTGACACATCGCCCTTCCCTGTCTCCATTTCGCTATAGACAATTTTATTTTCTTCGTCCTGGAAGCTTCCATTCTATCAGTGGGCTGTGCTAGCAGCCCTCGCAGTCGACAGTGTGCGCATTCTGTGCTAGCCCTACAATTGGCGCAGTCGTAACTGTGTGCTATGGCGCAACACAACTGCGCAGCGCTGGACTGTGCTAGCCCTACAATTGGCGCAGTCGACAGGAAGATGTAACTGCGCATGCGCAACACAGCCCAGAACATGGACTGTGCTAGCCCTACAATTGGCGCAGTCGACAGGAAGATGTAACTGGGCATGCGCAACACAGCCCAGAACATGGTCTGATCGCATTATAGATTAACGGACGAAAAGGTTTATAGGCCCGCGCCCGTGCGTACGCAGCCAGTAGATGTCAAGCGGTGATAATACCACAATGCAGCGGCGTCTGCGTGAAGGACAGGACCGACATAAAGTCACGGCACGTGGTGTTTGCGCATACGCGGTGACTAGAGCTCATTATAGCACCTGCCACGCTGTGACAATAAGACGCCAACAGGTTACAAAAAAAAAAATCATACGACTGTAGTTTTCCTCTCGAAGTCTGTAGAATGACGAAAATGCGCATAGCTTTTGAAATCGCAAAATTGCTCTGAAAACTGCGCCAGGAGTCTGGTGAAACTATACACTGTGAGTAATTGTGCATATCTTTTGTTCGGTCGTTCGAGCAAGCCGTGTGTCGACATAACGAAGTAAACCGCGCAGTCGAAACGTTGTATAACGAATTAAGATGGCGGCAGGAACAAATCATTGCATGCAGTCGGTAACATTGTTGGGCAAAAAATTTACAGAAATTCGGGAAATTGTCTACTAATGCGCAGCATTGTTACGCCACGTGTCTTCATTGCGAATTTTGCGCCGCTGAGCCCAACGACGCGGGTTTGATTCCCGGCCGCGGCGGCCGCTTTTCTGATGGAGGTGAAAAGCGAAAACGCCCGTGTGTTCCGACATCCCGGCGCTCGCTGAAGATCCCCAGGTGGTCAGCATCAATCAGGAGCCCTCCACTGCGGCGCGCCTCACCGCCTGTGTAGCGTCCGCGCGTTAAACGTCATAATCAAATAACTTCATTGCGAATTTTTATAGGCAGATTTGGCTAGCCAGATACGATGGGTCATTGTATTGTTTTATAGCTTTGTTTGGTTTCTTTTCACCAATGGCGTGTGGATGACTCTATTATAGCAATTATCCGCCTCAACTCGGCCAATTATGCATTTTTGTGCGAAAGGCAGGTTTTACACGATTCGTCCGTTTCACGATGTTTTTTTATTCGGTGTTTCCCCGTTCTTTCTGGGGCGTTTTATTTCTGCCATAGTTTTTTTTTGGAGGGAGGGTACGAGATTCATATGCTTGTATATACACAAACTTATTGAGGTAAATTTTATAGAAGTGTTTGGGCTTTACGCTTAGCTTTTTTTTTTTTCAGAGTTGGTGTCCGTAGTAATGGGCTCGATGTCTTTCACTTTATAGTCTAGAACCATTTACTAAACTTTTTTACTGAATGAAACGCGACGTTCTACCTGCGATGCTAACCGCTCAAGAAAACGCTCCGCAAAACTCTCACGCATTTACCGTGAATGTAACTCGATGTCATAGCGGAACCTACAAGTTTTATTTTTTATCGCGAAATTTGTTACGAGTTTCACTTGTCCTAGCGAAAGTTCCAGCAACGGCCGTACGTGTCTAATTTTTTTTTGTAAATGGGAAAATTCGTAACAACGAGTTCAACCTGTCCAGGCGAGACTTCCAACAAAAACCGAACATTCCAGTTTTTTTTTTTTTTTTTCTAAATCGAGAAATTTCTTACAACGAGTTTCTTCTGTTCAAGCGAGACTTCGACAGCAACGGAACATGCTGCCGAACATTCAAGTTTTTTTCCCGCTAAATCTGCGAATCATTTACGTCGAGTTTCACTTGTAAGAGGTGCTTTCAACAGCAGCCGAACATGCTGCCGAACATTCGTCTATTTCTTTCTCGCTAAATAGGGTCATTCGTTACAGCGATTTTCACCCGTCCAAGCGCGACTTCAGTTTTCTTTTCGCTAAATAGAGAAATTCGTTACAACGAGTTTCACCCGACAGTTTTTTAACATCAGCGTACCCTCCGTCACACTGCAGGCCGGCCGCCGCTGTGCACACGGTGTCGTCGAGTGATGGGCAGAGCCCGCGCCGCGAGCCACCATCAACCGTGCCGTCGTCGTCGTAGTGCCTTCCCGTCGTGCCGGCGCAGCTCGACGACATGAGGCGGTCCCCAGCCGCCACCGCCAGCGACCGGGGTGGCTCCCCGAGGCCGCAGGCGACGCAACCTTCGTCGGCGGCCTCCTCCCTGACGGTCGCGTCGACAGCCATGGAGGAGTTCGAACCGGGCCAGCTGGTGTGGTTCGACCCGGGCCTGGGCTACAGCCTGCCCGGAGAGGTGACCGAGTTCTCCAAGCCCGCCCAGGTGGTCACCGTCCAGGCGGTCGTCTCGGGAAAGGTCAGTCGGCGCGGTGCGAGCGCGTGTGGTGTTTGTAAAGACGTTTACGACCCTCTCCTCTCTCCCCCTCCCCTCTGCTTGTCTCCTCTCCTCCGCACTGCGCAGGCCCAGTCGTTCACCATCCACAAGCTGTCCAGCGTCCGCAAGCGTCAGGACTTGGGCACCGATGGCGTCGAGGATATGGTCAAGCTGGCGTAAGTGCACTCTTGTGCGTCCTCTCTCTGTACTACTGTTCTCCTGTAATAATTATGACATCATATCTTTCTTATTTAGGTTTTTCTTTTTGCGCGTGTGCGTGGATTGGTAAACTCTCCAGGACTATTTAGGTGTGTTCACAGACTCACAGTGATTCTTGATAAAATATCTTTATTTTTGGCTGCAAAATTTAAATCGCGCGAACTAGAGAAGAAAGGAACTTTTTGACACTTCATAAAATAGCCATTTTTAAAGTGGCCTAGCACGGGTACTGCGAATTGCTGGGTCTGTATTGTATCCTTCGTCACGACCTCCAAGACCGAACCATATGAGTGAAAAAAAAAAGACAAATTAAGAGTTTCAAAGCAAATGTAACCAGGAATATAACGCATTTTTAGTTGGAAATTGGCGCGCAGATAGGTTACATTTGAAGGATTTATGCTAGAGCCTGCAGCAGAACCGTTTAATAACGGCGATACCTTTATGAAGAAAGCTTTTTTCTCAGCCATCGACTTATCGAGATATAACTCTGAGAGATACAACTTTTGAGGGGAGAACTCCCTCGGTAGCAACTTATATTGTTTTGTCTGTATTGGTCCCCAACCCCGCTTCTAATCACCCATTCCCCCTAGTTGGACGACGGGTCCACCTGATCGATATTGAAACTACTACTACTACTACTACTACTACTACTACTACTACTACTACTACTACTACTACTACGAAGTCTGTATTCGTTGTAATAGTAGAGGTAAAAATCGCCTCTAATAAATCGGCAATCTGGCTCGCGCAAATCCCAGATACAAAAACGCATTATTCTAGGCTTCGAACCCACTATAAACGAGGCATCCTTACCTGTGTCCTTGTGGAATTCCAAACTAAATGGGCCGGAACACCAGAACGTGAAATTACAACAGAACAAAGTTAGTTTGACAAAACAGGCCTGCTTTCTTATTTATTTGAAGAAGGATGATGGCATTTTCGTCGCGAACCAAAGATTTCTTCGTTATAGCCGATATGGCATGCGGCTCTCGCGGTTTCGGTTTCGTTATAAAAAGAATAAGTGTCACTGAAATTAAGCATGATCAACCAAAGTTTGTATTTAGTTCGCTATAGCCTATAATTCGCTATATCCGTTTTCGTTACCACGAGGTCCAACTGTACTACAACTATTACTTAATTGCGGTGAAAACGATTTTTGTTGTGTGCATTTACATAACAAATGTGTCTCTCCAGTGAAAGATAATCACGTCAAGGCCTACGTCCTCCTGAAAATGCATCCGCGCGTCTGCTTCACCGCAATACAGCTGAGTGGACAACCACTACAATCTAGAGGGAGAAGGCAGCAAAGCATACTTTGACTCGAAAAATGAGGTCGGTTCTATAGACATTACGCAGTGCAAGGATTGCGTTTTGCACTGCGGGACGTCACAACACAGATTGCGTTGTTTAATGTAACAGCAAGTCCGGCTCCCTTATTCGCCACATTTGCTCTTGTATGCAGCGATCGACGGGTGAAATGCGGCATAACAGACGGAAGGGCATTTTTAAGAGACCCGCCGCGGTGGCTCAGTGGCTAAGCCGTTGCGCTGCTGAGTACGAGGTCGTGGGTTCGATTCCCGGCCGCGGCGGCCGCTTTTCTGATGGCGGCGAAAAGCAAAACGCCCGTGGTACGAGATTTTCGCCGCACGTTAAAGATCCCAAGGTGTGTCAAAATTAATCCGGAGCCCTCACTACGGCGCGCCTCATCGCTGCGTTGTCGGCGCGTTTAAACCCTACAATCAATCAATCAATCAATCAATCAATCAATCAATCAATCAATCAATCAATCAATCAATCAATCAATCAATCAATCAATATCAATCAATCAATCAAAGCATTTTGAAGAGCGTAGCTAATGCAGTTACGTGCTAGAGCTTTTTGAGGAACAGTGCCGCAGTATTTTCACATATTATAAAGATAATAGGAGACAGTAACAAGTAGCTATTAACTGCCGTTTGACTATGCGAGAGGCACTTGCCACGACTGTAATACAATGGTGCACAAAGTCTATTACTGTCATTGGCATCGTAAGAGACGAAATCTTGAAAACTTGACAGTATCTCCAGCGGTGTCTTTCAGTGCACACTTTCGGTTTCGGTTTCGGTTTCGGTACTTTGTGGCGTGTTTTCGTTTTGCAGTGACCTCAGTGAAGCCGCACTCCTGTGGAACCTCAAGATTCGCTACGACAAGGAAAAAATATACGTGAGTCGCCACCAGTTGAAATCACAGTGAACACGCACGCAAAAATCCCCCAAAAGATTTGGTCCATCCCAAATTGTTCTCCTTTTTGGCAAAACCTGTTTTCTCGCAACAATGATATATCTTCGGCATGTACCACTGAGTATTGTCGCCAACACAGCGTGTTTTTCCTCTCGAGAAGTTCTTTTCCGGCCAGAATTTAAAGTCTGTTCTCATCAGCATTGCGCATTAATTTGCAAACTTCTTCAGGGCTTGATCTAAATATTCTTTTTTAAAATGAGAACTAAGAAGGGAAAGAGTGCTTGCATTTGTCATTTGTTCATGTACACGTAGCAGTTTAACTATTTGTTGGCGAAAAGCAGCTGTAGTTGCTTTAACTTTATTGTTGGCTCTTTTAGAAACGGCTCACACCATTTTGAAGAAAACACTGGTCATTTCCCATAACGTTTTCTTTCACAAAAAAAAAAAAAAAAAAACGGCTGTAACCCTTGTAAGACGTTTTTCTCTACGTTAAAGACTTCTAAAATATGAGTGCATTTCTCTTTTTGTTCAGGATCACCATCATGCCAAACACGATTTAATGTCTTTGCGTTTTGGCGTGTAGCATGGCCCGCCCAATTAATGACATTCGTTATCTTAAGGCCTTAAACACTTAATGTCATTTTCTTGTACGTGTGGCACGGCTATCATGTTACCAAAGGCTAGTTCTTTCAAGTTGAACAAGGATTGTGTTTTGTATTCACGGCCCCTTTAAGTTGCGTGGCCGGCACCGTTGCCTAATGCCGTGCGACGGCGACCGACCGACACGTTTTGACAGTCGACTACCGTCCGTCCGGGAGGCTAGGCTACGTGGCTCCCCCGCCGGCCGTAGACAATGGAATCCCACAGCTTCCGGTCCGCCAGGCGTGCTGACAAGCTTGTCGCTCAAGCGCAACTGGAAACAAACACTAAGCACAAAAGTCGACAGCAGCGCCGAACTTGCTTGTCTAACATCGGGGGAATACAACAGCGCCTGCGCAACAGTTATGGCGACGTTTGCATACATCCTACGGGCTGTCACGTGATTGGGGCTCCCAGATATGGACTGGGAGAGTCCACAGCCCCATTGTGTCAAACGATCCACACGGCTGTTGGGTTGATAAACGGAGACCAGTTTCGCGAGCCTAGCTGTCGGTGTCAGTGTGTCACGGAAGAAACGGAGCTTAAGTTATGGCGTCATTCAGCGGAAGAGCTGGACAAATGGAAACAGCAACTTGTCAGCATGTGGATAGGAAGGTCAGCGAGCGGCGTGGGCGTTTCTGCCGAATTCTTTTGCGAATGGGATTGTGTTCACTGCAAGATTAATACTTCGCGGAAGATTTGTCTTGTCTCCTCGGAGCAGCCCTTTCCGTCTCGTATGCGTTCCATTCGCCGCACGCGCCTACGCACGCGCGAAAATAAAGCAGGTTCCGCGCTATAACACCGACTTCGTGAAAGTGTGTCGCCCGAGTGATGTGTGTGTTTCCTGATCGCTCCTCCTCCTCCTCCTCCTCCTCCTCCTCCTCTCCTCCAGACGTACACGGGAAGCATCCTGGTGGCGGTGAACCCGTACAAGATGTTCGACGTGTACGGCGTCGACGTGGTCAACAAGTACCAGGGGCAGATACTGGGAACCCTGCCGCCGTGAGTGCTTCTGCCAACCATTTTGACCGAATTCCCGAAAATGTTCGGTGGGGGTCGAACATTGGTGTAACGAAGCCTCCGGGACCTGCGAACGATTTCGTTAAATCGGAAACTTCGTGAAATCAAGACATTTATGAGCAACTGCGGCGGCGGCAGATCCTATAGTTTGTTCGTTGAATCGGGAAATATTGTATAATCAAGGTTCGCAAGATCGAGGCCCACGCGAATGGATTTGCTCAATCGGCAACTTCGTGAAATCACGTAATCATTAAGCTTATGGTCAACTGCTCGGGATAAATCTCAATTTGTTCGTTAATTAAAAAAATAATCCTAAAATCGGGCTTCAAAAAATCGAGGCAACCGCGAATGGTTTTGTTGAATCGGGAACTTCGTAAAACCGAGTAATCATTACCCTATGGGCAACTTCGGAGTGAATACAAATTTGTTAGTTAAACCCGGGAAATCGTAAAATAGTATTTGACAAACCGAAGCTCAGCTGTACACTAAAAACGGTTCCGCTCATTGGAGCCGAATTTCGTGTTTCCTGCGCCGTATTAACTCCATACATATGAGGCTTCGACTTCGGGCGTCTGTAATGAACGCCGAAAGTTTCGCGCGCATAGAAATGTTCTCGTTTTCCACCTTCATCGAAACTGGCGCAGAACCCACAACCTTGTGGCCTGCAAAAGTGGTTTTTGTGCTGCCTTGGGCACACGCAGACCAACGCACCATGGGGATGTGGCACAATCTGAACCCGTCTGACCAGAAAAGTTTCTGTGTATTTGTCCTCGAGAATAAATGGGAGATAACTAAAAGAATATATTTATTGTTTTAACAAATGGAAATGGTTCTACTTCTAAGTGACAATTCGCTGAGCTTGCCATTAACGACGCTGGCTGCCCTGAGAGTGAAAAAGAATGGAGTAATCAAGATCACAAATTAGACGATAGTTACACTCCACAACTGTTTTATAAATAAACCGCATAAATGTAATACTTATTAATACAAAACAATCACTAGCAGCAGTTAAAAAGCGGCGTATACAAATAGCTGAACGTAATTCCCTGAATTTCATGAAGCGGGCGAGAGCTCCACTCCCGTAAACTGTGTGTACTAAGGGGGCTTTTGTAATTTCGCCTCTCAAAATGTCGCCACAGGGGCTGACAATCGAACCACACTTCGCAATAGACAGTCTTTATCCTTCGAGCCCCTATGACAGGTTTTGTTTTTCTTCTTTCTTGCCCTAGGAAACAAACGCAATCAGCGGCTCAGTGCGTTTTGCGCATTCCAGAGCTTTTAACAATTCTTCCTTATTCAGTTTCTGTTTTCGCCGATGTGAACGTTCCAAGCAAACGCGGGTCGCACGGGCGACCGAAGACAGCAACAACGGGGCCCCACAAGGCCTCGTTCTTTCACCCATGCTATTCAACGCGATGATGAGCGGCGCGCTACTCCCCCAAAACCTTGCACGGTGTCACTTTGCGCGAACATTTCTCCCCGGATTACCTCTGCCCAGCGTAAAGTATGGAATAAGTGGCTGACCACGCGAGTTTGCTCGTTAGACACGGTCTTTTGTGGCGGGATGGGGCTGAGGAGGGAGGACCTTCCCTCCCTGGATTCCGCGGGGACCGGAGAAAGGGAAAAGACGAGGCGGACCTGTGTCATGTCAGTAGCGGCGTGCAG
Organism: Haemaphysalis longicornis; assembly: GCA_013339765.2. Taxonomy (NCBI): domain Eukaryota; kingdom Metazoa; phylum Arthropoda; class Arachnida; order Ixodida; family Ixodidae; genus Haemaphysalis; species Haemaphysalis longicornis. The sequence continues at coordinate 102,733,027 of CM023458.1, read as the reverse complement.
CCAGTCCAGCTACCGATGTCTGCTCGGAGTGGCTTCGGGAGAATGCCTGCGAGGTTGCCTGCGTGCCTATCGGTGCAAGCGCTTCCTTGGCGGCCGTTTCTGCTGGAACACATGGGAGCGCGAATATATCGAGAAATTGCATATGCGCATGCGTGGATTTGTCTTGAGGCAAGCATGCGGCTCGAGGATAATCGGAAGCAAGAAGAAGACAGCGGACTAGAGTAAGCGTACTCCCTTCTACATTTCGGCCGCTAGGCGCTTGCATAGCTTCGCGGAAAGGTGAAGCGACCGACGCGGCGATCATGTGTGTCAGTTCCTCCACCTTCTGTTTGTGTCAGTTCTTTCGCCTTCGTGGTAAGCTGGTATGGCGTAGGTAGAGGTCAACTCGACAGAGCACACACAGCACGCCTTGCATTCACTAAGGGGCCATAATTACTCCTCCTAGCAATGGAGGGTGTAGCAGTCGATTAGATTGATAGTTTAATCAATCAATAAGTCAATCAATCGATCAAGCAATCAATCGATCAAAACTTACTTGCCGAAAGAGGAAAAAATGTGTAGAAATTCAGACTTGTTTTCATACGCCGCTTGTTTTTATTATGAGTTCAACTATGTTTCGTCGTTTCAATTCGACTGCGTTTCGCTTTTTTCGTTTGTATTTGTTTTTTTACCAATGTGCTTTTAATTTTGCATTATGATATGGTGTGAATGTCTAAACTTCGTCACTTTTGCATTTCGCGCAGTTACAAGGCGTTACATAAAGGCTTTTTTTACAATTTGTTTTTTGAGTTTTTTTTTCTTTCGGGATATCTCATTTTTGTTTTCATCGCGTGAGGGTGGTGTCCAGACATTTGTGGTTTCGTTAGTTGATTTTCATAATTTCTAATATTCTGTGTATTTTCGTTTTGCTCGACCAATAATCTCTCTTTACACTATTCTCGCGATGAATGTGTTAACTTTCCCAAGAATATAGCTTTGTGCAAATGCAGGGCGTTACACATTTGTGCTTTTCACAATTTTTGTTCGTGTTTGTTTTTTATTGTTTTTTTGTCTTCATCGCGTGAGCGCGGTGTTTTCACATTTTTTGATTTCGTAGGTAGCTTTTAGTTTTTATGTTTATTTATTTTTAGCTTTTAAGAAAAATTCATTCGATCAATAATCTGCATTTACGCCATTGTGACGATAAATGTGTTACTTCGCAAATTATGTATTTTTGTCCAGATACGAGGCGTCAAACTTGGTGCGGTGGGGTACTCGGCAAAAAATGCTTCAGCATTAAAAAGTGGGCAGAATTTGGGAACGGAAAATAAACAAGATTAAATCATATAGTAAGCAATATTGCGAAGTCTCATCGGGTCGGTCGCATGCGCTCGGGCGGCGCCGGCCCTTAAAGCCCGCGAGCGCAACGCGTTTGAAATAATCTTTTCTTTTTTCGGCTTCCTTCGTCGCCCGAACAACTGAAAAGGAAAAAAAAAAAAAAATCCCAACAGTTTTATGCCACTGTTAAGCATACGTGACTTTCACCGCAGCTGTTAGCCTGTAAATCAAATCACCTTGCTTCCGTGAAATTGAGCTTCCGCTGAGATATAAATGCACCAGCGATGCGTAGTATATCGCATATATACAGCGGAGTAATTAAAGCGCCTTTTAAACATTATGCATTTACCTCTTTCTTTGCGCGAGGTTGCGACCTGTTTTCGACCAAATTTTGCGTCTGCTCACCGCGTTGAGATCAACTTTAATACAGGTGTTAATGGGTTCGGAGTAATATTCTTCGTGCAAGTCTAAAGTTGCCGTTTTTTATTCTTGTCGTTTCTCCTAATTTCCTTTGCGCCTCAAACGCCATCTACTCCCTGTATCTTTCTTCATTTTGGAATGTAATCGGTGGTTACCAGTAGCATGTAGGAATACTAAGGAAACCCCCCTGCTTTTGCTGTGACGTGAATTGGCGTCATTCGTCGTCGTGTCCATTGGGACAGTCGTGAATATCGTGGGGCGTAGTACAGCACCCTGAGGTATACCCGGGCCCCCGCATCGCAGGCACCTGTTCGCCATCAGCAGTGCCGCCTACTCGAAGATGAGCAAGGACAGCGAGGACCAAGTCATAGTAATCAGGTGAGTGCCAAATTCTCCCTGGCAAGGGTGGAAAAGAAGTTGCTAGCCTGTACAAGCAGTAAACGTTCGTTTTAACGGAGTCGCTTCGTTCGAATTCCTAGTCTTTAATGGCCACAGCTCTAGTGCATGGAAATCAAATTGTTCCAAATTTGACGAAAATATAACGAAGTTCTGTTATAACGAAATATTGCTTATAACGACGTTATTATATTGTCTCCAGGACTACGTTACAACGAGGGTTGCTGAGCATATTGTCCGTAACACTGTTATGGTCAAAGTGTTTTTTTGTAACTGTATTTGTTCCCATGCAGCTGAAATTGGATTTTAAAATTTGGCGTTATAGAACCGGTGCCAAAAGAGTGGCACAATGAACCTACGGGAGTTTGCCAAGATATGATTCCCAGGATTAAAAAAAATTGACGTAATAGAACCGGTGCCGAGAGGACTGGACTGGAAAGGACTTTATTGAAACAAGAGTGGCACGGTGGAGTTCTCCAAGATAGGGATTCGCATTCGAGAAGTGTTAAGCGGTAACCACATGGAACGATTTTTGCGAGCGACGCAACAGTGATCCGCAATCGCTCGTCCCAGTCGCTCGCGCTGAGGCAGCCACATTGGAGCGGCGGCGCAAGAGACGAAGAAACGCGATCCCAACATTGCCGCACTGCGCCCAATAGAATTATCAAAGTACACACGGCCTGCAAGGTTTTTTTACTTGCGCATTTATCACAAAAACGAAAAATAAACGTATTTCAGTAAGCAGAAAATCGTACTTTTCTAGGGCGCACTTGCTGCCGCCCGCCCGTGCCTCTCGTTCTCTCCCGAAGCCGGAAGTTGCACCCCTTACTGCTCTCTTATTGGCTAGTCGCTCGGACCACTTCCTGGCGATGAGCGGTGTTTTCTGGCGAGCCAGAAACGAGCGAAGCGGTGAGCGCTTTCCTGCGCGGCGAAAAGTAGTCGCTTGCAAAATCGCTCCATGTGGTGAGCGCTTTACGGGAGCGCTCTGAGTGGCGCACAAATATATATTACTCAAGATGAAGACTGGTCCTCCAGTTGAAACGTCAGTAAACCACTGTTTTTGTTTTTAATCGTGCGTCTACCATTTTCTCAACTATTCTTCTGGCTCCTCGAGAAGTTTCTTTATATCTGCTATATATATAATATATATATATATATAATATATATATATATATATATATATATATATCTATATATATGTATATATATATCAACTGAGCGTTGTCAAATAATGCCTAAGTGTATACACCACGCTTATACACCGAGCCTCTTTAAATTCGTCCTCACCGCTATAGATAGAGTTATTCACGGGAAGATTCATATGTCTGGGACATATTCATATGTCTGGGACTGCAATAGAGGCATGTTGGACCAGAACGCAAGCGGATGAACACGGACGAAAAAATGAAGTACGATTCAAAGCGCTCTGTTCATGGTTAGTTCTTTTTTAACAGCGAAGCTGTTTAGCAGATCGCAATTTTTCGTGTCCGCAGTTAAAAATAGCAAGGACATGCCTAGCGCACGCCCGTGAGCGTGTGCCTCGCGGCGACCGCCCGGCAGTTAAAAAACCAATAAAATGCCGGGCGGAAGCTCGCACTTATAGCAACAATGCTGGAGACAAGGTCGCTGCGGCAGCGAAGCAGAAGCAAATCGGCCGCAATCGTGGGCTAAAACCGTCGTGATGGTCGTAAAGGTTGCGGGCGGCTTCGCTACCTTCAAGTCTTACGAGTTAGTGTGAGCTTCCTTCATTCTTTTTTCCGTGTCTTATTCGCTTGCGCTGTGGTTCAACATGCATCACCAACTCTTCCCAATTTTCACCCTTCCTAGCAGCGCAAGTAGTCTTTTATAAAAATACTTTTATGAAAATACTTTTGGAAATACTTATGAAATACTTTTATGAAAATCCGGAGCGCCTTTTATTAATAGCATTTCCTTAAGTGGCGAAAGTAAGACGTATCAATCGTTACGGACGGACAAGACGAGTTCCCTCGTTGTGTCCACATAGTAATGCTATCGCACAAAAAAAACTTATGTGTTAGCCTACGCTGTGCCTTAAATGCGATCGCTTGCGTCAATGACAGTGGCGAGAGCGGCGCGGGCAAGACGGAGAGCACCAAGCTGGCCCTGCAGTACCTGGCCGCGGTAAACAGGAGCCCGAGCAACCTGGTCACCGAGCAGATCCTCGAGGCCTCGCCGCTCCTGGAGGCCTTCGGCAACGCCAAGACGGTGCGCAACGACAACTCCTCGCGCTTCGGAAAGTACCTGAGGCTCTTCTTCCGGGACGGCGTCATCACGGGCGCCAACACCACCGACTACCTGCTCGAGAAGTCGCGCATCGTCACGCAGGTATACTGTCTCATCTGGTCTGGTCTTGTCTGGTCTTGCCTCGTCTCGTCTCGTCTTGTCTTGTCTTGTCTTGTCTTGTCTTGTCTTGTCTGTCTTGTCCTGTCTTGTCTTGTCTTGTCTAGTCTCGTCTAGTCTCGTCCCGTCTCGCCTGCCTGCCTGCCTGCCTGCTTGCCTGCCTGCCTGCCTGCCTGCCTGCCTGTCTGTCTGTCTGTCTGTCTGTCTGTCTGTCTGTCTGTCTGTCTGTCTGTCTGTCTAACCGGCACCTAATAGCGCCTCGCTCTCTCTTTAACCGTCATAACGGAAGGGTGCAAGAGAGGGAAACGACAGCTTTGCAATAAACAAAACGTCGTTTGCCCTCGAAGGAAAGCCTAAACAATTTTGAATGATGTGATCCTTCAGTTAAAACAGTCATTTGGCTTTTATTGTCCCTTTAAGGTGTGCAAACAGATTCCACACCATCGCACTCTTCTGAAGATAAAACGCCCCCAACGTCTATACGACCCGATGACACTCATTCCGCCGAATGTTTCTCCGTTCCAGGCTCCCGAGGAGCGCAACTACCACGTCTTCTACGAGCTGCTGGCAGGCCTTTCGGACAAGGACAAGGAAAAGTACGGTCTCCAGACGGCAGAGAAGTACTTCTACCTCAACCAGGTACGCTTACAACCCCGCGCACCAGCGAGGGTGTCAGTTTTGCTTTCGAAATTGCATGCATCATAGATGTCCCTTTAGCACGTAACCTACGGAGCAACCATACTACAGAGCTGGAGTGTATATGGTCTGGTGTTCTTACATTGTACGTTCTGCGTGAATCTTGGCTCGGGTGCGCGCATCTTCGTTAAGCTGTTGGTTGCTCACTCTCTAAGCTGCTGCATATGCTGACCGGAAACGTTTCCTTCTTACGAATGCTTTTTCGTGAACAGCCTCTGTTCATTTTGCCGGGATTACAGCAAGTGCTTACGAAACCGTTGGTAACTTAGTCGCCATACCTCCATGGGTGCACAACCTCCTCTAGCAACGAGAGGTTCAGATCTGTTACGTCAGCCTAAAGATGGCTGAAAATTCGTTCGTTAAACGGAATAATTCGTAAACCGAGGTCCTTGAGGACGATTTCCCGGCGCGTCCGTCTCCTTCCCGCTACAGGGCGGCGCCGTCGAGATGGCGTGCAAGGATGACGCCGAGGACTTCCGGTCGCTCCTTTCGGCCATGCAAGTGCTCGGCATGAGTTCCGAGGAGCAGGACGCCATCTTTCGCATCCTGGCCGCAGTGCTGCACCTTGGCAACGTCTACTTCCACCGGAAGCCCGTGAGCACGCTCCCCTCACTCAAATTCAATCCAGTGTCCTCCTTATAGGCCTTTTCAGGAGCTGCGGCGCCCTCTCTTGACTACTTTTGGTATCAACGCTCAGCCTGATACGGAATCTAGTCGAGAGAGGGTGCCACAGCACCTTTGGCGAATCACTGCTCCGCACTTGACAGCTTTCACTGAGTGGAACTGTTCTAATTTTTTATATCTTGTCGCTAGATTTTTTTCGTCTGGGCATGCAATTAAAGTCAATTCACGTTACTCTTTTAGTATTGTAGAGGTATTATCCATCAGTGTAATGACGGCATGGTTTTACGGTCAGTGAAAGCGTCAAACCTGAGTCGGAAGCCCACTTTCGTTTAAAGAACTGCATTAGATAGCAAAGGACCTAGTCATGAACGTGTTGGTCATGATGGCTGCGGGATCAATGACAGTTCTCGAAGGCGTACTCAGTGTGACAGGTCGGGGAGCTGTCGCGCCCACTAAGTTTACGGTAGGGCTATAAGTGCAGCATTAGACAAATGAATAGAAAATTCGAAAGCACATTCAGAAATAAGAAAATGGGCTAAATGTAGGTTGCAGCTTCCCCTCCCGTCTTTACGGCGTCACTTCGCCGAAAGCGCTAACTGGTCCGTAAACTTTTGTCTCTCTGGGTCTTGGTGTCACCGTCGGGTGTGTGCGCAGCTCAAGCACGGCCAGGAGGGCGTCCAGGTCGGCAGCGAGGCCGAGGTGCGCTGGGCATCGCACTTGCTGCAGCTCGCCGAAGAGGGCATCCTCAGCGCGCTCACCACCAAGACCACGGTAGAACACACCTACCGTTAAGATGTTCTGCGGTACAAGACTTATCCTGAGCGCACGTTATTTTCTCCCTTCTTCGCTCTCCAGGAAGCCCGTGGCGAGCGCCTCACCACGGCGCTCAACATTGACCAGGCCTTGGACGCTAGGTGAGATTGGCGAGTGCATGTCAACCTACCAGCCAATTTACCAACAATTCACGACAACCGACTTTCCCGCTTTTAAATAGTTCAGTCGTCGTATAGTTGGTTCTGAACTCTTGAAGGAGTAGTGACACCAAATTTCAAAGCCTAGATATCTATGTAAAATACTTCCTTTTTATCAGGAAATATCTACCAGCAAGTGTCAACAGTAACCGCTCAGTGTAACATATTTTAAATCCATTTTAATCTTTGCCCGCACAAGAAAGCTCAGAGCGAGCCGACATGACATCATCTGCTCCTTGCCCCAAACTGCCGACGTCGGGGCTCCCGTGACGTAGCTGACGGGCTGGCTACGATTGGCGCTCGCTGCTACGCCGTGTGTATCACGTCATGGTTTTGGGATTGACGTCATGCTGCCCAGGCGCATGGGGATGGCGAAGACCTCGGCCGGTCTTGGCGCACGCGTGCGCCCGCTCGCGCGCGCGCGTCCAGACTGGCAGCGGTGCCACAAGAATAGTGACGTCACGGGCGCACTCCTGCCATGGCGGCCGCTCGGCGCTCGTTTGGTCGAAACCGCAACTGACATGAATAAACGACTCCGTAAATGATTGTTAACGCTGCGATCCGCCGTCTAATGTGCCATTGTATGATTAGTGGGCTGGTAGGCACCCATAGCAGCGAGAAAAACGTAGCACGAAAATTTCGTGTCAGTACTCCTTTAAGTCATTCTGCTGTCTGGAAGAAGGATAGATGGTATACTGTGTAATGAATTCTCTGTCTGGTATGTTTCCTTTGGGTGCCCCCATGCCGGTCTGTCACGATTTGGAAGGGTCGTAACGATCTTGTTGTTCGCTCGCTAGAAAACTAAAATCCCTCACACGTTTTGTTCCCGATCCGTGACATCATCGACAACAGAGACGCCGTGGCCAAGGCCCTCTACTCGGGCCTCTTTTCGTGGCTGGTGTGGCGCGTGAACCAGGCAGTGTGCCAGCGGGAGACCACCAGGACGACGGCCATCGCCATCCTGGACATCTTCGGCTTCGAGGTAATGGCCGCCGCACCCCGTTGCAATCGATCGAGGTATACCGAACCAGGAGCACAGTGCCGTGGTCGGCTCGATGCGATCGCTACCCGCCCGTAGTCTTGACTAGAGCTTCCGTGTTAGCGAGCGCACCTGTTTAGCTGTTCCGTCCCATTGCCGAAAGACGAAAAGAACGGGTCGAAATTTGTTTCCGTGCATTAAATTTATTCATTTCAGCGTTAGAGAGAGAGAGAGACAAGAGGCTCTGTATTGAAAAAGAAGAGAGTTCTGCCGGCGTTTGCAATCGCCTACATGCTTCCCTGTTAGGGGTCGGGGATGTAGGGAAAACAGGCCCTAGAAAGCTAGAGATGGGCACAAAGGAAAAAAAAAAAAACACTGGCGTGGCTTGACGTGCTTAACAGACTACTTTTCAGATTGGGTCACAGAATTCACAATTTTAAAATGTGACCAATGTCCTCAAAAAAAAAATAATAAAAAGAAAACAGACTTTTTAGAGCCTGACGCTGCTTTGAAGGGCACGTCCATGTTCCTAGGATGGTCTTCAGAGTTACCGGCACTTGATCTAGGCGTTCAATATCTTCAAAAAAAAAAAAAAACGGGATCATGGTGCCAAGTAGGCCACACATTATAACAAAATATGTCAAACGGTTTCTACAAAAGAACAGTTGCCGCAGTAAGCTTAATAAGGAGGCCTCATTTACCATCAAAACATGTTCTTGCAAAGCATGTGCGATTCACGGTGATTATGTTTGTTTACAGACGTCTTCATTACGTTTTTGCGCCTACTGGAGGTAATGACAGGCTACCGACGTCGACGAGAATTCCCGAACTTGCATGACCTGTGACGCCTTCACGGGACGTCAACTCCCGAACTCGCGTGACCTGTGACGTCATCTTCTAGCGGCTTTTTCGCGAGGCAGGCACCATCTTTTGCTCGCCACCAGGTGTGGGACGAGTGTTTTTAGCTAATTAGCGGCCCCTGGGTATATTGAACCTCAGGAACTACAGAACCGCTTTCTCGAGAACGGCTTGAGCATCCTAATTGTATTGTTTAAACTGCCGTAATTTTCTTGTTTGCGCATCTATTGAGAGCCCCTTACTTCCCAAGTGGGAACGCGGGCATGCCATTTTCCCTTTAGTAACTATCACGCCTCGTGACCCCTGCGCAGACACCCATGGCAAAATTATTCTAAAAACGCGTGCATAGAAAGCATAATTACTGGACGACCCTGGCTCGTTGCAGGAGTTTCGAGTTTAAAAGACAGACAGCCAAAGTCTTCCGAAAAAAATTCCCCCGCATTTCCCCGAGGGGGACGAATGTGAAAGTGCGAAGCACGGTTGTCGGCCCGCTTGCGGCGCTGCGCTCGGCCCCCGCAGCCCACACGCCTCGCGCATTCTCTTCCATCTCTTCCATCGGTTTGTAGTATCACGTGTACACCACGCAGTTATCAAGCGCTATAACGCCGCTGAGTCGCCAACGCACGCCGCTGACGACGTAGTTTGAATGCGTTAAAGATATAAGGCGCGTCACTAACACTGATATCAGCGTCGCCTCCGTGGCTTTGGTCGGTTAGAGCGTCGCGCTGCGGCCGCAAAGTCCTCGGATCGAAACCTGGCGCCGGATGCTGTTTCTTTTTTAAAATATAGAGGAGCACTGCGGACGCCGCCGCCGCCGCCGCCGGTGGTGGATGGTTTGGGGTCGCTTTATAAAGTGCATTCGCACTTAAAACTGTTAAATTTAGGGAGTTCATATTTGTTCAAGTCAGGCTCGTATTTGACATTCAAAGGTCTGTAATGCCTGTGCTACATGGCAGTTTTCAATTGACAATTGAACGCTCACTTATAAGTGCATCCTATGTATTTACAACGGGGCACTCGGGAGGGAAAGGAATGCCTTTAATGATAAGGAGAAGTCAGCCTGGCAGCGAGCTTGGCTTGCTGCTCCACATGAACATGAGAGGTGCGAAAGTGAAAGGAAGCGAAGACACAAAAACTCATACAGACACTACAAACGCAAATAAGCACACAGAAACTGACAGACGCAGGATCACGCACACAGCACACGCACAGGGTTTTGTTCAGGCCGGAGTCACGGAGAGCTTTACGCAGGGGCTGTGTCGCACACACTGAGGTCTGGGCACTCGATAGACATTGGTTCAACGGCCTTCGGAAGGCTTTTGAAACGGCCGTGTAGCACAGGTATAAGATAATGAAGGGCGTATCAGCCGATCCCTCTTTAAAAGCCGGTTGTCGGGTCCTCTGCAGGACCTGAAGGAGAACAGCCTGGAGCAGCTGTGCATCAACTACGCCAACGAGGCGCTGCAGCAGTTCCAGATCCGGCAGGTGTTCAAGCTGGAGCAGGCCGAGTACAGCCGGGAGCGGCTGTCCTGGCAGCCGCTCAGCCACGCCGACAACCAGGGCGCGCTGCAGCTGATCGCCAAGCGGCCCCTGGGTCTGCTGGCCCTGCTCGACGACGAGTCCAACTTCCCCAAGGCCACGGACGCCTCGTTCCTGGACAAGTGCCACTACAACCACGCGCTGGACGAGCTCTACTCGCGACCGCGCATGTCCTCGCTCGAGTTCGGCGTGCGCCACTACGCGGGCCACGTGTGGTACTCGGTCGAGGGATTCCTCGACAAGAATAGGGACACCCTGAGGCCCGACGTCGTGCAGCTGCTCATCTCCTCCAAGCTGCCCGTGAGTATACTGGTCATTGAGTCTCCTGGACTAAAATTGTATGCTATAGTTCATACCACAAGCTGTGTGGGGTACTGTGGAGGCTACACTGTTGCCAACATAGCTCCCACTGAGGGCGCCTAACTCGCCGCGAAGGAAAGCGAGAATAGGCGCCGGGGCCTTGCGGTTCCATCTGCCGAGAGGGGAGAAGGAACTGTCCTTTCAAGGCTACCTTCGCGGTGAATTAAGCCCCCTCAGTGGGCGCTCTATTGACAACAATGAAGCCTCCACAGTGCTGCATGCAGCTTGTGGTATGAACTACATATAGATGTCCGCTGAGCCATCTTGAATTACCGGCCTAGGATTAATCCTACGGTGGTCGGAGGACCTTCCTCGAACCAGGAGGGTACCATAAAATATACGGGGAAGTAAAATTCGGGATAGCGATTTCGGCCAGTCTGCGTGCAGTCCAGGACCGATAATTAAGAACTCCCTGCTCTGGATCGTTCCACCACCCGCGATTCCCTTTGAAATTCCTCTCCACTCGTCTTACAGCGCGGTATTTAAGTTTTAATTTCGCTGCTCTTGCGCCGACCGTTCTTTCGTTGCCACTGTTCACGCTAAAGGCGAACACTCCCGGGTGATCTGATTGTTCTTTCTGCCTTACCGCTTCTCTTTGTACATGCTAAGACTGTAGAGCCTACATGTTCCTTCGTTCTTAGTTAACCGGCATAATACCGGACCCAGCGACCAATGGTTCGCTACATATTCGCAGCTTAAACCTAACACGTAGCTCCTAGGCGCCGTCCTCTCCTGACGCCATTCACAATCCTACTCGTCCACCGCAGATGGTGTCCCAGATGTTCGAGTGGCGGCGGGCGATGGCGGAGGCGTGCAAGACGTCGAGCAAGGCGGACGGCCGCTTCGTCACCATGAAGCCCCGGGCTCCCACGGTGGCTGCCCGCTTCCACGACTCGCTCCAGAGCCTCGTCGAAGCCATGGCGCAGTAAGGGAACCTCTTCCCGTCATACGCGACCATTCGTCCGGTGCTCCAGCCGCTGAGTGGTTCCCCCTTTCCCTTTGCAGGTGCAACCCGTGGTTCGTGCGCTGCATCAAGCCCAACAACGAGAAGGCGCCCATGAAGTTCGACCTGGCCGTGGTGCTGGAGCAGCTGCGCTACTCCGGCATGCTGGACACCATCCGCATCCGCAAGCTCGGATACCCGATACGCTTCAAGTTCGCCACGTTCGCCGACAGGTACGGTCAACCTTACTGCCGCACGCGCCCGGCAAGTTTGTCTCGCCTTGTGACGGATTCGCGAGGCAGTCTAAAATGTTGCGCTCCAAGTGCGGCCGGTGATTGCCGCGCTGTGATAGCTGCCCACTTACACTCTGAGTCGACCCCCGCAGTGTCCCGATGATCAGTCCCTGATAGGTGGCAGCACTGCGGCAGTAGCTTCGAATTCCCCTCTACTGGTGTTGCTTATTGGATGCGGCGCGAGACGGCGGGCTCCGCCCCGTGCGTTTTATTGCGCGAGCGATAGGTGGGTACGTCGGTAAAATTTTCATGTCGCTCCGTAGATCCACGTCGATCTGTCAACCGAGTGAGTGATAGAAGAGGATAGAGCAGTGGAGTGGAGCGATGGCTTTTGCAACAATGCCAACGTTGCCATGGTGACGTCATATCGAAGTGGGGCGCGCCTCCTGCCTCTGGGCCGTCTGTTCGGGTCCCGAGGCTCCCGTCACCGCCTGCACGCGTTGTAGAACGCAATCTGCAGCCAGTGCGGGCGGAAAAGCTTGAAGCTGGAACAAAGGGTGCTAGATGTTCCCACATTATAAAAAATCCATCAGTGCATCTTCCATTCATCTTTTTTTCGTTCGAGCTGCAGCTGGCCGTAGCTTTCGGACTAAGGACGCCACGCTCCATGTATGACAAACAACTATACCCTGATCCTTTCTTCCCAGTCTCTGGAAGCAATAAACCACGGCCGCTGGATCCATCGAGCGGCCGTGTCACCGTTTTCAGTCTAAATGTGAGACCGCACTAGTACATAGAATCCATAGGAGTGTACGAGCGCGATAATGGTTTCTTGTGGTGCCCGTGTTTCGGCGTCGTTCGGCTGTTGTGGTCCGGTACGGCCGCTCATCTGGAGCATCCGTATCCGGGACTGCGTGCGAACGTTCGTGAGAGTAACGACAGGTGACACCAGCTCCTGGCGGAAAAAAGTCACGTGAGCGGTATTTCGGTGCCAAGGGACAAAATAAATAATAAATAAGTCTGGGAGAGAAGTGGGCACCGACCAGGTAGTGAAAATGAAGAACTTAAAATACGTTTCGGCTCCCGCACGGGAGGCTTGTTCACAATGAATTTACTGCAGACAAAAAACGGACTTAAGTAGGCTTTAAAACGTGACGTAGGCAGCGTGCATAATTCAGTGCAAGGTTCCGCTGTTGCGATTAATTGTGAACAAGGCTCCCGTGCGGGAGCCGAAACGTATTTTAAGTTCTTCATTTTCACTACTTGGTCGGTGCCCACTTCTCTCTCAATGTACCCTCCCACCTGCAGACGGGCGTTCGTCAAACCCTTGACTAAATCACTTAATCAATCAATTGTATTAGTTTCTGAAAATAATACATGGGGGTTATATACGGAAAAGGGGTCCTAAGGTCAGAGACTGTAGCGGGACGTCCCGCTACAGGTCGCCATATCGCCACAGAGACGTTTGCCATGTGACAGCAGTATAAAGTAATTCGCAGTACTTAGCACTTATCATGCTGCGGCCGTAGTTATACTCGAGGCAATCATGTTAGACGAAGATGCCCGCTTCAGGTGCGTGTATGATGCACACGCGGAACCTTATGGTGTTGGCGAATGCTTGCGTGCGCCCATGATCAGGCCGCGAACATGTACCGAGGCTGACTATTTTTACGTATCTAACTCGCAAGCTCAATGCGAGAACCGCCATGTTCTTTTCAGGCCGCTTTCTGCGTTTGCAAAATGAAATTCGTAGTCAGCCCGTTGCGCGTGTGTGCTTGAGAGAAACCACCCGGGGAAGTAAACATTTTATGATTGGCACAAGTTTAGCTTTACAGACAAGTTTTACTGTATGTAAAACACCGCGCCGTGTACAGTGGAGCGAATTGATATTGAGGGTCTGGTCGGGAAAACGCACGACACAATAAAAAACTGCACCGACCAAGAACGTTTATACAATCCAAAAAGACGTTTCGGCTCCCGTGTGGGCGCCTTGTTACATAAGCAAAATAAATAAATAAATCAATACGACCGGGAAGAGGGTTCCGGTGCACCCAACGTTTACCACCTTCGGTGCAGCGCCCAGTCGTTACCTACCATGAGCGTGTACTCTGAAGCTAACGAGATCATTGCACTCCGTAGGAGGCAGTATGCCAAGATGCAAGTGGGTAGGACGAGTATAACGTCCAGCGGTTTACGAGGGCCAGAATAACGTTTGAACTTTATGCCCTTAGCCTCTTCTGTATCGTGAACAGCCTGGCAGTGCTGCTGCTGCACAGCGCTGAAGCTTGTGCGTGCGGGGTGGTACAGAAATGGGTTGAAGTGGGTGGTTGTCCCAGTTTTAGCCCTATCGCGGCGAGATCGCGTCGTCGTAAGCTTCCCCGCTCCCGCTGTTTGAAGACAACGCTTCGCGGCGCCAACCTGTAATCATCGCGCACATCGGAAGAGCCGAAGCGCGGTATGGCTTAGGGATGACCGTCAATTGAGATATAATTATTTGCTGCGGGTCTGCTTTTTGTTTGCTTTTTACTCTTTTGATTTGGCACTGATAAATAAAAAAAATGGAATATACGTTGCTGGATTTTTTAAGGGGACCCTGCAACACTCTTTTCGGCCGTTGAAAAGAGTGTTTCAGGTTCTCGTGTGAACATGCGCATCGCCATGGTACCGAAAAAAATGTGTAGCAATTACACCTGGAATGGAGCGAGGTTCATCACTCTGCCAACCTTTCGTATATGCTATTCGCACATCAGCGAGACGCCTTAAAAGCTTCCAGTGATTAGGGAACACCGCAAGAGTGCTTCGAGACGCCACTACCAAGAAGGTGTGTTCGCGGAGCATTGCCTGTCCTTTATGGCGCCCGGTTTGAACTACAAGGAACAACAAAAATTCTCGATTTTTTTGCATTCTTGCACTTCTTAGTTTCAGTGCGTTAGAGACATCGAGAAATCAATTAAAGCAGTCACATTGTGCTCCAGCAGCTGTTTGCCTGTAGGTGAGAACATCAACAGCCGTAATCGTGGCCAACCATGCACTCGCGTGCTGTTCAGCGTGTACTGTCGTGATAAATTGAACTACGAACAACGGTGCGCGCGGTTTTTAGTATATGATCCTCATTATAAGCGAGGGGCGGTGCCTGCGCAGTAATAATAAGTTACCAGATGGCTTTCCCAAACTTATGCCTGCTATGCATACACGGCCCGTCGCCAGGGACGCAGCATCTTTTGGCAACCACGTGCACCGTTGTTCGTATTTCAATTTATCGCGATAGTACATTGACTTCCATGTGCGGCCACTTGAAGGATAAAAAGGAACCCCACGGTCGCCGTCAGCGACCACCTACACCAACCCGGCCACAAAATCTAAAGCACACGGTACGCGTTAGAAGAATGATGACGCGGCACAAGCGATGACGCAGCAACGGCGCGCGTCCAGCGACACCTGTACGCGCGCTTCACGGCCGGTACCGCCGGCAGCGCTTCTGGCGGTTCAAGCAGCCTACCTTGCAGAGACGGCCGAATAGACAAACAAAGATAAGCTGGTAATGTCAGGGTCAGGGGCACATGTAAGCTCTCTCGAACTAGGCGACAACGATTCGCGCCGCCTGTGCTGCCCCAAGTCCGCCGCTCGAATAAAAGCGCGTTCTGTCTGAACGGCGCGGGTGAAGCGTGTGCGAAATGGAATCTTCGAAACGGAGACAGCCCGACAATTCCGCCCTAGATTACACAAAGTTGGATCCACCAGACAGGCTGGAACTTTTCTTTAGCATCTAGTGAATTGCACCGAGTGTATGGAATCAGAAAAAAAGCCAAAGGGGGGAGAGTGTTGCGAACATATACCGTATTTACTCGATTCTAAGGACCCTCCCTTACTTTCGGGAGAAAATTTGAAAAAAAAAAAAAAAAGTTTGCGTGCGAATCTAAGCAGCCCCTTTTCTAAGCAACCGTCGCAAGGTGGAAATCAGACGCGTGGAAGCGGGCCTGAGGTGACGTTGTGGCCATGTCATTTGTGAAGCTTTTAATTACAAACCACTTCAACGGTACAGAAGACGACCTGCTGGGGGATACTGAAAGCGGCGGCCCCAGGAAGATGTAACGGGCTGGAAGGATAGTACGGGTGACTGAGTATCATACGAAAGTGGTGGGTTCACTATCCTCACGTATTTTTCGGTTGAATATTGGTCAAATAATTCCTTGCGCCCGTCTCGTGGAGATATGGCCGCGAAAAAAAAAAAATGTGGGAGAAACGGCGCTCTTGGCTTCACCCCAAGCGGGGGTTGTGGGAAGAAAAGTTGGCCTGCCTGGATTGCAAGATCGGCCTCTGTGATGCCCAGTCGAAGAGCTATGTTCTGGCCCGCTGTTTTGCTCTTTCTTTTGTCCCGGCGATGGTACCTGCAAACTCTGCGAAGTCGCTGACCTTGACCATCTTCTATGGAGCTGCCCTGCCTTGAAGGACCAGAGAAACCGCGCACACGCGCTCATTCCTCTTCAAGTCAGGCCACAAATGCTGCGGGAGTGGACCCATCCCGAAGGGTCTACAGAGCACAGGAAGATGGTCCTCGATTCTCTTCTCGTATATGTTCGAGAAGCCGCCATACAGAACCACATTTAGTCGGGACACTCAAACTCCCTTGTGACAAAGGTCAAGGCATGGAGTCATATTACGCTTAGAAACTAATCACTTTGGGCGTCGTGATCAATCGAGTGAATACGGTATTAAGCTGTGGCGATAATATTTGTAATGTGGCGGGAAGAAGTGCGCGCATTTTGAAAACCTACGTGTTCGTAATATTAGTCACTCACTAGTAAAAGATAATGCCCTTTCATAATAAAACTATGCAACAATACCTGCTTTTTCCTCACCAAAGAAAGTCGCAAAAAATTCCACTATGTCCATACCAATATTAGACAATGCGTCATCTATGAGGGGCTGGCATTAGTGAGGCCTCCTACTTCCGCGCGTGACAGAAAGCTGAAGAAAGGTGTGATTGCCGAAGAAACGTTTCTTAGTGGTCTGGCTGTAAATTAATTTCTACCCACGCCTTATTATCACATCGTAGCGTAACAGTGATTGTTTGCCAGTCGTCCTCGCCATCATTAATAGGAAGCAGATGAGGGCGAGACGGTCCGCCTCTTTTCATTCTACATTTATGCTTGGCAAGCAAGTGCCGACGTTGAACCCACGAATTTCAAAGACTAATTTGCATGCGCCACGCGTGGTGGTCGAAGCCCGCACTACTGCAGCCATGAGCCGGATAGCTGGACATGTTTATTTCTAAATCTAAACGCTTGCAGGACGTAGTCAACCGACACATCCAGCACTTACAATAGGGCGTGACAAGTACCTCAGCCAGGAGTTACTCCCCTATGCCCATTAGGTAACCTAGAAACTTGCTCAAAGGATTTTTCTCTCTTTCCCGGTCTTGGCGTTATTCGACCGCTGGAATGACGTCATTACAGCAGTGTAGCGGCTATTGGCCGGCTTCCCTTCAGCAGCAGCAATGAACGTATTCGGTAGCCATTTTAAGAAGGAAGCCACAAAAGCAAAGCAGTAACGAAAGGCCGATAGTTCTGCTGCGACGAGCAAATCAAGCAGTGGTCCTCCGTGCTTGCTATAACTATATGACTTTCCCAGTGCTTCCAGACGCGAAGGAAAGGGTGAAAGCGTTTATCGGAAGGGTTGCAGGGTCCCTTTAAAATGATTAAGCATCTCGTCCTTTTCTCTCGTTAACTTAATTGAAGCTCGGTCCGATGCGCATGCCTTGTTCCTGCTTCAGAAGACTGCAACCCGGCGTTTCTCGCACGCCTCTCGCCCACCGCGCTGACCGAGCTTTACTGGCTTTACATTGTAACCGTCTCAGTCTCAGCGGCCACGTTCGCTCGTTGTAGCATCAGCACAGGCTGCCCGTCAGTAGCGGCGTTTCGTCCCCGTCTTTCATGTTCTGTAACCTCTTACCGCTCCGTAATACACCGTATAGAGGTGCCGCCAAAAGTAAATGGAACGCGGCCCCGTGTATTTACAGGAATTTCTTCTTCCGTAAACTGCCTGTGTGCATCGGTGGGCGTTTAAAGGAGTCCTCCCTAATAGAAAAGCTTCCTGTAAACCGGTACTGGCTGTCATAAAGCCGGTAAGACAAACATTTTGTGATATTCACAAATCATTGTTCCAGTTACTTTGACGGCACCTGTATAAGCGGCAGCGGGGCACGGCGAGAAGCCCAATGACGGCGCCGCGTCAGGAAGCTGCAGCAGTGGCGGGAACGCATTGCCACCGCAGTCAATGACGCCGCCGGCTCGGCATGACGTTTCGCTCTGCGCGCGCGCTCCGTCGTTCCCCGTTCTTCTGGCGCTCCGTGTCTGGGGATCCACGGCGCAAAATTTTGCCGACTTACCTCGCCTATTGGTGCCGCTTTGAAAACTTTACCATCACTTCCTAGAGAAAGTCGGAGAAGCTCGAAAGCTGAAAGTGGGCCCAACCTTGGCCGAAGGTGCGTCCAATCGATCGTCAAACCTTCAAAGACCCAAAAATTGCAAACGAAGAACGAATAACCCATGCGGCGATTTTTCCCGCACTATGTAAACGCATCGTGTACGAACGATCTATAAATGTATACTGATACATGTGGTCTATGAGATAAAGGTATACTATTGTACTCCTCCTTCATGATCACTCGTGTATTCTCTTATCTAAAAGCGTTCCTTTCGCGCAATTTTCAAGCGACCGTCTTGACACAATGGAAGCTCGGGAGTTTCACCAGCGCGCCGTGTGTCCAGAGATCTTATCAGAGCTTTTCGGTCGACCAACCGGTCTACGGGGAAATGCATTAGTTTTTCGGCAGGACGCCATCGGTTCAACTAAGAAAGATTTCGCTTTGAAATTGTAAGTGATGGGGACAGTGTAGGCATTGGCGGTAACATGGGGCACGGGCCGAACGTCGGCGCGGTATTTCAAACCATGAGATTTTTTTTTTCATGGTTGTACGAGCTGGAAAGCGCCTGGTGGTCAATTAACAAACGTAACGCTAAAACACACGCGCGATGCATTAGCTTTCGTTGCAGTATGAGTATCACTTTTAGTAATTGGCCATTTGAGCTTGCTTGCGTGAAGTAAGTTTATTGCGCAACTTCAGGATTGGCGAGGAGATTTTCTTTAAAAAAAGGTTCTTTATAAGGGAGGCCGACCTCACTTGAGAGCTCGATATCCCACAACTGCGCCGATATTTTTATGTGACTACAGCTTGCGTCACGAGAGGTATAGAAAATTGTTCTGAAACGCTATTGCATTCAACGACGTGCGAAACTGCAAGTTTATGAGGAACTTAAAAGCCTTTCCGCGTGATTATCACTGTATTTTGAATATTGTCGAATTCCTTGTAAGTACATGCGGCAATATCTTTGTACATTTTTAACGCCAAAGCTAATTCTGTGTTTCGTTACTGTGCCGAAACGGTGTCCGAAACAAATATAGGATTTTTTTTTCTTTCTCTCGTCGTATTACGTGCTGTTGTGATGCCTTTGCGGTTTCTGTCCGAGCAATTTCAACTCTGCTGTTCATTACGCTAAATTTAAACTGAAAGGCGGAGGTTTCTGTCTGTCTGTCTGTCTGTCTGTCTGTCTGTCTGTCGTCTGTCTGTCTGTCTGTCTGTCTGTCTGTCTGGTTGTCTGCTGTCTGTCTGTCTTCGTCTGTCTGTGTCTGCTTGTCTGTCTGTCTGTCTGTCTGTCTGTCTGTCTGTCTGTCTGTCTGTCTGTCTGTCTGTCTGTCTGTCTGTCTGTCTGTCTGTCCCTCTCTCTCATTCCTCTATTTCCTCGAGCAATTGCCCCGCTTGTTTAGTACAGAAAAAGCACATCTTGGGAAACGCTTATGCGAAAACGGCTGTAAAACCTCCGCCAAATTGCACGCTGCACACTGAAAATTCTCTCTCGTCGACCAAGCTTGATCCCTCTGTGAAGCTGTCTCCACTTTACATAATAGAGTCGGAAAGCAAAAACAACCCTCCATCTTTCCGGAATGCTCGAATAACCTCAGAGTACCGCGGAAACAAGCTTCTGTGGGAACCGCCGCCACGGCCGAGAGTGCAAGTTTTTGGGAAAGTTTCTCCGCTTCTCACACGCGTTCGTCTGAACGGTAGCGCTGGACGCCTTCTCCTCAGCCGTCGTCAACGGTGCGTAACCTAGCGGGCCCGTCTTGCGGATCATCCCGGCCGCGGTACACGCTGTGCGGTTAATCGCGGGCAGCCGAGCGTTCGTGGGAAGGGCTGCGCTGAAGACGACGCGGCAGGCTCGTCCACTCTGCTCCTCGACCCGGAAACGTGTGCCTTGGGTGGCCGGTCGGGTCCGCTCTCTTTTCCGTCGGTGCGGGAGCGTCGTCACCACGCCGCCGGCGCTCCCATTGTGTGGAGGTGTTAACTGCTCGGCGGCCACCGAGTCACTCGGTCCTGCCTGGACACCGCGAAAACGCAGACCCTACGAGCTCCCGAGTGGTTACCTCCTCAGGTCTAGTCTTCTGGTCCCTCACGAAGGTGTCGTCAGCTGGTCTGCATCGAGTTCTATCTAGCCCCGTTTCGGTTTTCGCAAGGTGTCTTCAAATTGGCGGGAAAAGCGCCTTCTCCTGGTCTTCATCGAAGCTGTGTGTTAGGTGGACGCTCGTCCAGCACCTGTGATCCTTGTGAGGCTGTGCGACGTTGGGCGCCAAGTCGGATGCGCATCGGTGGCGGCGGTATGGGAGTGTTCGAACTGCAATCGTGTAAAGCTTTCACGGTAGGTGCTGTGGTTTTCTGAGACGTTTTCAAGCGCTACTACTCACCGGAAGAGCTGTGCGAAAGCAATACCAACGTTCGCAAGGCCTCGTGATCGGGACATAGCATGTCGTTTTTCCTGAACTTCAAAGTGACGGCGAATGTGCTTGGGGTGACCGGTGGCAAGCGTTTGTGCACAGAATCGGCAATAGCCGCGTCTTCAGCCTGCTTCTGAAGAGTGTGGAACTGGCGGTAACAGAAAGGTTACAACAGCGAAGACTGGTGTAATAACTTCTGGAGGCTGGCATTAAGCAAAGTAGCTTCGATTTCAACTCGTGTGTCTTGGCTTGGCTACAGGAGACACGTCATGTGCTAAAAGACAAATGCTGCAAATTACTTTATTAACCATGCAAATACATCCCCAGCGCTGCCGCTTTCGGTTCAGCTGAGATAGTTGTTCTGCATAGAATAAGCGACAATAAACGCTAAGAAAGCTAAATATTCTTTTTTATAACTCTTTCACGCCTTGATTCGAGGTCACGGAAAGCGCTCGGACGGAAACACATCCAACGGGTTCGACCATCCGACCGGTTGCCGCCGGGGAAATCATTGATGTCAAGTGGCGCGCGCGCACTCGGGTCCATTATAAGGATTACGGCAATATAACTTCAGTTGGTACTGCACGAACGTGACTGGTCAATTGGAATGCGTGCTTCGCGTCGAAGTCGGTGGCCCTTTGCTAGTCGTGACAGCAATGGCGCAGTTGGCAAACAATTCGAACGTCGACGCGTCGTCCAGTAGTCAACTACCATCGTATTGCGGTTGCTTTCTTCAACGTGGCTGCCTATTCCTCTTAGATGGATGCGACTCCCGTGCGCGGCTGGCCTTTGCTGGATCGTCGGTGATGTGATGGTACCAACCAGTGAGCTCAAGTGCCGGCTGGTGTTGTGTCCGGCAACCGTGTAGTGAAACAACGTTGTAATAACTAAGAAAAAGCAACAATTGGAAGAAAATTCAGAAATCACGTGCTGAACGAACTGCTATTATCTTCCTGACGACGCACATATGCAAAGTTGTACGCAAAAGGACGTTCTAGGTTCGAAGACTGACTAGGGTTATCCCTGGAAGCTGTTTTGGACTGGCCGAAGTTCGCCTCCTCTGGGAATTCGACGAAGTTCGTTTCCGTGGACCACAGGTGTAGTTACCTGTAAATTTTTGCCGACAGCTGTGCTCGTGCGTGCGACCCAGTGCTCAGGGCACAAGATGCCTGACGGAAAGTGACGCAAGGCGAGGACTGCGAACCATATAGTTGGAGCACCACGGCTGCATCTCTCCTAGCTAGCTATGTCGAGCCTGTTGAAGCTCTACGGTCTCCAGGTTCAGCGAACGGAGGTTCTTCTCGTGCAAGTGACGCGCATTCGCCGCAAGCGTTCCAAGAGGCAGTCCCGCAAGCGACTACAAGGGGGAACGTGAGTTGTTGCATGCAGCCAGGGTCGCATTCAGCTTGCAACTGTGTGACCGTCTGTTGTGTCTCACGCCCCCTGCGGCCTCCTTTCGTTACAGCGAACTTCTCTGGCTGGTTTCTGAAACTTTTTTAGTCACCGTAAAGTTGTCTTTCACTGCTTCGCGTCGGAGAAGAACTAAGGCAAAGCCAACTTTTCGGTGAATTCTCTGTAGCTTCCTATTTATTGTAGTTATCTTGAAGCCGTGCTGCAAAAAAAAAAAATCGTACTGAAATTGGCCGCTGAGATGACTCTGTCATCACGCAAAGTTTCATTACTTGTCATAATTAGTTGGTTCTCAGTGAAGGTGTAAGCGTTACAGGACTCCCGTGTGCTGTCAATGCATGGTTTCTAGGGGCGGGAAGCGGACAGGCCCATGTTTGTCCGCTAGCATAAAGCTCTAGTCCTTCCAGGTTTCATTCAGCTAATTAACTAGCAGGTATGTTCAATCGTAAATTACACACAAACGTAGTTTTCTTCGTGCACTCCTTAAATTCGCTGGTCATCCTTCTTCAGAGTGGAAGGGCGCTGAATTCTTGGAGGGGGGGGGGGGCACTATCGTATTTAGATCTACTTTGATTAGGTCGCCGAGTAGTCCCGTAACTTCACTGACTTCACTGTTTTACAGAGGTATTTCTATACGGATGCTACCACGATGGTCTGTGGTTTGAGGGAGGAAAAAGGAAAAGGAAGTGCACTGGAAGGGGGGGGTTGCATCTCAACATTCGCGCCGGCTGGTCGATCTGAAAATATCCTGTAAAGCATTGTTCACTGCAGGCGGATTCATGATGAGGGAAAGGCGACTTTACGACAAGTTGCCGAATTTAGTGATTTATCTTTTTATTCGTTTTTTTGGGCCCTATTACCCCGGAGGCCCTGGCTGAACGCAAATATTCTAAATACAACGGCATTTTAACTCAAAAACTGTTCGGTGTTCTTCGAACACAGAAGTCACCGACAGCACATAATTCACCTTTCCCCGTTTCGGATTACTGGCTGTCAAGCTGAATGCCAAGCTTTATACAAGCATTTTGACAAAGAAAGGGGTTTTAGTATCACAAAATCAATACTAATATATAATGGTATGTGGCGGTGCGTGTGTGCGTGCGTGCGCGTGAGTGTGTGTGTGTGTGTGTGTGTGTGTACCACATACAGTTTGTACTGCGGCTGATGCTGAAGTGTTGCGCCAAGTTTGTGCATGGCACGTTCACGAACGACTGCTTAGCCTTTTTTTTTCGTTCATTCTACAATCCGGCAACCACTTTTAGCAAAGCCAGTGCAAATAGAGCCAGCGGTTGACCGACATAGATAACTTTTAAGTCTATTTATACGCGTACATAGCGTCGACTTCAAATGAGTTCACGCACTTTACCCCTCGGCACGTTCCCGTCAGCGCTAAGTCGTCGGGTCTCCAGGCGACAGCCCTCGCCGTCAAGCGCCCCTGTTACCGCGGTGTCGTGCGGACAGTTCGGGCCGCACTTCAAACACGCCGCATCGCTGTGCGCCTCTTCCGCGGGTCATTTAAAAAACCCTCTCTCCTTCTTGATTGTTAAACACGGCGCCTTCCGTTCCCGCGCTTTCTCCGCCATTGTTCCGGCCGGCGTCCGCTTCTAATTACAACACGATTATCCCCGGCGTATACCGCTATGTATGCCTCCCCCGTGCATTTTTGTAAGAAGGTAGCGGGCTTCGTATGCTTGGTATACCCAGCTACTCTCTCCACCCCTCATTTCCTCTTTTTCTGGGCTCTTGCTTTGTCGTTGGGAAGCGCACATCCTGCAACAGTCATCAACGAGTAAAAAAAAAAAGAACACCCGCAAGAGAGAAGAGAATAAACTTTAATTAATCAAGGAAATGCTTCAGAGAGGCGTCCTCATTCCAGGATGCCTTGGGCTCGGGCCGCGTCGACAGCCCTTTCGATCAAGCACAGCTAATCTTCGAGTCAGCAACGAAAAAAATCATGCACCCTCCGTGTAACGACGACGATGGTTGAAGGCGAAGATTTCTCGTGACGGATTCTTTGGTTGTCGTCTGAGTTTCGACTGAGTTTCGGCTATATCGAAATGGGGCAATCGGATAGACGGCGGCTTCATAAAGCGACGGACCCAGGTTCGGTTCCGGCCACCGCAAGCGTTTTTTTTCTGTCCCTTCACCCACGATCATTCGTAATCATTGGCAGCGAAAGTTGGCTTTCCTGCAGGGCGCTTTCGCGTTACAGAAGCCACCAGTGAGAACACTCAAGCTTGCTTAAAAAAAAACAAAAAACACCCGCAACAGTCATCAACGAGAAGAAAAGAACACCCGCAACACAAAAAGAGTTAAAACCGTGTGCCATTAGGCAGTAGCATGGTGGAAAGAATGGACTAGAGCATTTAAAGACCGGAGCGGCTGGAAAAAGATGGGAGCGCCTTCGTCCTGCAGCAGACACCACGTTCCCAAATCCAGTACGATTAAATCATCTATTCCCCACACAATACTCTCCGGAGTCTGCTTTTTGCGGCAATTCAGGCACCCTCTACCACATCGTCTGGGACGTGCGACCGAAACACCGACCTTCCCCCCATTCCCAACCCTTCCCGTGAGCAGTGGGAGAGCATGTTGTCCAGCTCGAGCCTCGACGACCAGATGATCTTGGTTGACCGAGGCGGACAGAGCCAGGATTGCCCATGGACTTCCGGACTAGGAAGCCACCCCACAATTTATTTTTGCTCATTAAAGTTTCTTCCTCCTCCTCCAACGGGCTGATGTCGATGGTGATAATAATATTATCAATAATTACGACGACGATGATAAAAGATGGTAGTGATAGTGGTACTTTCAAATTTTTGTTATCTCAGTTTGTACTGGCAGATCTCTCCGTTTGCGCAGAGAGAAGCGTGCGCATTCCTAATCTAGGGAAAATTGGTATTATGATAAGCCGCATAATTCCGTTCGTTGAAACCAACAGGAAGGCGTTCAAGGAATGTTCGAGCTTTTCACAGAACAAAACTAATCACATCATCTGAGAAGTGAAGCCTTTTCAAGCTTATACAAGAGCAAATCTCGGCACTGATATCGCCGCTCTTGCTAGTCTTTTTTCCCCTTCCCCTTATGGAGAGACTGTGGTACCGTGCAGGTACCGATGCCTGGTGCCTCCGAACCGGCTCGCCCGGGGAGCGTCGGCCAAGGACGTGTGCCGAGCCATTTTGGACCAGGTGCCCTTCACGGACGCCTTCCAACTAGGCACAAGCAAGGTGAGTTGCGTTGTCTTAATGTAGGGCGAAATTCAAACGCATGAGTCCGCGCATGCGCATTCCTTCTGTGCAGATTTCGACACACAAAAATACCGTTCTGGACAGTAAGAGAGAGAAAAATGGCTCGAGTTTAAGACTTCTACAGCTGGTTATCATGAACGCAAAAGTTCGAAAGTTTGCTCGAAAGTTTGCCTTTAAGATTTTACTGTCTGCCGTCTAGCTGTAGCTACCAGATGATTGGATTCAACCTTTCGATTGCACCGAAGGGCACACGCAGTCAGTCCAGCCGGAGCGCAATCCATGGCGAGACTGAGGGACCAAGCGCCGGCAAAGCAGCCGTTTCACCATCGCCTAGCCACGTGGTACCGCAGCAGCGAGACTCCGAGCGAGCGAAGCGTCAAGAAAGGCGCATCTTACGCGCCGGCTGTTGAAGGTCACTTGCGACGCGAAGGATGACCTTGAATGATGTAGTGTAGTAAAGCTTTCGCTCTGAAAACAATACACACTGTTCTGGTCAGAAAGAGACAAAAACACGATCTCCATTTAAAAAATTTGTGCGTGGTACACTTTTTGGCTCGAACCAGGTGTAACCCAGCAGCGGTTCGACGGCCCTCGATCTCTCGCAGGTGTTCGTGCGCGAGGCCCTGGAGCAGTATCTGGAGCAGGAACGCGTGGCCCTCCTTCGGGGCTCCATCGTGGTCATCCAGCGGCACGTGCGCGGGTACCTGGCCCGCAGGCAGTACACGGCCATGCGAGCCGCCGCCCTGCGCATACAGACCGCCTACAGGGCGTACGCCGCCAGGTAACGCGCACACGCTCCCTGCTAAGCCTCTCCGTGGGTCGCGAGGCAACTAATTGATTGATTGTGGCGTTTAACGCGCCAACGCTACACAGGCGATGAAACGCGCCGTAGTGGAGGGTTTCTGGTTGTTGTTCACCGCCTGGAGGATCTTTAACGTGCGTCGAAATGTCGAACACACTGGCAGTTTTTGCTTTACTCCTCCGATCAGAAAGCGGTCGCCGCAGCCAGGAATCGAACCCTCGTCCTTCGGCTCTGCAACACAACGCCATAGCCACTGACCACCGCGTCGAGGCAACTACGCAAACCTTTCCATTCTTTAAAGTAGCCATAAAGACAAATGGCAAGTTTTGTTCACTGAAAGGACTGCCTTGTCCCCCATAACAACGATGCCAATTTTATGGGAAACTTCAAACAAAAATGGTGATATTAAGAAAAAAAAAACGATGCAGCCCTCTGTCTAACGACGGCGATGGTTGAAAGCGAAGCGTGCTCCTCGGGATTCCTCTGTTGAAAGCTTCGCTTTTAAAAAAAAAACAAAACGAATACCTAAAGCGGGCTTCACCTGCGAAAGAGTATATTTGAGGCAGAGTACTGATTACAGGTGAAAGTTGGCTTTCCTGCAGTGGGTTTTGAGGTGGGCTGCAGAAGCCATCAGTGAGACATAGATCATTCATCATAGTCTGAGAAAGTTAGCTCTCCTGCAGGGCGTTTTGAGGTGGACTACGGACGCCATGGAATGAGACATAGAAAGCTTGCTTTAACAAATGCAGCAGTGGCGACTCCTCAGCCACTTTGGCGATTTCTATATGACGTCACAGAATCTTGTTCGTACTATTGGCGGTCGCCGCCCGAAGCACCCACCAGGAAACATGACAGTGATTTTAGTTGAGCCTATAGGTTGTAGTCACTGGCGAGGCACGCATTCAGGCAACCGTGTGAGTGCGCCGTCACTGGTTACGTCGGGCTCTGCGTTACTTGTCCGTGCTATAGGCACATGAGGTGTGTCGGACGTTCCAAACTCTACCCAACCGAACGCAATCTAATGTCTCTACTCCAATGTGAGTGCGATTAATAACATCTCTGTTGACACCGTCGTTGAGAATCGGGTTGAAACAGAGCAGACGACGCACGCCGGTGTTTTTTTTTTGTCTGCGGCGTGCGGGCGCAGTGGTACAAGCCGCTCCATGTCCGTGGCGCTTCGGCCATATCCGTGGCCGTTTCCAGTGTTGCCAAGCGAAGAAATTGACAGCTAAACTTTTCAGTGAATGCCATCTATAGTTCCGCTTGATCATATCATTTCGATGCTAACGGGCAACTAACACACTGGTAGCTATGTTTTTATGGCTGGCCCATACTACGGCTCAGTGGGTCGAAATTTCAGTTTCTCAACACTCCTCGTGTGCTCTCGGTGAAGAAAAGAAAAAAAGTCTTCCGTGGTTGGAATGTAGCTGAGTGAGTTACCAAGGGTAGTTCTTTTAAATGGAACAAAATGGTATTTTGTCTTCATGGCAAATTTAAGCCCTCGTAGTGCCATGGAATGTTCTTTACTGTGCTGCGCATGCGTGGATAGGTAGACCGAGCCAATAAAATCGGCGCTATCGGAGACCTGTTCAGCTTCTTTGTCCTCGGAGCAGCCGTTTTATAATTGGGCTGTGCTAGCGCCGATTTTATCTGGCGCTGTCAACGGGTTGACGTAAATGCGCATGCGCAGTGACTTTGTCTTGGAAGGAGCCATTTTATAGTTCAACTGCGGTAGCGCCGCTTGAGGTGGCGTAGTCGACGGGGTGGCCTATCCGCGCATGCGCAGTACGGTCTAGAACATGTCAGGATGTAATGAAGTCTTACAGAATGAGACGATAGGCAGGAAAAAAAATCATTGATTTACGACGTACCGGGCACAACGGGCATGATTCTAGCGGATGCGCTCACACAGTGCACATCTTCTGGAGTTGGAAGATTTGTTGTCGCCTGCGCACTTTGTAGAAGGAACGTATCGGGCGCGTCCGGATCACTTTCTGTTTTTTGGTTGTCTGTAGAGACGCATTTTTTGTTCCTTGTAGAAGAGAACGTCCCGTAGATTGTACGTGGGATTTTTTTTAACCCTCCACTGAGCGTTAAAGGTAAGCCGAAGAATCCGGTCTTCCTGGTAGCTTTTAAGTCCAGGCGGACATTACTGGAGCCGTACACGATTCGTAACTTCCAGATGATTAATTATTAGAGACTCATTGCTGGTGTTTTACGACTAGCTTTAGGTCATGTGTTTGTGCCAAGGAAACGAAGGCAAGGGACAACAAGAGCTACCTACACTTAGAAAAAAATCCAAGTCTGGATGGTGCTTTTCAGATGGAGGCGAAAAGCGAAAAAGCCCGCGTGTCGAGATACCGGCGCACGTTTAAGGTCCCCAGGTGGTAAAAATTAATCCGGAGCCGTCCTTTGCGGCGCGCCTCATAGCCCGGGTGTAGCTCCGGCGCGTTAAACCCCACCGTCTGAATCTGAAGTGCGGATGGTGGTAATAAATAGTGAGGTCAAATCTGGCTCTCAAATACATAGGTGTTCCACGTCATTTTCACCACAGTCGTTAGGTGCGCAATATGCCTTTGAACGCTAAGTTAACCCAGGTCCAACTTTGGGGACACAGGGCTTTAACCATGGTCCAGGTTCGGCCATCTATTTATCTTTAATACGTACAACTCCAGGAGACTGGCTACGAGCGCTGTTACGGCTGTCACCAGCGGTATCTGATCTGGAGATAGCCGCTGTCGAAAAACAAAAACGCACGAAGTTTTAGCCCAGCACCGGTTATCACCGGCTACGTGCGTGGTGTGCGCCCAGGCCGACGGTAAACCGGATTGCGTTCGCTTCACCGCACCGTGGCGTTATCTATCTCCCCCTGCGTGCCTCAGTAGTGCTTTCCGGATACAGACAGAGCCTTCTGATCATCACTCCGTGGGATCCACTCCGATGATATCAGTGCAAAAAAAAAAAGGCGCCAATATACGTCTTCACGACGAAGCGAAATTTGGCACTCCGAGCCCTTTGACGTCCACGAAACGGCAGATGCAGATTTTGAAGTTCCCGCTCTAAAGTTACGCCAGGTTAACAACAGGCTCCATGTTTCTGGCACCCGATTGTAGTTTTCAATCTAGTGTTTTCCGGTTGAAGAGAGATGGATGGAATGGAGTGTGGGTGTTTTGTCGCAGGCGCCGCTACCGGACGATTCGTCGTGGTGTGGTCCGCGCACAGGCCAACTACCGGATGCTTCGACAGAAGAGGGAGTACGACAAGGTATGACACAGAGAGCACCATGCACAATCTGAGGAAAAAGAAAAGAACTGCTCTTTTTCTTTTTTAAATTGAAATTACGTAATGGCTGGTAGCTTTTTATTCCTTGTAAAGTATACTCGTCTATGTCCCTCAGATCAAGCAATACGTGACACCATCCTTTTTTGCTAGGGGAAGTGCGTTCCTACTACTGTGGAAAGTACTTAGGGATTCCTATAAGGGTTCCCTAGTAAGTATACTAGCAGGCCGAGGACGTGCTCCAAGTCTATCTTCATACTACGTTTTTACGGCCCCAACTGCAGTTCCGTTGAGAGCAAATGATCACCGCTTGAAGCGAAGCACCGCTTATAACGAAGACAGTTTCTCGTTCTGCGATCTTAGTTATAACGAGCTTTACAATACTATTTACTACAGATCCTTCCCGAAAGCGAATTGTCGCTTCGTCGTATGTTCTTACGGCCCCAACCACAGTACACGGAGAACAAGTCATCACCGTTTTTAACTAGGTAACGTTTATAACGAAGTTTGCGTTATATCGAGTATTCACTGTATTCTTTACAGGTCAATGCAATAATTTCCCGGAAGGGAAGTCTCGCTTCATTCGAAGTTCTGACGGCCCCAACCATAGTGCAGGGCAACCAAATAGTCAGTGTTTTTAACGAAACAATTCTTACAACGCAATCTTCGTTATTGTGGTGCCATAATGCATTTACTGCAGATAAAAGCAATCCTTGCCCGGAAGCGAAGTCTTGCTTCATTCGAAACATTTACGGCCCAAACTGCAGTGAAGGGGAAACAAACCACCGGTTTTAATGAGATCCAGTCAAAAATTACAAGAAAAATTTCTGTAGTTTGTCGTATTTTCGCGTGTCTTACTGTCGTCTTGTCGTATTCTTGTCGTGTCGTGATTCTGATGTTCTGTCGTGTGTCGTATTCCTGCCCTGATTTTGACGTTCCGTCGTGCCGAATTCCTGTCGTGTCGTGATCCTGATGTTCCATCAGTAGTTGCACATGGTTTAAATGTTATTGCCCATTGTGAAGAGTAGCGTAAATGGCAGTTCTGTCGTGACTACAGGCATGTTTGTCGTTGAGAGTACCGGTAATTGACTTTGTAACGTTACGACTAATGTGTGTCGTATTTACTTCAGATCAGAGCAATCCTTGCCCAAAAGCGAAGTCTTCTTCATTCGAAACATTTTTACGGCCCAAACTGCCGTGCAGGGAAAACAAACCATCGCTTTAATGAGGTATAGTTCATAACGAAGACTTCGTTATAATGAGTTCTTCTGACTGCATTCATCACAGATCAAAGCCATCCTCGCCCGAAAGCGCGAGGCCGACCGGCTGGCCCTGGAACGAGGCCAAGGAGCGCATGGCGCGGGACGAGCGGGCGTCTCGCGCCGTGGCCGGCGTCAACCACCTCGAGATCCCCGCCGAGCTGGCCTTCATCCTGAGCAAGCTGGACGACTGGCCGGGCTACCCCGGAGCCGTGGCCAGGGCGCCCAGCTCCTCGTCGAGCGCCCCGGGCGGCGGGCCCCCGGTCGTCCCTCCGCTGGCCACCATGCCCCGGCACCTGCCGGGAGACGTGGACCAGCACGCGTTCAGCAAGTTCACCAGCATCTACTTCAAGTCGCACGTGTGGGGCATGAAGAGGGAGCCCATCCGCACGCCGTTCCTGGCCAAGAGCTCGGACACGCAGCACCAGGAGTCGCTGGCGCTCTTCAAACTGGTCAGTGGACGCCGGCATCCTCTTTTAAGGCGAAAGCCGAGTATGTCTCATTAGATGGTTGACCTTGAATGACCCCGGCGTCAACACGGACGTTACAAAAATTCAGGGAAGGCCAGGAGGGAAACCAGGCATGCCAGTCGGGTATAAGAGGTGTTCCACAGTTAAAGGCTCATTAGTGGTTGATATTAAAAGGTGGAAATAAATGAATTAAGATGAATTAGAGGGGTTGAAGGTATGTAAGATGGATTAAGTTAATAGATAGATTAAAAGTTTAGTTCGAAATAAGCGATGAAACTGGCCATTAGCGGGACGCATCAGGCGCGTGAGGGACAACAGGTGGACCATCCGATTAACGGAGTGGCTGCCAATAGACCGCAAACGCAATAAGGCCGGCCAAGGACTCGATGGAGGGAAAATCTGGGGGGAAAGGGTGTACTCGGCTAGCACTCGATGGACGTGGCTAATGATGTTTGGGAGAGGCAGGGGGCACAACCGGGATGATGATGATTGTCGAGGCGGACTATGATGAATTGAGGTGTATTAAGGACGGTAAAATGGCACGGCTGCTGTTGTCGACGTCTGGACGTGTATACAGAAGGTACCCGTGAAGCGTCAAGATGGTAAGTTGGGAGAGTTGGTACAGCCATTTATACTGAAAAACAACCAGCGCAAGACAGGCAAGGACAAGAAAGGTACGAGCACAGCGTACCAGTGTACGCTGTACCAGGATACAGGGTTGGAACACAGTGCGGCTGTAGCCTGGTACAGCAGTGTACAGTGCTATGCGTACCAGGGTACGCTGTACCAGGATACAGGGTACAAACACAGCGCTGCTGTACCAGGGTGCAAACAGCACTGTACACTGCTGTACCCTGGTACAGCGCTGCTGTACCAGGCTACAGCAGCGCTGTGTTCCAACCCTGTATCCTGGTGGTACAGCAGCGCTGTACCAGGGTACAACAGAGTACAGTGCTATGCATACCAGGATACGCTGTACAAAGATACAGGGTACAAACACAGCGCTGCTGTACCAGGGTACAAACATAGCACTGTACACTGCTGTACCATTGTACAGCGCTGCTTTACCAGGCTATAGCAGCGCTGTGTTTCAACCCTGTATCCTGGTACAGCATACCCTGGTACGCTGTGTTTGTATCCTTCTTTCTCGTCCTTCTCTGTCTTGTGCATGTTTGTTTTTCAGTGCGTACACGTGAAGATAGAGCGCCAGGCTTCCCGTAAGCTTCGCCAGATGGTCAGCGTGGGAGATCCTCTTCGCCCTCTCCCTCGCAGATCCTGCGCTTCATGAACGACGGCCACCTGAGCGGGAGGCGCGAGCGCGTGCTGGGCGACTACGTGGTGCAGCGTGGCCTGCAGGAGCGGCCCATGCGCGACGAGCTGCTCTGTCAGCTCAGCAACCAGACCTGGCAGAACGACAACGAGGCCAACCGGCAGCGCGGATGGCTGCTGATGGCCAACTGCCTCGGATGCTTCGCGCCCTCTCCTCTACTCTACAAGTACCTGCTCAAGTGAGTGGACACTGTCTATTCATCCTCTTTGAGACATAACGGCCAGGGGCGGATCCAGGATTTTTCTGAGGAGGGGGTCAGCTCCTATCAGTGATGATGATGATGAGGAGAACGAGGATAGTAACCTTTTCTATTCACCGCAATTTCGAAATTTCATAAAAAAATGAAAAAAAAAACCATAGACGTTTCCTAGCCATCTTCTAGACATCTTCATAACTAAACATCATCTTGGGAGTAAAAATTCAAATATTAAGGGGGGGGGGGTCAGGACATCCGGACCCCCCCTCTGGATCCGCCAATGATAACGGCTGTCCTTCTGTACGTAAACTCATGGGCAAATGAAACGCCATCACGAAAATATCAACCAGAACACACAAATGCCGCCATTTCTTCCCGTACAACGAAAATTGTCGCGTGGATTTATTACAGTAAGAAAGCTGGAAAACGTGCTTTACAAATATACTAATACGTCGCCAATATTGAATCTCCGAGAACAGAATTTTCAATTTTGCGTGTTGTGATTCATATTTTCGGGTTCCCGTGTCATTTGTTCATGCTTGTATAGTCGGTAAAACGCTTGTCGGTAAAACACAGCTTTTGTACTTTTAGCCTTATCCTGCCTCGCCCGAGCGGGATTTGAAGAAACTACTGCGGTGTTCTGAAGGCTAGGCCCACCCCTGTTGTCTCCAACATGTTTGTAAAGAGAGTATTTTTTTTTTCAGTTTTCAGGATGTATCTAGTTGAAGTTTAAATTGCTGTTATAGACAAGCGTTGTACCGACTGTACAGTCTTTGTCAAAAGTTTCTGGGCCGCACGGAATGCGGCAAGGAAAAGTCTCAAGAGTCAAATGTGGCCGAAATAGCTTGCGGTTTTTTTTTCGCCATCATTCTTGTATAAAAATTTCTCCGCCGGTGCTTAAGTACGTACAGTCTCTGTGTCAAAAGTTCCTAAGCCACGCCAACAGTTCCTGTTCTGTAGACTGAATTCAAGAAAGCTGATTGATTGTTCAAGTGGGGCGGAAATACTTTGGAAGATTGAAAACGTTTTTTTGTCATCTTTCTAGCATAAAACGTTTGTCTGTCTGTCCGTACGCACGTTCAATGTTTGTAAAAAGTTTCTAGGCCGCGCCAAAAGTCCTGGGTCGCAAAAGAATTCTGCAAAAAAAAGCTCGTCATTCAAATGCGGTGGAAATGTTTTATGTCGCGTATATAGAAAACGGTTTGGCGCTATCTTGATCGAATAAAACGTTTCGAGGCCACGGCAAAAGTTTCTAGAAGGCAAAGAATTCTGCGAAAAAGCTCAGCCTTTAAGTGCGGCAGAAATGTTTTATGTGCTTAGAATATATTTTTTTTGCTGCATCTTTCTTGTATAAAACACTTTTCCGTCTGTAAGTTCGTAGAACGTTTGTCAAAAAGTTTCTGGACCGCAAAAAGAACTGTGCCATGAACCTCGATGGTGAAGTGCTGCGTAAATATTTTGTCAGTTGTGAAACAGTCTTCCTGCCATCTTTCTTGCATGAAACATTTCAAGCTGACTGTAAAGGTAAGCTTCCGTGCTGAACTTTCGGGGCCTATAAAACTCCTGGTACGCCCAAGAAACCTTTGGCAAAGTCTGTACGTCACTATGAATCGTGACGTACCTTCTTTTCGCCGAGGCCTGTTTTCTTATGTCTGCATGCTTCAAAAAAGGACACGAACTATCTGTTCTGCTCCGTTCCGTTCTGTTCTGTTCCGTTCCGTACCGTTCCGTTCCGTTCCGTTCTAGCCAATATCGCGACTAAAAAGACGCGCATTATTGCGCCAGGCAAGCAAGCACGTGTTGTGCTTCCCGCGAGCCGAAATGAATGCGCTGATGACAGCGTGGAGGCGACAAACATGCCCCTCTTTTACGTCGTCTCACGTCAGAGGGCTAATCAGCCGAGCGCGTGGGATTCTCTGTGACGCCTGATAACGCCCGAGGCTCACCTCGTCGCTTCCTTGGACTCCAGGCGCCTGTCATTTAAGGCGGAAACGCTTTCTCCGTTATTTTCGCTAATCCGTACATGCCTGATTTTCGTGCCAGTGTACGAAAAGACAGATAATGCGCACGCGTTATCCGTATCGCTAGTAGTCCACTATCGGCAAGAGGGCTGCGTTCCACTGGTGTTGCTACCGAAACTGACGTCAGTGCCTACGCCGGCATTTAAGGTAATATCCTAAGCTTTGTTTCCAAAGTACTGGTGCTTAATTAAGCATGTTTTCTTATCTCTCTTTGCTGCAAGAACGTACCTCATCGAAAGGATTTCCGTAAAAAAGCCTCTACTGGAGCGAATTCGGCCTCCTTCCCGTATAACCGGTTCCTGGGAGCCGGTTGTCCCCCAAGAACCGGCTATACCGGAGGGAGACCCAGGGGAGGCTTTTTTACGGAAACCCTTCCGATGAGGTCCGACGGCTTCTGTTGAGACCCGTTTTCGCAGCACGCACAGAAAGAAAGCAGGCTTTAGCAGAATTGACGTGATGCGAATGCTGCGGAGCACTGCTTCGCTGCCTCTAATTTCTCCTATATTTTTGGGCGTTTCGGCTACCTGTTAGTGTTCGTTGTGTTTCATTTTGTAACAATTCGTGCCTACCCGATGTATTGCGCGGAAATGCTACCATGGCATGTTAGGGGGAAACATCAAGGTAGGTATTTACATCTACTAACCTTCCTTCAACGAGACTTTAAAGGGGCTCCCGAGTGCTTGATAGGCACTGTTAATACTTACCGGATTAAGGAATGGAATACGTAGGCCTTGTTCTGAATTTTTTTCTGCCGATTTACGCGCATTTTTAGCGAGAAAAGTGCGCTTTAAAAGTGCCGCCTTTTCTCGCGCACCATATCCTCCCCATCGGTTCGCAGACGTCGGCTGCGACAAAACACGGGCAAGTCCACAGGGCTAGTGCATGTTTGGTTCTCTCAATCGGTGCAAGGACAAACAAGTCGATATAACCTATAAAATTCGTGAAATTTCAATTCTTGAAGGGCGAGATAGCGTGAAAATACATTTCAAATGAGTGTGCCGTCATTAATGTAACTGACACAGTGTTCGCAAACGGCGCGTAATATCTTCCACTCTCTTACTTTGGCTTTCACGCAGAAGAAGAAGGAAAACTGTAGCCATACTAGCGTTAGTTGTCTCGTGGCACTGAAACACCATCTCGAAGTTTCTCTCGCCATGCGGAACGGAATAGAGAGATCGCGAGGGTCGCGTGGGTAAGATAGCGAATGAGCGGTGCACCTTGCTCTGTTTTAACTAAATAAAAAAATCCTTTGGCCAGCCCCAGGCACCCGGAAGGCTTATTGAGAGTTGCCAAAATAATAAAAAAGGCGGAATCATAAGCGTGTAGAGTGGTACTAAAGTGTATTCTGAGGAACACAAGGAGGGGTTCAGAAGAGTGCATAATTATAGCAGGGAGCACTCCAAGATAGTGGTGATAGTGGGTAGTACTAGTTGTATTTAAAAAAAAGGGCCGGGGTCAGAAGCGTGTATTTGGAGTCCGAGAAGATGTATAGTGATAGCAGGGAGTAGTAGTTTTAGAAAAAAGGGCCATGGTCGCAAGCGTGTACTTGGAGTTCAAAAGGATGTTCAGTGATAAAAGGGAGTATTTTTAAAAGGGAAGGGCCGGGGTCAGAAAGGTGTATTTGGAGTCCAAAAGTATGTATAGTGATAGAAGGGAGTACTTTTAGAAAGGAAGGGCGTCAGTCAGAAGCCTGTATTCGGAGTCCAGAAGAGTGGATTGGGATAGCAAGATGTATTCCAAGAAAGGAAGGGATGTGGTCAGAACGGTGTAGTTTGACTCCATAAGAATGTATAGTGATAGCTGGGTGCATTCGAAGAAAATCGGGGGCGTGGTAAGAAAAGTGTGTTTTATAGTGCAGAAGGGTGTATTCGAAGGAAATTGGGGCCGAGGTAATAAAAGTGTATTTTGAGTGCAGAAGGGTGTATTTAGAGCCCGGCAACGACACCCGGCCTGCTCACTTGGATCGGTGTCGTCGTTTTTCAGGTATGTCTCGGACCACGGCGACCAGGACGGCTACGCGGGCCACTGCCAGCAGCAGCTGCTGCGCTCGCAGGGCCGCGAGGCGCGCACCTACCCACCCTGCATGCTAGAGTGGCAGGCGAACGCCAAGAAGTGCCGCATGGCGCTTCCGGCCGCCTTCCACGACGGTACGTGGCGCCCCATAGAACCGTTCTCTATCCGAATCGGAGACTCACCACGTATCCCCTCCCGTTTGTTAGCCGTGCGTGCCGAAAATAATCACGCTGTGGCCTGTAAAGATGGCTTCGTTGCAGGCGTGCACGTACGCAGGGAAAGCCAGCTTCATAATGCAGAACTTGTTGAGGCTGCGTTGTAAACAGCGAGCTAGTTATGTAAGAACATTTCAAGTCAAAATCTCGTCGCTGACGTTCGCAACCGGCTTATAGGGTTTGCCTACTGGATGTTGGCAAAATCACGGTCAAAACAGCATCTCAAAGTTAGTGCACGTGAAACCAAGACCACTGGCAGAATAGCATTGGTGTGATGTGTAGCTGGATGCTCATTTCAGGCTTGTGCGGTGATAACTTTCGGCTTTCGAGTTTTGTTATTAACTGACCCCTTACTCCAGTTGACCGCAAACATTTTGGCCTCTGAAAACAAAGCAGTAGTTGTAAGTCAGCGCGTGTCCTGGAGAATTAGGTGTGTGTTCGTGGCTAGCCCATATTTTGCGCAAAGCACTCTTAGCCGCTGGTCCTGTCAGGTCAGCGTTACTGATCGCCACTACCAAGGCCGGTAAATGACCAAAGCTACGGTTAGTGCGAAGCGTTTCGTTCAAACGAATGCTTGGGAATCGCCCGCAGGTGCGGATCCGACGCTGGTGGCCGTGGACTCGTGGACGACGGGGGAGGAGCTGGCCGCGCCGCTGGTGCAGGCGAAGGGCATCGACGATCTGTTCGGCTGGACCGTGGACTTGGAACACGGCGAGGCCACCTCGTACGGCCTCTGCGGCGCCGACTACGTCCTCGACCTTATCTCGGAGACGGAGCTGCCGCCGGCCTTCCCCGTCTGCAAAGCCTACTTCCTCGTCTCGCACGACCCGCACTCCTCGCCACCTGCACCGGAGACCTCGTGAGAATTCATTTCCGGAATCATCATCATCATCATCACGTTGTCCACTTTAGCTCGAAGGCCTTTCTCTCACACTTGAACTCACTCTATCTACCACAACGTTTTTATCGACCCCGTGTCGTCTGAGCGTATTTTCTGGCTTAGACTTTTCTTAGACGTTCTGTGTTCTATAGAAGTTCTATAGAAGTTCTATGGCTTAGAATTTTTGTGGCTTCCAGCACTTGTTCTCTTCCCACTAACGCCATTCGGTCGTCCACCGGCACTGGAGACCTTGTGAGCATTCAGCACGAAATCATCATCATCATTATTATCACCTTCCTGTTGTACACTTCGGCATGACTGTTTTTCCCACGGACTTCAAATCACTCCGTCTACCCCGTGTCGTCGAAGCATACTCTTTGGCTCAAACTATCCCCCCGTTAGCGAAGTCGTCCTTTGTCTTGCTGTACCTGTCGTCGTATTCTGTCAGGTGCTACACCTCCGTTCTGTTCTGGTGTAGCAAGCCTTGTCCCTAGCAGGGCTGACCTCACCAGTTCACATTAAAGAGCATTCTCTCTCTCTCTCTCCGTTCTGTTGTACACACAAACAATACTTTTAACTCCTTAATTATTGGGTAGGGCGCACTTGGCGATCGTACCATACGTTTCTCAGCGCCCTGAAAAAAAGGGGGTTGACGACAGTTACCGTGGGACCAGATGCTAGGCGAAAAAACTTTCGTCGGCATCTGGGAAGCTTTCAGCCGAGTTCAATGTGCAGTTATCTTTTGCCCGCAGGCCGCATCACCCGGGGCGCGTGAACGTCTACGAGGTGGACCCTGCGGACGTGACGACGCCTCCTCCGGCACCGCCCGTGCGCGTGTCTAGCCGGAAGACGCCCGCGGGACGGCAGCGAGAGCCCATCCCCGTGCCGCCACCCGTCGTGCCAGCGGCTGCCGCCATGGCCATCGGCCCCGGCAGCCGGTTGGACGGAGCCCGTTCGAGACGCTCCGTCGAGCCCCAGCCACGAGCACCCGGTAAATAACAATTGCCGCATAGTTGAAAACGGTGAAACCAAGTTTGTCGAGCGATAGATCGGTTAATAGATAGCTAGCGATAGATTTATAGATAGCGGTAGATAGAAAGCGCGCAGTGAACGCGCACACAGTTGCACCGCACCGTCTTGTCCGCGCTCACACACAGCTGCTCTCGCATTCGGCATTGTAGGCGTGAATGAAGCGCTTCTATTTTCCTATGGCACGCGCTCTTACTCTTTCCCCCATCGCACTCTCCGCCCCTCCTCTTGGAACGGACGAGAGGTTAGAAGCTTCCACTCCGCGACCGCACGAGGCGCTGGCTTAACCTTGGCTGAGCTTGAAGGTCGGACGGACGCTACGAGGTGGCTTCCGGGTTTGTACCTGGAGTAATAGAGCTTTCGCTTCAAAAAATAATACTGCTGTCGCGCCTTCGAATTAACATGACTTCAACTGACGCTCTTTATTATGTCACAACTTCGATCGAGTCTTTATACGTCTGCACCGTCTTGTCCGCGCAGGCACGGACGGCTCCCTGGACCGCAGGGAGTCCCGCCTGGGCGCCCGCTCGGCCGTCTCCTCTTCGCACGCCCGGTCTCGATCCATGGAAGACCTCCTGGACGAAGGTCCTCCCGACAGCGCGCTCTCCAAGCGAAGCGCCCTCAACGGCCGCTACTTCGAGTCGTCCCGCGCCGACTCCGTGGCCACTTCCGCCGCGGGAGGAGCGAGCCAGCAGCGCTGCGTGGCCGCCACCGTCCACCACCGGCCCGACGACCCCATGACGCCCTCGGGCCGCTCGCAGCGGGACGACGAAGACGACGACGACGGCGCGTCGTGGGGCCTGTCCGCCTCGGTCCTGAACGAGCGCTACTTCTCCCGTAGCGGCGGCGGTAGCCTCATTCCGCCTTCCGCTTCCGAGACGGCCAGCGAGCTAATGTTGGACTCGCCGCTCAACGGTCGACCTGGTTCCGAGCGCAGCGAGAGCCCCCAGGTGGACGCCCGCAGCGGAACCGACGCGACGCGATACGTCAAGTACTCCGGGGGCCTTGGGGGGCGTTCACGCGTCCAGGCGTCCGCACTCGCACACGGCGAAGGCCCAGCTGGCTGGTCGTCAGGCGGCTGCTGCCGCGGCCGCCGCCACGTCGTCCGAGTGCGCCAGGAGCTCGGCGCTGTCGGACACGTCCGAGGCGCCGTCGCTGGCGTCGCACGTGCGGAACGTGAGGATACCGTCGCACACGTCGGATCTGGATCAGTACTTGGATGACCTGTTCAACCCGGTGCTGTTGGACGGCGGGTTGGACGAGCTGAGCGACGCTCGGTCGCTCGCGGCGTCGCTCAGGGGGGAGGTGTTCGACGATGAGGACGACGACGACGACGATCTTCGGTCGCTTCGAGATCCTTTCCTCCTGACGATGGCGCTCAAGGGAGACGGGCCGTCGGTCGACGCCCAGGTATAGTTTGGGTCCCGTTGAGCTTGTTTTGGAAGGCTTCGATGTCTTAACTTTCTGGAGGCCTAGGTACGAAGGTAGATCAGACTGAAAATTGATAATGGTATTTTGTACCACAAGCAAACGTTTACTCGTGTCTCTTTGAAACATATCTAAGTTTTAAAGATTCTTAAACAAAATGTCCAAAAGATGTTTGAACAAGATGTTGAAAAGATGTTCAAACAATATGTTGAAAAGATGTTTAAACAAGTTGTTGAAAAAACGTTTAAAACAAAGTTAGTTCTGGCTGACGCGGTTCTGACGACGGCGCTAACATTGGTCCCAATTAAGGAAGAATTTTACCCGATAGAAATACAAAGATTTCAGATCATGCAGGAGCACTAAATTTGCTCGAAATAAGTCATAAATATTGAATTAAGTTAGGCTGAATCAATGAGAGTCGATTACAGGTGAAAATTTCATAGCAAGCATCGATCCTTTATTTGGCGGATGGCGTGCTCTGTGGACCACACCACGGAAAAATGTTCAGCTGTAGTTTGTGGCCCAGACCACAGGGTTATGTTCCGTTTTGAGCTACTGCTAAAAGGACTCCGCTCGTCGGCTTCCAAGGCGCAGTGGTAGAGTCTCGGAATTTGGCGCTAACGCCCCGGGTTCGAGTTCCAGCAGATATATAGTTTTTATAGTGCGCGATAAAAAATCGTCGCATGCGTTCTTGCTACGTTCGCGATTTCGGTCTTTGAAGGTTTCACCATCGATTTAATGCACCTTGAGCGAAGGTTGGACTCACTTTTAGCTTTACGCGCTTCCCTGAACTTCCTTTAGAAAGAGATGGTAAATTTTTCTGATGGCGTCCGTGTGTCGACACAAAAGCGCCCGTGTGTCGAGATTTCGGCGCACGCTGCAGGCGGTCAAAATTAACCCGGATGGGCCGTTTACTACGGCACGCTCACAGCCCAGGCGTAGCTTCGGCGCGTAAAAGTTTTTAAAGCAGAATTCTGGGAATCTTGGAGATTAGCATATACGTAGATCCTGGTTCCGGCTTACGTGGCTCTATCTACTCGCGTTTGAGCAGCGTATCGCCTATTTCGCTTTTTTATCGTCTCGAAGAAAATGGCCGAAGGGACGGGCCAGGTTCTTCGACCGATATCGATGTTAAGCGTTGCGCTCGGGGAGCTCTACTAGAGCGTGAACGACGCCAAGCTCAACGCGCACCCGTTGACACTGAAAGGGTGGCTAAATATATAAAAAAAAAATTCCGCCCCTTGCTAAATAATGTTGAGAGAAGCGCGAAAGTTAGAAGTCCGTCCAACCTTCGCTCAAAGTGCGTCCAATCGATGGTCAAACCGTAAAAGACCCAAATCGCGAACGAAGACCCGCCGCGGTGGCTCAGTGGCTAAGGCGTTGCGCTGCTGAGCACGAGGACGCGGGTTCGATTCCCGGCCGCGGCGGCCGCTTTTCTGATGGAGGCGAAAAGCAAAAACGCCCGTGTGTACGAGATTTCGGCGCACGTTAAAGATCCCCAGGTGGTCAAAATCAATCCGGAGCCCTCCACTACGGCGCGCCTCATCGCCTGCGTTGCGTCGGCGCGTTAAACCTCACAATCAATCAAATCGCGAACGAAGAAAGAACCACGCGACGATTTTTGGCGCACTAAGGAAACGCATCTACGAACGACCTAAATCTGTACCGATACGTGGTTTACGATATACAGGTACACTACTCCTCCTTCGTGATTGATGCGTGTATTGTGTTATCTACAACCGTTCCTTCTTCGTGATTTTTGAGTAGGGGTGTGAGCGGTTAAAAATACAACAAGGCATTAGGAAAGAAACACGTTTTGTTTTCGTTTTTTTTTTCAACCATGGTAACCGTTGAAAAAAAAAAAACAGACAGAGCTTCTTTCGGGAAATTTGTTGTGATGTGACTAATCTCCAGTGAGGGAAACGCTTTCTGAAATCAACGATATTTGACATGAAATAACGCGCAGATTTTGAGAGCGGAAGCTCTGCTGGGACTTTTGTGATGCAGCACGAAACAATTATGATCTTCTCAATAGTAAACGAAAAAATTCATCGGGCACTTATCCTTTTAGGTGATGTGAAGGCGAAAGCGCCAGCGATTATGGAAGACTTTTTCACTGCTGCATTGTGTTTGAGGTGCCGTCCCGTTCACCTGTCATGCGGCAACCATCCGGATAATCCTTGTTCCATGCCGCCACGGTACATGGTTAGGGCTGTAGTCGCCACACTTGGCTGCGGCTCTTCGCGACCCGGGTTCTAAATCCCATTCGAACCCATATACGTTTTATGTATATTTTATTTACGTATTTTATTTTTACGGCGGCTATAATTCGGTTTCATTTGTGTAGTCCCCAGCAACTATACGGCCAGTTCTTGGCGTTTGATGAGACATCTAAGGCTTGCGCCTGAGGAAGTATGTCGAATTTTTTGTAGATCTGTGCGGAATCGTGTCTTTTTTTCAATTTTTCACATTTTTTCTGCAAAAAGAACACGAAGGAAAACAGTTTTTTTTTCTCAAAATTTTATGAAACTTACATCTCTTTTTTGAGTAACCGTTTACCACGATGGAAGCACGTTTCACGCACGCGCCGTGTGTCCAGGATCTTATCAGAGCTTTTCGGTCCTACCAAGCCGGTCTATGGGGAAATGCATTAGTTTTTGGCAGGAAGGCCATCGGTTCCACTAAAAAGCTATCGCTTTAAAAACAGGATAATCAGGAATAACCAATCGGCACTTCCCATGCTCCAGCGCTACCACCGGCATTCACCTTAGTTAAGAAACAGTCTTTCTCCCCATCACCTGTACAATGCTCATTTGTTTATCCTTCAACGCATTTGAAGAAGCAAGCCATGCCTTATAGCCGAGCTGACCTCTTCAGGTTCCAATAATGGCTTTCTTATGCTTTTTTCCCCTCTCCCCTCCTGCTCTTATACAGGCTGCGGGTGGGGCGCTGACCATGGGCGCGAGCCTGGGACTGGGCAGCGGCCTCATGTCCCCTCTGCTTGGCTTCCAGGCCCTGCAAAGCCCCTCAACGGGTCCCTTGACGGCAGGTGAGCTGCCAGCCGGACTGAAAGCCAGAGGTCGCATTGCTACAGCAAGGAAGGACGCTGCTCGCCCCTGCGACGCGCATGCGCAGTGAATAGACGGCCCAGGAACCGATCGCCAATTTTAACAGCATAGCTGTTTAAGCTTGAGTTGCAGCCGTGCCGGACAGCGCAACAAAGTGGAGTGGAGAAGGAAATAGCTAGACCAAGAAGTGCGAGAAGTGGCGAGGAGGCAAAGAACCGACGAGCAGGTGTTGGGAGTGCGCGTCGGGGATTGGCCACGCGTAGTGACGACGTAAGCTCTGACGGGCGGGTGTTCTCCTAGTTGAAAGAGACGGCGTGCGCTCGGCGGAATCAGTATGCCACCTATCGATAAGCCAATGTAAAGCCCGTTCTACATGGGGCGAATTGGGCCTGCGAATTCGCAGTTGCGGCGCCGC
This sequence comes from Haemaphysalis longicornis, assembly GCA_013339765.2. Classification (NCBI taxonomy): domain Eukaryota; kingdom Metazoa; phylum Arthropoda; class Arachnida; order Ixodida; family Ixodidae; genus Haemaphysalis; species Haemaphysalis longicornis. Next base: position 102,689,438 of record CM023458.1, on the reverse strand, counting down.
CCACGCGGCAAAACAATTTATTTTCCTATTTTCACTGCTGCGACATATTGCCAAATGCTAAGCGGCGTTCACAAGAGAAGTTCGACTCTTCCAAACATTTGGAAATTCGCCACAGCAACAAGGATAGATCGTTCTGGTTCACGAGCGGCGCCGCAGCTGCGAATTCGCAAGCGAAATTCGCCTCATGTAGAACGGGCTTAAGGCTAGTGAAGACCACCAGCCCCGCTGTTTCCTATGTCTTCGCATCTCAATTGCGAAGGTGGCCGAATTGTTTTCTATGACGCTATCTCCTTTGAAAGTACCCTAACCTTTCCCCCCTTAAGACCTTCGTCTCTTTGAAAAGTGTTTTTAGCGGGCACGTTCTCCCAAAGACACCACGCCTTCAAGATCTGGGTTGGCGGAATCTTTCCGGTGGGGTTGAATTTTCTCGCGTTCTCTCGTGCTTGGCTCTGCGCGCAGTTATCTGCGACGCTTTTGCGCGCTCAGCCAGCCAATGGCGTGAGACCACTTGGGCATTCAACCACGCCGAAAAAATCACGGTGTCCCAGAAAATACTGAATTTACTTGGTTGTACTTGTTATTTAGTCGTCCTGGTTACTAAGTTAAAAATCTTATCTCCCTTGTGACTTTTCATCTTTCCTCTGTTACAACCTCATCTCCTTAGAGTAGTTGCCTTATCTCTTGGGACTTGAGGTTTAAGCCGGCACGGTTTCTTTACGGCTGCAGGAAGCACGGCTAGCGGCTCCGGGAGCCCAGCAGGGCGCGGCTTCCCTTTACAACCTGCCTTTGTACAACGTATCAGGTAAGCGGTCGCTATCTGCAGCTTATCTGGAAGGAACGACCGTGCGCAACACCGCCATGTCATCCCTTTTTTCCCGACAGGTATGACCGTGCCGATCGTCGACGCATCAGCAGCTGATACAGCAGCAAGTTCTGCAGCAGCACATGATGCAGGTTAGAATGCATTTACTGACCTTCTGTGCATGATCCGCATTCGTAGGCGTCTACGTATAACAAGACAGCCTTAGGTGCGCCGTAAAGTTGCACGGGCCTTCCAGAAACAACTGAAGTTTGCTAGGCCAACGCCGACTGTATAGATGGTATTATTTGGAAAGCTGAGTTGTCAATTTCTTCGCTTGACAACACTGGAAACGGCCACGGACATGGCCGAAGCATCACTAGAGTGTACTAGTACATCCTTCTACTACTACTAGTAGTAGTACTAGTAAATCCTTCTAGTACACTCCAGCATCACGGACGTGGCGCTGCTTACGCCACTGCGCCTGCACGCCGTAGAAAAAAAAATACTGGCGTGCGTCGTCTGCTCCGTTTCAACCCGATTCTCAATGGTAATGTCAACAGAGATGCTATTAATAGCACTCGCATTGGAGTCGAGGGATTACTTTGCGTTCAGTGGGGTAGAGTTTGGAACGTCCAATACACATCATGTGCATAGCACGGACAAGTGCCGCCATCTCGCGGAGCCAGACGTAACCAGTGACGGCGCACACACATGGCTGCCTGCATGCGTGCCTCGACAGTGAATACAACCTATAACATTGCCGGCCAGATCACTTGTTTTTGAATGGGAGCAGTATGCCTGTGGCGCCGAGACATGTCCTCGGGCGCGCGCCACACCACGGATGAGCAGCAAGACTAAGCGCTCCAGGGGCCCTAAACACGGAGGCGTAGAACTGCCATCTCGAGAATTCTGATCAGACACTGTAGGATCGTTTTTCATAGTTTTCGACAAGTGGCACTTTCGGGCGGACACATACGCAGGCACAACAAGCACATACGCGGAAAGACTAGCATACCAGGGAAGGCCAGTAGAGATCAACAGGAAAGCGACAGGTAATGATAAGAACAGGCGCGACTCAAGAACGTGTAAACGTTGACTTTTAAGCCTCGTCGGTGGCCCGTCAAAAACTTTGAGCCAAGCCACAATTCGCACAACACGACTTTCGTAATGACGAGAGTTCACGGTATATAATGAAAGTAATTAGTAATGCGAAAGTGCAAATACAATACTAAAGCATGAAGAAAACAGGTGGATCAGTTTGAGTTCGTTGCCTGCCAGTAGTCTCAGATGCTTTTGTTTTTGGTTGAGCAGGGTTAAGGCAAAATTAAGCCGCGGAGGTTTAACGTTTACAGCGAGTTGAGACGCAAAAAGATGTTACCTTCATAGCTTAATAACAGGACCCTAGTTCAAGAAACCCGCATGCACCGTCTTTGAACGCGTCAAGAAGCAGCAGTCCGTTTCAGCGGCGTACTCGCCGAGGATTTGTGTTGATAGACATCAGGCCACGGGTTCGGCTCCTCTCACCGCGAATGCTTTATTTATAAATAATAGAAATATCCCCAAACTCCCGTGTGTACACAATTCCGCCATATTTAAATCTCAGTAGCCTTGCAGCTGAACGAAGCATTGGCTTTCCAAAGTTCGGAGCACATTTTCCACAGCGCTTCCCTTCCAATGTCCTTCACAAAGAGCCCGCCACGGCGGCATACCGCCAGGCTGTTCAGCAACGCCATCGCCATAGCAGTTCCAGAAATGCCTCCTTCCGACATCTCATTCTGCTCTGGCTCCTGTTCACTCTGACGCTGAGATGGACTGACCCATGATGAACCTGAGCGTGGTCGACCAGCTGGAGGCGATGAGAAAGCTCAGGCGGACTGCAGCACTGCGAGGAACCCGCACCGACTCCAGGCCGGCCCTGATGACTCCTTGAAGACGCACAAGAGGCGCCCGTGCGCGTAGACCGTGGCCAGCACTACAACGACCGTGAAGACGCATCCCCCTGGGCGCTGGAGGTGTCCCCCGACAGTGGTGAAGTAGTCCAGTTGCTGGACTTTCCTCGCTCCATGGTGCTCGACCTTCTCTACGATTCCATCGGGTTTGCTGAACGGCTCTACTTCGAGCTTTTTGGCGAGCCCAACGGCCAAGAGCTGCTCAGCAAACTCGCGGACCTCCGGCAACAATGGAGAGAGCTTCCGGCCACGCAGCAGCGGAACAGTCCAGACCAGGTCTTCACGCAGTGCCTTGAAAGGACCAGGAACGACGAGACTGCAGACCGCCTTGAAGAGCTTCCGCCTTGTAAGGGAAGTCTTGGTCTGTCGCTTGAGCTGGAATTGAGTTTTGACCGCGTCTTCGACGTGGTGCGAGCGTCCGAGGCTGTCGTCGCCACTGTCGCGGCCGGATTCCGCTGCCCCGTAAGGTGCTCGGAAGAGGAGTTCTGCCGTCTGTCTTCGGGGGAGTTCCGAGGTTGGGGGTGGCGACGGCTCCATCAAAACGCCTGAACACGGAGTTCGCCTCGCTGGCCTATAGCCTTCCAGAGGGAGTAAACCCGGCTTGATGGGAGTGCTAGCGTCCAGCGGTGTCAGAATCCGAGTCGGCGTCCGAAGGGAAGAATGAAAGCGTTCCAGTTGCGTTGGTTTCAAGGCTGGAGCGAAGAGCGCTGCCCTCGTCGTCTTCGACCTCCCGGCCCTCGCGCAAGTTGTTGTTGTTAATGATGATCAGGATTATTATTGTCTTGATTACGATGATGATAATTGCAGTATCGGGGTTGTAATGGCAACACGCAATTTCGGTGGTGGTAACACGCATTATCTTATGTACTAGGGTTACAAAGACGGCATATTACACTTTATGTAATTTTGGTGTCTAGGGGAGAGGGATTACGTACTGGGAATTGTGGAAAAAATATGGTACATCCAATTGGGTACGAAACTAAAGGAAATGGTGGAGGAAACATGTTTGAAGGAATTTTTGTAGAGCGGTGAGCAGGCGCCGTTCTTTGCTCTGATTGAAACGCACGCATTTTTCACCGATATGAGCGTTTTTGCTTACCCGCCACCAGGGGGCTGTCGAGGCTATTTCGACGGTGCCCGTTGGAATAAAAGTGAAACTGCGGTGGTTCTAAACATGAACGTAGCGTCCCTTTTTCGTCGGGTCCTTTGATAGCGGCTGTCGTAGCCGTCACTACAATGACGTTCCTTTTTGATGGGTACATACCCGACCAGAGGATTGGCGAATCATCAGTGGTTGGGAGAAAAGATCTTATGAATGGTCATCGAGAATAATGGCGTCAACGGCGCGACGGTCACCAAGCTAGCGGCGATGCGCCTCGTCAGAAGGGTCTCCAACAGAAAAGGAGGGATGAAGGAAGAGAACCTCACGAGGCTCGTCCAGTCCTTCGTCATTAGCCACATAGCGTACGTGGCCGCCTTTCACAACTGGCGGCCGAGCGAACGCGCAAAGATCGACGCAGTCATGCGCAAGGCGAACAAGACGGCGCTCGGGCTCCTGAGGAGCACGACTACGGACAAGTTCGCGGCCCTGGGCGTGCACAACACCCTGGACGAAATAACAGAAGCCCAGCGAGGGGTGCAGCTCGAGAGACTATCAGGAACCAGAACGGGACGACACATACTACGGCAGCTGGGCATGGTGCCCAAGGAGAGCAAGACGACGAGCGGGGAACCGTTGCCCGAAGGGGCGGGACGACGGATCACCGTGTGCCCGATACCTCGGAACGTGAACCCCGAACACAACAGAGAACGGCGACTGGCAAGAGCCAAGACCCCGGTGGACCTGCACGCCAACGACAGCGGTGCCGCGTACGTGGACGCGGTGAAGCACCAAGACCACAAAGAAGCCTACACGGCGGTGGTGATAGAGACGACGACGGGCAACACGAAGGCGGCGGCGAGCATCCGCGTCGGGAAGCAGCACCACGCGGAGGAGGTGGCCGTGACCATGGCCATCGCCGATCCCGGCTGCACGACGGTGCTGTGCGACTCCAGGACGGCGGTGCGGAACTTTGCCAAGAACAGTGTGTGCAGTGAGGCCGCGCGCATCTTGCGCAAGGCCGAAGCCAACGGCAGCAGTGGTGGTGTGGTGATCAAGTGGTTCCCGGCCCACATGGGTAAAACCGTGGCGGGCGAGGGAGGGAACGCGAACCACGAGACGGCCAACGCCGTCGCGCGAGGACTTGCCAGCCGCGCGACGACGACTAGCCAGGGAACGACGACGACGGTACCAAGGACACCATGACCAGTTACAACGACGTTGTGAAGTGGTACAGACTCAATAGAAGGACGATGCCGCCCCCTCACCCGAGGCTCACTCGGGAAGAGGCAGTGCGATGTTGCAGATGGACTCCGTGATAACCCCGGTGCTCGCGAAACGCATATGCCCAATGGTGTACGAAAGTGACGTGTGTAGACTGTGCTTGAAGGAGCGAGCCACGCTGGCTCACATCCTGGAAGGCTATAGCGTTAACGCGAGAAAGGCAGCCAGGATCGACGATCCTGCCGCAGCTAGAAGCAGCAACGTGGACCTGCGACTAGGACATTCAACTCCAGGCCGCCTAGCAGGCCTCGGCGCCCTTAGAGGGGCAGCGACCGAGCGACGCCGAGGGTGAGGAGGGCGGTGGCCCTTCCGCACCCGTGAGGCGGAACTCGGGAGTAAACCTCGGGGGTCGGCCAGGATGACGTCAGGCCGCGTCGCGGCGAAGACAAGCCCTCCAAGTTGAGGGACGTCTAAACCGATCTGCAGGCGATCTAAATAAAATTGTTCTCTCTCTCTCTCTCTCTGTCATGTAAGAACAAAGCTCTGCATAAAGATAATTTAAAAGCGTTTAGAAGAAATACGATCGATCAAAATTAAAGATATACAGAAGTTGATAAGAATTGGATAAGTAACAATATAAAGATACAAAGGCAAATAAGGCAAGACTAATATGTAATAACAAACTACAGACTGAAAGAAAAAAAAACGTTGAGAAGAATTAAATAGAAAATAAGAAATTGTATAAGTTGCGAGAGCAAAGGATGCTAATTATAGCGGGATTTTGTTAGTGTTTTCAATGGAGCTCCGAAGGGTATGGCAAACATCCCTGCGGCAGAATCCCTTCTCGGAAGCCCTCAAAGAAATACCGGCACTGATGCAGCCAGCCGCAGAACGCAAAGCAGCACCTTAAGGGGATAAATCTGAGCCTTCTAAATTGTTTACAAGCCAATAGGTAGGGGTCAATAAATTGGTCTCCAATACGCGCTCAAGCAAGCAGTGTATATACACATGTAAACAATGCCTTGCTCAGCTGAGGTTTTGCGCAGCCGCTGGTCGGTGGAATATTCTAGTGTTGCGATGCTTGGAAGATGTAAAAATATGTAATGGTTGATAGAATTATCTATTCTGCACGAGCTACATTCTACCAAAAATATTCCGCAGTCAGTTGTGATGAAACTTTAGGGAAGGTAATTCGGTCTCGTTCATCCAATTATGGCACTTTCAGCAGTTCTCTGTTCCAAATCTTGCTACAAAATTCGTCACAAACTTCGTAAACTTCAAAGAAAGCGATTTATTCGGGACAATATGAACGTACATATAAAATAAAACACGAAGAAAACAGGTCGATCAGTTTGATTTCGTTAGCTGCGACTAGTCTGGGATGTTTGAATTCTTTTTTGAATAAGGTGAAGGTAAAACTAAGTCCTGGCGGTTTCTGCTTCGAGGGAGTTGAGAGGCGAAAGATGTTACACTGATAGCTTAAAACCAGGACCTTAGTTTCCGAAACCCGCAGGTGCACTGTCTTTGAACGCGTCAAGAAGCAGCAGTCCGCTTCAGATGTGTACTCCCCGATTACGTGTGTTGCGAGACATGAGGCCACGGGTTCGGCTCCTCTCACCGCGAATGCTTTATTTATAAAAAATAGGAAAATCCCAAAACTCCCGTGCGTACACAATTCCGCCATATTTAAATCATCAGTCGCCTTGCAGCTGAACGAAGCAGTGGCTCGCCGAAAGTTGGGAGCGCACTTTCCACAGCGCTTCCCTTCCAATGTCCTTCACAATGAGCGTGCCACCGGGCATACCGCCAGGCTGTTCAGCAACGCCATCCGCCATAGCAGTTCCAGAAGTGATTCCTTCCGACGTCTCATTCTGCTCTGGCTCCTGTTCACTCTGGCAGCTGAGATGGACCGACCCAGGGATGAACCTCAGCGTGGTCGACCAGCTGGAGGCGATGAGAAAGCTCAGGCGGACTGCGGCACTGTGAGGAACCCCAGCGACTCCAGGCCGGCCCTGATGACCCAAAGACGAGCAAGAGGCGCCGGCGAACGAAGACCGTGGCCAGCACTGCACCGACCGGGAAGGCGCATACTCCCGGGTGCTGGAGGTGTCCCCCGACAGTGGCGAAGTAGTCCAGCTGCTGGACTTTCCTCGCTCCATGGTGCTCCGCCTTCTCTCCGGTTCCATCGGGTTTGCTGAACGGCTCTACTTCGAGCTTTTTGGCGAGACCAACGGCCAAGAGCTGTTTAGCAAACTCAGCGGAGCTCCGGCAGCATTGGACAGAGCTTCCGTCCACGCAGCAGCGGAACAGCGCCGACCAAGTCTTCACGCAGTGCCCCGAGAGGACCAGGAACGACGAGACTGCAGACCACCTTGAAGAGCTTGCGTCTTGTAAGAGAGGTCTTGGTATTTCGCTTGAGCTGGAATTGGGTGTTGACAGCGTCTTCGATATGGCGGAGCGTCCGAGGCTGTCGTCGCCACTGCAGTAGCGGCCGGATTCCGCTGACCCGTACGGTGCCCGCAAAGCGGGACCTGCCGTCCCTCTTGGGGGGTGTCCCGTGATTGGGGGTGGCGACGACTCCATTAACACGGTGCAGAAGAGTGGCTGCCCGTATCGGAAAAAGGAAGTCCGCAACGTTGGACCTCGGCTTTTCGGTGGAGTAGACTCGGCGTGATTGAGAGTCGAGGACAAAGCGAAGCCGGCTACCGGAGGGGAAAACGAGAGTAGTTCCAGTTGCTTTGTTGGCAGGCTCGGGCGGGGATCGTTATCTTCCTCATCGTCGGCAGGCCGTCGCTCGCGCCATTTGATGATGATGATGATGATGGTGGTGATGGCGGCTACGGTGGCATTCTATCGTGAATAGCACATACCCAATGAAAAGAGCGGCCAGTCATCAGTGGTTGCAAATAACGTTTTTCTAACTACAAAGCAGTGCATAAATGCAATTTAAAGCGGTTGGAAGCATTTCTAAGTCAAATTAATTATAGATTGTAGAGAGAACGAGATTTGAGAATAATTGGATAAATAATAAAAAAAATATAATATGCGAGAGTAAACGAAATCAAATATGGTGGGAATCTCAGTTATTTCAGTGAATCTTTCAAGAGCGAACATCCGGGGGTCGAAACACCGCCTTTGAAGCCCCCAATAAAAGAAGCGCCGGCACTGATATGACTAGCTTTAGATTGCGTAGTGGCGCATCAAAGACCTGACATTCCAGCCTTAAAAATTGTTGACAGAACAATGTGTTGTGTTCGACGAATTATACGGTGCACTTCCCCGTCATTGAACGGTTAACCGGAACAGTCGCTCTACAGTTGGTAAAGCGACTGCTCCGGTTAAGCGGTGGTCGTGGTTCGAATAAGCGATGGTCCCGGGTTCGAATCCTAGACCAGGACGAATTTTTCTTCATCTGCGAAGTTTCTGAGAAAGCTGATTAGCTTTCCTCTGTAGCCGTATGGCTGCATTGAGGCGGATGTCAAAGTTTCCTTCGCACAAACTTACTCCATCTTGGGGATTTCCCCTAAATCTGGTCGATTAACACCTGTAAATCACTTCGAGTTGTTGATCAATTCGCTCTTGCGCTACAAACGACTAGCCTCCTGGTTAGCTCAGCTGGTAGAGCGACTGCTCCGGTTAAGCGGTGGTCCCGGGTTCGAACCCTGGACCCGGACGAATTTTTATTCAACTGCGAAGTTTCTAAGGTAACTTTTTTAAGGAAGGAATTTAACCTCGTTCTGCGTGTACGCAACTGTGGCACCTTCATCTGTTCCGAATCCTGCATCAATGTGACGTTGTAATGAGTCTTACACCTACTGAGGACTAAGACATGAGAACAAAAAAAAAAAGCGCAAGTCTCCGTCCCCCACGCGTACTTTCACATAGTTCTTAACACCCCTACGGCATATTTTCCGTAAATTCGTTACGCCAATTCCAATTCCAATTCCATGTTCCCCCCCCCTTCCCCGTCTGAAGAAAAAAAAAAGAAAAAAAAATGTGGGGAACGAGACCTGCTCCAGCTAGGCTATGGCAGGTTTAAAGCGAATATAAAATGAACAAATAGGGCGAGAGGCCAACCAAACATTTTTAAGAAAAAGCCAATTTGATGATTAAAAAATATTCCCCGACGTACGTAACAGAAGGACGTCCAAGCAAAGTTTAAAAGGAAAACTAAGCGCGAAGGAACATAAAACGAAGCAGAAGAAAGAAAGTTCTCAAGTCAGTTCGGCACAAAAGATCGCACAACGCAGCAGTTCCACCTTAAGGAAACCCAAATTGCGATACACCGCTCACTGTATGCGCAGAATTTAAAATTCAATGAAAGGCCACGTCTTAACATGTAATCACGAGAACCCATAAACACGGAAAGAAAAAAAAACAAACAGTTCGCACACCAAAGTAAGCAAGGCAATCACATAACGTTCACTCTGACTAGTTTTATAGAATGTCGATTTTCTTTATTTCGTCTTCCGTCTTGTTTTCCTTTTTTCTCTTTTATTTTATTATTTTTTTGCATTCGGCCCTGTTGTCGTTTGATGTTGTACAATGCTCTTTGCTGCAAGCCTTTAAAAGATGCCTCTGTTGATTTTTATTTTTGTATATTACGAGATTCATGATTCCATTTCTGGAATGAACACTTTTTATGTATCTCCTACAACAATGCCCTCTGTGTGAATGTAGTAAGCTGAATAAATAAATAAATAAACGTTACACCAACTCCCCAGATAGCACCGGAAGCCTAACCAGCGAGTACCGATTTCTCAAAGGCTGCCTTTCAGCAAGCCAGTATCTGAGGAGTAGCAGCAGATGAGCATTACGACACGCCGGTGACTGACACCGGCGTGCCAAGTATTTTTTAGGGGAGCAGCAATCTCGCAGCGTATACGTGTTAGGCAAACACGGTTCCCTAGCTTCCTGTGTCCCATATTTTGGTTGCCTGTCCTTCGCAGCTTCCAGCAGCGCGCCTTCCTGGCCAACGCTGTGCAGCAGAACCTGCAGATACAGCAGCAGCTGATGCAGCAGAGCGCCGCCCTTCAGCAGCTCCTGCAGTCGTCCGTGGTGAGTGGAGACCTCAACTACCCGCCCCCCTTTTACTCGGTGCTTAAAAAGAACAAAAGTGTAGCAGCATGACGTCAAGAGTCGATTGACAAGTTTTGTTCGTCCGAAAATTCACTGCTTGTCGCCATCGTTTTGGTCCCGACGGCGCTTTTCGTTGAAACCTAAGAGTGCATCTTTAACGAATGGTGACTTGGATAAAATGAAAGTAGGAAGGAAGTAACACGTAGAGCTATAGCAGTGCCAAGCCGCGCATGAACAAGCAGCCGAGCTCTCATGCGAAGAGAGAGAGAACGGCGACGATGCGTGCAGCTGTCCGGGCCAGACAGCGGAAAGAATAGCCAAGCAGCTGTCGAAGCTGCTGTTTAAGAACCTATTGCTGTATTTATTTATTTATTTATTTATTTATTTATTTATTTATTTATTTATTTATTAGATGGTCGATTTATCTATTCGATTAGGTGATTTATTATGGGTTGATTCAATCAAATAGATAATCGAGCAATCGAGTGATCAATCTAGCCAATCCCATACCAGACGAGCTTTTGTCCTTAGATGCGCGGTGTAAAATCAAAAAAACTTATCAATAAATCAATCAATAAATTAATCAACCAATCAATTTACCAATCCATCGATAAATCAATCAATCAATCAACAATCATCAATCAATCAATCAATCAATCAATCAATCAATCAATCAATCAATCAATCAATCAATCAATCAATCAATCAATCAATCAATCATCAATCAATCAATCTCCTAACCGCATAAACTGTTGCTCTCAGATGCCAACAGCATAAAACGGTCGAAGTCACAGGGAGAGCTGAGGTGGGCCAACATAACGGTAACGCGAAACAATGCAAGCTTCTCAAACCGCGCACCCTCGCTCTCGTCTCAGGTTCCCGCAGCGTCTCCGCCGCCAGTCACGGGCGCCGCGACGCCTAGCGCCGGCAACAGCGGTCTTCTCGCCCGCGCCGCCAGCCGGGGCGACCCCACTCCGCACCAACAACTCCTCGGCTCTCCTATGCCGGGTCTCACTCCGCTGTCGCTCTCCATCCCGGCGTTGGACGCGGCGGCAGCCCAGCAACGTCTCCTCGCGCCGGCGGCGGCGGCCCCCACCCGCGCCTCCCCGAGGGACGCCTTCGGCAGCGTCCTGAGCGAGCTCCGCTTCAAGGCCGACGGGGGAACGGGCGCACCGCCCCCTCCCCCGCCACCGCCTCCACCCCCGCCGCCTCTTCCGCCCATGTCACCCACTACCATGGCCAAGTATCGCGGTCAGTACACCCCCCTGCTACTACTCCGGCATTTCTTCGCAGTCGCTCCGTGTAAAGACGTCGCGGCGTCAGTTCCGAGCTTACGGCTTGCTTCACGCTACCATATAGTGCGTTTCCGAAGCTGCGTAAAGCACCGTAGAGGCTACATTGTTGGCAACAGTCCGCCCGTCATTTCCATCTCCCTTCTCGGCAGGTGGAACCGCAAGGCACCGGCGCCTATCCTTCACGGTGAGTTAGGCGCCCTCAGTGGGCGGACTGTTGACAACAATGGGCATCCTCGATTTACCGGTCCTGGACGATCCGCGGACAGTACGAGGACTGTATTCCGACCGGAAGTCCCATAGGAATACATGGGAAAATCCAGTGCCGGATCGCGTCTCGGGCAGTCCGCGGACGATCCGCGACTGATAATCGAGGAGGCCCAATGCAGCCTCTACAGTGCTGCAATTTTCCATGTGTACCGTGCGGAAGAGCCGAGAAAGCTACCTAGTTTAGCGAGTCCCGTTGTCCAGATACGCGTTGTGTGTCAATGTTCCGACAGGAGTAAATGACTTTTATTGAGAGGGGACGTGAGGCTTTGTGGTGGCTTCAAGACAGAAGATCTAGAAGGTCTAGATGAATGTCTCCTAGGAGGGTGGAGGGCCGAACCGGTGGGCTGGGTTGGCTTGGGAAGCAGACTCGCAGCTTTAGACTATAGTCACTCGTGCGAGACCGCTATCTATGCACAATTTCGCAATCAGTGTAATGGCAGGGATGTCGGAAGTGTCAGGGTTCACAAAGGTTGACAGGTCATTTGAAGTAGGTGCGAATGTGCGGTGACGTGCGAATTTTCCTGTTGAAAACCAAGCATGTCCACTAGCCATGCAGGAACGCTTTCACGATCTCGGAAACGCGATCGCAGTGTGGCGGGGTCTTTGAATTTCCCGCCAAAGCTCCCTGACAATAGCGGCGGGATTGGGTTCCCGCCGCGCAGACGTGTATGAAAATTAAGCGAATGCACTAGCTGTACAGGGAAGGTTTCACGGTACTGCAAACGCGATCGCAGTACGGCGGGCTCTTTGAATTTCCCGCCAAAACTCTCTGGTAGCAGCGATGGCGATTGGGTTCCCGCCACGCAGACGTGTACGAAAATTAAGCATATGCACTAGCTTACAGGACACGCTTTCACGTTCTTGCCAACGCAATCGCAGTACGGCGGGCTCCTTGAATTTCCCGCCAAAGCTCTCTGATAGCAGCGACGGGGATTGGGTTCCCGACGCGCAGACGTGCACGAAAATGAAGCATGTGCACTAACTTCCCAGGAACGCTTTCATGGTCCCGAAAATGCGAATCGCAGTACAACAGGATCTTCGAATTTCCCGCCAAAGCTCTGTGATCGCCGCGCAGACGTGTACGGGCGCGCAAAGACGGTGCGCATCGGAAAGTGGCGGTGGCCGCCTCCCCGCGACGAGTCCGGCAACTGCCTGCCCGGCCAGCCGACGTCCTTCCTGGAGTTCAAGCGGCTGCGTCGCCAGGAGCGCGAGGAGCGGCGCGCCGCGGGCCTGCAGGACGACTCGAGCAGCGACGACCTGGAGGACTTGGAGGACGACCTGGAGGACGACGAGGACCTGGTGGACTTCCCCGAGATCCAGGACATGGAGGCCAACGAGGCTGGCTCCTCGCCAAAGGTCGGTGTGCCACCTTTGGCGAACACTTATTTTGCCCGGTTCGTCATCACCCGGTTATAGGGGGAGGACCAAAGTTTCTTGAGCTGACAAATACAAAATAAAATAAAGCTTAGTTATTAGTGTTATGAGGGTTGCACGGTGAAGTATTTGACTTATGGGTGCGCTCGATGTACCAGGTGAGGAAGAGGTCGTGGTCCAGCTTGCCTGCGCCAGTGTCCACCAGTGTGGAGCAGTTACTGCCTGCACCAGTGTGTACCAGCTTCGGTAATATAAAAGAGGTTCTATTTTAGCCTGCACTGGCTGCACTGAATGTAGAGGCCAGTGCATATGACGTTACATGGGCTACACTGACTGTCGGCCCCGAATGGCGAGGTCAAGGTGTAGAACACTACACTGGCTGCACCATGTGTGGCCAGTTCCAGTAAAAGAAAATGGGGCTGTTTTTTGGCCTACACTGGCTACACTGAGCGCAGGCTCCGAAATGCTGAGGCCAGTGTGTAGGATGCCACGGTGCACATTGGCGCACTAGTGTAGCCAGTCTAAAGAGGCCTATTTCTAGCCTGCACTAGCTGTCTACACTGAGTGCAAGCTCTGAATGGCGAGGTCAATGGATATAAAGCTATACCGACTGCACTAGTGTAGGGCACGTAACAATTGCCCACATCTCCTGGCACGATTGAAGAGTATGGTGACATCTATACGAAATGATATCACCTTTTTCCGTGCAAAGTTTCTAGCATGGCCTATTTGTATTGCTCACAAAAACGTGCCTTTTTTTTGCTGGATCTTTTGTGTGGAGGACTTAATGCTAATTGTACTTTTCACGTCTCTGGTCACGTGGTACGGATGGGCGACGGAAGGGCCGTGCATATAATAGTGAAAGAAAAGGAGAAATGTCCAGGAAGGATTTGGTTTGGTCCAGCCTCCTTCAATGTGCGCCAGAACCCCTTTTTCATTTGACGACTCCTTCTACCGTCCACCCCTCATTGTAGCAGGGAAACCGCTTTCAACGATAGACAAAATGGACACACTCGTTACAACAAATTCATCGGGTCGGAAAAGTCTTCGTTTTAAGCGGTACTTTGTTTAAAGCGGAGTTGGGACCGTGGCAAATTTGGAATAAATCCACAATTCGCATAAAGCGGTTCTGCTATGACGGGTACTTGCTGGTGTGATAAAAGCAATGTATAATGCGGTAGTTAATGTAAGTTCAGACGTGAACAAGATAAATTTAGTTTCATTTTGTTATCTGGTAGTGCTTTCCGGGATTGTTTGTATTTTTGTCTGAAGACGGGTGAGTGAGAACTAAGTCCTGCAGCATCGCATTCTTCTTCATTTTGTTAAATTATTTCGAGTTCGCTTCCCAGATTACTGTAGCATAATAATGGGTGGGCGTTTTTCCTGGCGAGTGCCGATGGCGACACATTCTTGATAAAAACGTGTGCACAAAATTTGCGACTTCGCAGTGTATCTTCCAGCCGTTGCGGATTTATTCGCTTCTTTTTGCTCCAAAAGAAAAGAGGCAGGACGTTGGTAACCCACGTGATGTAAAGACTGAAACCCTCTGCAATAAAAAAAAATCGGTCACCTTCTCAATAGAGATGCGGAGACTGGGGAAACAGTGGAAGTGGTAGTCTTCTCCATGCTAACTGAGTCAAATCAGAGTCCACAATCCACCCTCCTAAAGTCCAAAATCCAAACCGCCGAGCTCGGTAGCCAAAGTCCACTTTAACTCAGCCAAAGTCCAAAGCCAACGCCCGCGCTACGAACCCGAAGGAAATGTTATCGAGCGGGGCCCCCATTGCGGTGATAGCACAATCGGACAGATGCCGGTTTATAACGCGAAGAATCTAGGTTCGATTCCGACCACGGGACGCGTTTTTTTTTTTTTAACACGAAAGTGTTTTTTTTCGGGATACACAAACATTTGAGTGACGTCATATCCGTCACGGAAATGACGCCAGTACAAACGAAGCAAGCGGCCTGTAAAGGGTGCACCCCTGTACACAGGGCCTTCTTGCGGGGAAGCAACCTTTCGTACTTAAGAGTACGTACGTTATTCTTAGGGTTGTTCGTTTTCGGGTTTTATATTTTAACACGAAAGTGTTTTATGCCGCGATACCCCAAGATTTCACTGACGTCATATCCGTCACGGAAATGACGCCTGTACACCTTTGCCGAAGCGACTCGCCAGCAGGACGTCGCTAGCCAAGCACACCCAGAAGACAGCCGCCGACCCGCAAATTTCGCTGCACCTTTCACTTCCGCGTTTTACCGATTCCTATGACAGAGGAATCAACCACATTTTTTTAGGCGCGCACACTTAACACCTGCCCCTGGGCTCCTTGCCTGCCCGCCACTTTCCCTCACACTTATTTGCCTAGCATTTCCCCCTC
Source organism: Haemaphysalis longicornis (assembly GCA_013339765.2). NCBI lineage: Eukaryota > Metazoa > Arthropoda > Arachnida > Ixodida > Ixodidae > Haemaphysalis > Haemaphysalis longicornis. The sequence goes on along the minus strand of CM023458.1, from coordinate 102,673,971 downwards.
TCCCCTTTGTTGCGCCGAGTTAGGGCTACGCCAGGCACGGATAGAACTCAAGCTTAAACAGCACCGCTGTTAAGAAAACACAAGCGTATAACGCCCGCACACTATGCCGAGCGACAAAGATGCGCATGAGCATTTAGGCGACGTCAAATGATGAGTGTTTGCACGGCAAACATTCATGAGAGGCTGAGCTATAATAAAGTTGAAACGGTTTGGTATTCGAATGACCAATCAGCATATTGCTTTCTCGATTAGATTCGGTATGCGACAGAATCGTATTATGGGCTAATGCGCTAGGAAGGCGCATCCCCAGATTCGGCACATCGCATTAGACAGATTTGATTCAAAATGCGATGGGATAGTGTTTCATTCACGTATACACAGCTCTGTTCAGTTCATTCATATCCGCAAGCTTACAAGTAAAAGCTCGCTAGTTCGAACTCAAAGGGGACCGTAAAAGAGTTCGAATTAAGCGGAGTTCGATTTGGCGGGTGAGAGCTAGAATGAATGGGCATCCCGCCACACTGCGCGGGCAGAACACAAAGACGCCACCTCTGGACTTGTTATCGCGAATTAGGCGCTACTACACGTTTGTGTCAAGGGATTTCGTAAATAATGTTCATGGAGCTCGAACAGCGAACGAAGGTCATTGATCAGTCAGTTATACGAAAGAAACAGGCACTTAGCAGGCCACCCAGAAATATGCATGAGCAGTAATGTCGAAATAAGTGGCGCTGTTTTGCTCGAAAACACGTTTATTTACATGGCCCCGAGGTAGGGTTACATGCATTCATGTGAGCAGCGAGCCGTAATGTTTAAATAGTGGCGCTGTTTTTGCTCGAAAACACGTTTATTTACATGGCAGGGTCGAGGTAGGGTGGATTTGCAACACAATGTAACCACTCTGGACCGACTTCTGCGAGGAGCGATGGAAACCAGGGGATCCCAGTTCGAATTAACCCTTCCGAATACCGGTGCGTTCGAATGTTGGGACTTTTCCCCCATTGAAATATACAGGGCCGTGCGGGAACCAGGGCGTCAGTTTGAGTTAAACCGAGTCCGAAATAACCAGCTTTTATTGCTACAACTTACTTAACCTGTTCCTGTAAAGCGTGCTCTACCTCAAGCTAAGTCTTGTAGAGGAGAAGCCAACTTCATGCAGCACAAAGGAGCGTTTCAGGTTCGGCGATAATTCCTCTGGATACTGGCTGTCAGTGGCATAGCAAGAGATATTTTTTATGTAGTGTTATACTCCTCTTGTACAAAAAAAAAACAAAAAGAAAGAGAGTCCTGCGCCCTAACAACATTTTAGCCATTTTTCGGCTTTAATAAAGTGACACCCTTCTTATTTTTTTACGTTATAGTATATCGATTGGGTGTGTAAGAGCATGGGCGGCAGTACAGGGGAGGGGATAAATGCGGCACTCAGAAAATATTGTGGGGTGTTCTGACACTGATACACCCTCCCTGGCTGCGTCCTGGCTGCCTGCAGCTGGGGTGACGCCTAGTCTGTCCAGTTTTTAAGTGAACCATATTACTTCAGGTCAAACGTATAAAATGGGTCGTTTTTCGTAACGTCAATCTGACCTTCAGGCTCACTCAAGGTCAAGCCAGCTGGTTGTGCGGTTGTGTCTAATCACGTCTAATCGCTCGTTTGTTCCAACAGGTGGGGGTACGGAGAAGGGGATAAAGGGAAAGAGTAAGGGCGCGTACCATCAGAAAATATTACGAGAAAACGCTGGCTGTACCCAAGTTCACAGCACTTTTGCAGCTGTGTATTGTCTTGCCGTGTAATTATGTGGTGCGTGTTCACTGTGCGCTCTCGACGCGAAAACAAATACATCCGGCGACAAACTTGGTTTAACCGCGTTCCACCGCGGCGAATTTATACCCAAATTCTCCGCCACCTCCATTTAGTGTGCCAAAAAGCTTCGCTGTCTATCCACATTCACAGAGTGTAATTGCTCATGATCATTCTCCCTCATTGTCCAAACATTTCAGCGATCTGTGCATAGAACAGCGCAATGCCACTATCATCAAATAGTTCCGAGTTTTTTTGTTTTTTTTTGTGGTCGTGCCGAAGTCACGTAAACAGCAATGGCTGTAGAGCTGTTTTTTAACGGTATTGTTACCCAGGTGTTCCTTAACAGACGAAGCCAATATTTTAAGGCTGCGTCTTTATCTCGACCTGGATAGGCTTGCACCTGTTTCAGACGGCGGGCTTTCTTGATTATCAGCCGTCCTCGGACTTCCCAGAACGCGGTCCGATGCTCAATTTTCTCATGTATTCCTGCGGGACCCCACGTTCGAGCATAGAATTCGGACTGCTCGCGGGCTATCCAGGGCTGGTTAATCGAGAATGCCCATTATTAGAACTGCTAATAATCATACACTGTTCTCGGAGGCCGTTCAGTGCAAGGAAGCGCGGAACACCGCTTAGAACTCCCCCCTTATGTAAGCTCTGCGCCTATCAAGAAGACGAAGCTTCAGACTGACTGACTGACGCCTTTATCATTTATTTGTCTTATTGTAGCTCGCTTCCCATCTAGAAGAGAGCAAGAAGAGTCTCCGATCGCGTTGTAGAGCACGCCGAGGTGTGTTTCGGATCTGTTCGTCCTAGTCGCCCCATCGCCAATCTCGACCCCAAGTGCAGAATTGCACTCATCGGAACCCTGTGCCGAGAGAGGCCACTGGAAACGCATGGTTGTAGCGCCGCGTTTCCCAGCATCAATAAGGAATAGCGGTAAACTCTCGTTGTCGCTTTATTTGATTGCTCGTTTTATTCAAATTTTTCCACGGTTCCAACTGCAGTGTACAGAGAGCGCATGATCCCCGCTTTAAGCGAAGTATCGCTATACCGAAGCCAGTTTTCTGTTCTCAGGACTTTGTTACAGTGAGCGTTCGACATGTTACTTTCGGCTGAGACGTACTGGTGGAGCTTTTCCCGCTCATTTCATTTCTGCAGCACTATATTTGGGCAGCCAAGAGAGCAGTATAGACGCGTTGCATCCTGGGATTGAGGAAATCTATTGTTAAAAACACCTTAGCTAACATTGGTACATCCGAATAATTTACCTGCCTCTAATTAGTGCTTACTATAGTTATTTGCTTTGTTACCTTAGAGTTTGCAGTTAACATTGTGTAATTAGGAAATGTTTGTGCTTCATATTGCCTCTAATTTCACTCACTGTATTTTTGTATTACCCACTTTCCTCTGTAATGCCTTCGGGCCCTGAAGGTATTATAAATAAATAAATAAATAAATAAATAATAATAAATAAATAAATAATAAATAAATAGATAAATAAATATAAATAATAAATAATAAATAAATACATAATGATGATGATGATGATGATGGTACATCCCAGGCTAAGGTACCGACCGGTTGAATCTTGCCAGGTGCCTTCGAAAGATGCCAGTGACTGGGTGAGGGACAATGGGTGGACAGCCGACGACGTATACAACCCAGGAGATCTCTTGACCCGCTCGCGTGTGTTGTCCCCCTTACTGGTCGCAGTCGTCGCGTGCTCGTGGCGCAGCCGACGAGGAGCCCATAATCCGCGCCTTCGAGGGCGAGACGCGTCCGGGCAGCGTCGGGAAGCTGCGCATCAGCTCCGAGATGAAGGCCAAGCTGGAGCAGCTCACCATGGACCACAGCGTGCGCTCGCGGGCGTCGAGCCGGCGGCGGGGCGACGACGCGGACGACGAGCTGCCCGTGGCCAGCTCGGTGACGCCCGCGCCCAGCGGCACCACCGCAAGCTGGCGCGAGGAGCGGCAAGCTAGGCCCTGGAGCGGCAGCTGGGCTGGCAGGACGCCGCCTCCGAGGCGCACTCCTTCCGCGTCGACACCTCGTCAAGGCCAAGATTCAGAAGATGGAGAGGAGGTCGCAGGTACGGGATGGTAAGTCCCCCTACAGTCCGAGAAGGCTCACCCCCGCCGCGTCGGGGGTCTTCGATGCTTTTGGAGAGGTAATATAGCGCGGGGCTTAGAGAGAACCTGAAAAAAAAATCACGCTTCTCCACGAAGTGAATCATGACGAGTTGGCGAAGCACTGGGATCGCTCTCTACCGTAAATCACCCGTGGCATTGCCCACTATCGCGCATGTAAATGAGTGACAACCAGTGTGTAAGTATTACAATTCCAATCCAATCCAATCCTATACAATTCAATCAATCTCCAATCCAATCAAATCAATCTAATCTAATCCGATGCTCCTAGCGTTTGCGCTACACTTTGTACACGGACGCCAAGCCCCGTAAAAAGCGAGGTCCTAAGGTGCTTCGCCCCTAAAAAAGCTAAGGTCCACCCAACGAGCAATCGAAAGAATGATAGGAGAAACGATAAGAGGTATATACGCCGGAAGCGAGCGTCTTGGATTTGGGAGTTAACTTGTGTGTACGATATCCTTGCTCACTTTAAGAGAGAAGAAGTGGAGTTGGGCTTGAAATGTAGTGCGTGGAACTGACTACCGGAGTGGCTACCGTGAGACGGGACTACGGGTAGGGAAGGGCCGATTATAACTCGATGTAGGGATGGGGAAATTCGGTGGCGAAGAAACGATTCGGAAAGCGCTGGATAGGAGCAGTTGGAGAGCTACGGGAGAGGCCCTCGTCCTGCAGTGGACGAAAATAGGCTGATGATTATGTTGATGTTGTTGTTGTTGATATGATTGATGATGATTTCACAGTCACTGAATAAGGAGAGGGGGCGCACGGAAAGACCTGCAGCTAGGAAATATAAATGTCTGCAGCGCTGTGCCACAGTCCTTCCACGCTTGCTGTACCTAAACTGCCATAGCCGCCTAGGCTAAGGGGGACTCACCTGATTGCATTCCTATGGCGGTTACTACTTCATGGCCCACGGGCGTATGAAGCATCGGGAACCGATAGGAAAAGTTTTACAAGTACATACAGATGTCCCTGACGACCTAGTTTGCTTCTTCTAGAAATGTGTCCCTTGTGTACTGAAATAAAGAAATAAAAATCCCTGGCCATCTCCACTAACGTGAAACCTGGGGAGGGGCGAAGCATGCAGTGTATAAGTGTATTCTTGGCATTTTTTTGCCAACAGAAATGAAACCGCTGGGGGGGGGGGTAGAGGTATACAGGCTTTGCTGTAAAAGTCTCTTGTCTTCAAAGCACGAAGCTCTCTAGCGCGAGGCGTAAACGAGTGTCCGGGTGTTTTAGTACCGTGACTACATGACACGACGATTACGACGACAACGACGGCAGGAGACGCCAACAGCCTCAGCCCGTCAGGGGCTTCGCCCTAAAACTCTCGCTTGCTAGGCAGCTAGCGCTATCTAGAGAAGGCTAGATCAACCAAAATGTGTTTCCTGTTTAGTTTTTATTTCAGTAAAGTATTGACGTATTTCTAAAGGGAGCAAACTACGCCGTTCTGAACATTTTTATAGATTTTTAAAGCTTTTCGTATTAGTACACGACGATTTTAGAGCCCCTGGTTCATGAATTAGCAACTCCCATAAAGAATGTGATTCAACTGAGTCCCCCTTAACGCACTGCCGTTACGGTGTTATCAGTATATATACAGTTTAGTCCACTTATAACAATATCCAAGTGCCAAGGAAATCCCATCATTATAACCGATAGTTGTTATAAGCGGGTTGCGAAATAAAAAGACGGAAGAGAGCTCAAAACATTTTATTCGCATGCCAGCAAGGTCGTACTACAACTAATTTGCGGAAAAGAAGCCACAGTCGGCCACCTTTGTTTGCCGCGTGTGAATCTAGCGCAAATCTTTTCCAAGAGCGTCTATCAGGTGCTTCACCCCTAGCTGAGGGTAAATGTCCTTGGCGGAAACAAAGTCCCCGAGGGACTGTGTCACGCATTGGGCCGAAGACACTACCTGAGTAGGCTGCGCAACCGCGTCGTTAGAGTCGTCACTGTTGCACTTTTGGTGCACAATATAACCGGATTCAATCGTTATATCCGATATCGCGGCACTGGAGCATTGTAATAAGCGGTTTATTTTGCCATGGAAAGTATACAAAAGCGGACGGGCCATAGCTGTTTATCGTTATATCCGATATATTTTATAAACGGTATCGTTATAAGTGGACTCGACTGTATGTACGGCAGCAGCGGGAGGGAGTGCCACCCGATTCGCGTGCTAGTCAGATCGCACAAGACGGTGACAGCTCTTTGCATCTCCGCTTTATGGTCACCGCTGGCATGCACAAACGACTCGAGGAGACGCAGTAGAGCGACACAAACGCCGGAAACACATGTCCATGCTCACGTTACACCTAGGCCGCATATCAACAATGCCCATGATTACTACCCATTTCCTGCCAGTAAGTAAAAATAGGGAAGGAGTGCACAGGCCTAATGTCTAATCCCTCCAGTTCTCGCGCCCCCTTAGGGACGAAAGATCAGCCACTTGTGTTCAGCGCATTACAAAATTCACAAAGAAAAAATCTCGGCCCATCTCCACTAACGTGAAAACTGGGGAGGGGCGAAGCATGCAGTGTGTAAGTGTATTCTTGGCGCCTTGGCGTTTTTGCCCACGGAGATGAAACCGTTGGGGGTAGAGGTATGCAGCTTCGCTGTAAAAGTCCCGTGTTTTTGAAGCACGAAGCATTCTAGCGCGAGGCGTAAACGAGTGTCCCAGTGTTTTTTTTTTTTTTAGTATACGGATTACGAAGCGGTTCAGCGCGAGGTGTAAACGAATGTCCCGGTGTTTTTTAGTACGCGTTACGTTCTAGCGCGAGGCGTAAACCAGTGTCCTGGTGTCTTAGTACCGTGACTACATGAGACGACGGTTACGACGACGACATGAGACGCCAAAAGCCCGAAACCCCAAGGAGCTTCGCCCCCTAAAATAAAAAAAAAACTCATAGCGCCTCCTTATTTTGTTCACTGATAACCCTTCACTTAGCCCACAAAACACGCGTACACGCGCATGCGCGCGCAGCTCCCGGCCCGAGAGCTGTCCTCGTCCGCCCGGCCTCCTCGGGCCACGGACCGTGCGGGCCTGGGTCCCCCGCCCCCGCCCCCGCAGCACCAGCAGCAGCTGCAGTCGTTCGGTCAACAACAGCAACAGCAACTGCAGCAGCAACTGCAGCAGCAGCAGCAACACTTCCTGCAGCAGCAACAGCAGCAACCGTCCCGGGGAGGGTCTGGCCAGTCCGGCTGCTCTTCGGTAGCCGCGTCCAGCAGCGTCTGCCTGCCGACCACACCGGTGGTGCCGCGCCACAGGGAGCCACGGCACCCTGTCGCACTGCACCCGGAGAAGCTGCTCGACGGCATGTCAGGCAGCAAGGCCGAGGCCATCGAATGTGAGTTTTTCGGGACTGTAAAACTATTTACGCCCTTTTTGTTTACAACTGAAACCCTATAAAAAAACGAAGAAAAACACCCATTCAAAGGGTGTAATTAATGGTAAAACACCCTCTAAAGGGGTGTATTCTTGTGTTTTTGCTAGGGTGTCGCTTTTTAAAATAACTGTGGCTGATTCCTCTGTCATAGGAATCGGTAAAACACGAAAGTGAAATGTGCAGCGAAATCTGCAGCTGAGCGTGATTTGCGGGTCGGCGGCTATCTTGTGGGTGTGCTTGGCGAGCGACGTCCTGCTGGCGGGTCGCTTCGGCAAAGGTGTACTGGCGTCATTTCCGTGACGGATATGGCGTCAGTGAAATATTCCGGCATAAAACACTTTCGTGTTAAAATATAAAACCCGAAAATGAACCATACGAAGTAACGGACTCTTCAGTACTAAAGGTTGCTTCCCCGCAAGAAGACCCTGGGTGCAGGGGTGCACCCTTTACAGGCCGCTTGCTTCGTTGTACTGGCGTCACTTCTGTGTCGGATATGACGTAAGTGGAATCTTCATGAATCCCGGAATAAAACACTTGCGTGTTAAAAATCAAAACCACTGGTTTCGCTTTGTTTACTGAGATGGGCTAGTTATGGATGGAAGTCAGAAGCCTCCCGGAATGCAGGCCTGAAATTCGGAGGCTTCGCCTTCGTAAAGCCCGTTTTCTTCTCTCCGTGCGGAAAAATTAACGGACTGAACGGAGGTTTTCCGTATAATAAGTCGTTTCTCAACTGAACTCTTCCTCTGCTTCGTATAACCGGCTTCGGGAGAACGGAGCCCCTTCCGTTTAGACCCGTTTTCGCTGCGTTAGAGAAGGACGAGGCCTAATCAAATGGGCTGTCTCCATCCCTCCCCAAAACGAGAGTTGCCCAGAAAGCACAGACGGCAACGTGCGGTGCGCGGAGCAGGAAACCGTTTGATTACAAAATTAATGAAGCGAAAGAAAAAAAAAACCGAGAAGGCAACGATGAAACGAAGGTTTGGCTCAAACTATGGACACAGGAACTCAGTACGAATAATTACGGCCACCGGATGATTTATTTATTTACTTACAGAGTACTGCAGGCCCTTTTAAGGGCCCCAGCAAGAGGGGCAAGAATATAACACTGCACACAACTGTAAATCAGCAAGAACAATAAAAAGATACAAAAAGATACATCATGGGTCATGGTTCAATACGATCAAGTGCCTCTACAGAGCCGGTTAACGACTGAGGTAGGCAGTTCCAGTCGTTTATGGTTCGAGGAAAGTACGAGTATTTGAAAATGTTTGTTCTGGTGAAATACGGTGTTAATGAATGAGTCTGCCGATGCCGGGTTTGTCTTGTCGTAAGCGGTTTTAGATACAAATCACGGTTTACTGACAGCTTGTTGCTATTCAAAAGAAAAAGAAATTTGATCCTCTGATGAATAACACTTTTTTGATGAATAACCATATCGCAACGGAACCTGGGCTGTATCGAATCAAAGCTGACGACTGTGGCAGTTTTTAAAGCGAAAGCTTTCTTAGTGGGACCAGGTGGCGTCCGGTCAAAAAAGTAATGCATTTCCCATAGACCGGTTGGTTGACTGAAACGCTATGAGAAGGACTATGGGCACATGGCGCATGCGTGAAAGCGCTCTTCCATTGTGTCAGAACAATTGCTCGGAAATCGACAAAAGGGAACGGTTTTATATAAGACAACACGCGCATCGATCGTGAAGAAGGAGTACAATAGTGTACACCTTTATCTTATGAACCAAGTATCCGTATACATCAGATCGTTCGTAGATGCGTTTACGTTGTACGCAAAAAATTGTCGCATGGGATCGCTCTTCGTTTGCAATTTTGGTCTTTGAAGGTTTGACGATCCATTGGACGCGCGGAGGTTGGACGCACTTTTGGTTTTCGCGCTTCTCCCAACTCTCTTTGGGAAGGGATGGTAATTTTTTTTTTGTGCGGTGGGGATAGTTCGATAAGGTCTGCCGGTGGTGCTCTAATGACTGACGTATCCTCTGGATGTAACGTTGTGTTCGTATTTTTTTGTTTGGCATGAAATTTCCGGCTATCGCTCCTTTGCCACTTGAAGTCATAGAATAGCTTTACCAGCGCTATTTTAGAATCAACTATTTTCAAGACACCTGAAAAAACATCGCAAAAAACCTTCAACTACAGTAAACCCTCGTTACATCAAAATTAGTTTTATTCAAATTCTCGCATTTTGCAAGTTTTCCATAGGTTCCCACTGCACTGCGTTAAACTCTCCAGCTTCTAACTAAAACCAGAGGGCAGAAAAGACGGTCCTGCTTTGTATATTTATTTACAAAATCATTTTTAACAAACAGCTTGTTAGAAACAGTTTAGGAAAGATCTTGGGGATTACCCTTCGTAACTGGATTATGCGTTGATAGATTTGCAAAATGTGTTGCCGCATTTTGTTCAATGGCCAGTGACGGTAAAAAATGGATTTTAAAGGGACCTTGGCACACTTTTCTCAACTTTTCTCTCAATCTTAAAGGATTTCAGACTGAAGTCAACAAACGCATCCAGTACTTAGATGAGAAGGTCACGAAGTACCGCAGCCAATAATTACTTATCTATGCCCATCAGATAACTTGGAGATTCGCTCAGAAGAGTTTTCTCTTTCGCGGTATTGGCGTTCTTCGAGCGCTCGAATTAAGTCATTACAGTGGTGTAGCGGCTGTTGGCCGTATTTTCTTCAGTTGCAGCAATGAACGCATTCTGTAGCCACTTTCAAAAAGAATCCCCGCAAAATCAAAGCAGAAACGGAAGGCGAGATCTGATGCGACGAGCAAATCACGCAGCGTCGCTTTGTGTTGGAGGTAATGCGCCACACGGTTGGGCTGGCGGAGACCAAATATTTCGCAGTGATTCCAGACACGAAGGATGGAGTGAAAGCGTATATCGGAGGTGTTGCAGAGTTCCCCTGAGCCAAACGCGGTACTGGCGCGCGCATGCGCAGTCGAGGACTGCTCCGAGTTCCTGCAGCCCGTGGACGAAGCCCCGCCCCCGGCGCCCGTGGTCCGCACCAGGGACAACCTCAAGACGCGCCTGTACCCGCCTTGCAGCGCCCCCTACGTCACCTACACCAAGGTCGAGTGGAGGCTAAGGATACGCAAGGAGGTTGGTACACCCACGCCTGCAGCCCCCTATCGGAAGAGATAAAGAAAATTCAGGCAGACGTCATCTCAGACAACTCTCTATGTGAAGTTGATGAACTCATCTCCTGAAAAGGTCTAAACTGCGCTGCGGAAGACGCCACACAGAGAGAGGTACACAAGGACAGGCGCAGTCCTTGTTTACCTTGGTACCTTGTGTACCTGCGCCTGTCCTTGTGTACCTCTCTCTGTGTAGCGTCTTGTGTAGCGCAGTTTACATTTTTTGAGGAGATAGTACATAGCCGAGCTGTCGGAGATGAAAGTCTGCCTGTGAGCGCTTGCCTACCCGCAGTATTTTCTTAATGCGAAAGCTACGAATGACCCACCGAACGAAAAATACCGTGTCTGTAGGAAAGAAACGGCTCCTAAACCTCCCATTGGCTGAGACGCAATAGCACATCCCCGAAGAGGTGGAGCTCGATATGACGGTATTAGCGTTATTTCTGTAGTGTGACGTATTTGTGTTGACAAAACTCCCCTCCCCCTGACACATTTCTCTCCTTTAATAATGCGAAAGCCATAGAATCACCCACTGAGCGAAAAATACGGTGTCTGTAGCTGCGAAACTGTTCCTGAACCTCCCATGGGCTGCAGCGCGGTAGCGCATGCCCGCAGAGGTGTGCGGGCCAACCCTTCGCTCTAGTTGACGCTGCACCCGCGCCGGGCAAAGCTTCGCACCACTTTCGTTGCCGCAGCCGGAGGCACAGCAGTCGCCTTGGAGCCAGCGGCCTCTGCGCAGAACGCGGCGCAGCCAACAATAGTTGTACATACGTTCTGCAATTTGGCATCAATGCTTTCGCATTCACGACCTATAGAAAGCGCTTAGGTGTCCTCAGAGTATTTTCCCCTCTTCTCCCTCTTGGTCCCCTATAGAAAAAAATCTATCTGACTTTTATATGGGGCTCATAAAATTCATATGGGCCCGTAAGAATTCATATAAGGATCCCTATGAATCCTTATGGGCTCATATATGATACGGACCCACATACGAATTCTCCTCCTACATCACATCCCCCCACCCACGCTCCGTGGTTTGATAATCAATTTGTTTTTGGTTGACGACACTCGACACAAAAAAAATGGTTCTGTATACCCCAGAGCACAATCGCATGGACATATCGGTCCCAATTGCACTCGGTGGAGGGATGAGATAAAAAAAAATAAATGGAGGCAAAAATGGACAATAAGGCATTGCAAGACAGAAATGGTCGGAGGAACATAGTAGACACCTTTGTCCTGAGACTGCTGCTGCTCCTCGTGATGATGATAATGATGACGATGATGCAGAAAGTTCGCTCAAGCCGAACCGTTCCCGCAGGTGTTCCAACCGGGCGAGCGCCTCCAGGAACCGCAAGCTCTGCACCTGGTTTTCTGCCAGGTGGTGGCGGACGCCTTCGCTCCGGCCTGCATCAGGTTACGCGACGACGAAGCGGCCAGGCTGCGGGGTCTGTGCGGTGAGTGCAACTGACGCGGCCGTGAACGGCCCGGATGTATATATCCTTCGGTAGCTCGACCGCTACAGGTGGCTACTCTAACCACGCAAGAAGAGAGAGGGGAACGTAGCATTAGGACAGTTACCGCCTGTAAGTAGTGAGTGAGTAAAACGTTTATTGGAGCTGAGTAAAGTAAGAGAAAAAAGTGAAAGGTTGGTGGCCTTCTCTCAGTGCAGAAAGCAAACGAGCAGGCCAGTTCGCACTGCTACTGCTCCGGGTATGGGGAAGCGGGGTGCGTTGGGTGGTAGGGGCACTCCCACACAAGGTGGTCCGTGGGGCAGGCAGTCTGACAAGAGGGGCAGTTGTAGAGGCATAGGGCGGGAGAGCTGTGGTGTAGGGTTTGCAGTCTGCTAATTTGAGGCTGCCGCTGATGACGGCCCTAAAATTAAAACAGCAATACAACGAATTTATTAGACCCTTTGGTGACGGGACACACGTCATCACCCCGTTAGAAAGGGGATAATACAATCAATCAATCGATCGATCGATCGATCACCCAATCAATCACTCAATCAAGCAATAAATCAATCAATCGATCACCCAATCAATCACGTCAATCAATCAAACCGTCGATCACTCAATCAATCATCAATCAGTCGATCACCCAATCGCCCAATCAATAAATCGGTCACCCAATAAATAATTCGAATCACTCAATCAACCCATCACCCAAACAAACAAACAGTCAATCAATCAATCAATGAATTAATGAACCGATCAATCAATCAATCAATCGTCGCTGATCATCACACAAGTGTCGGCGTCGCGAGTGAAAGTCGTCTGTTCCAAGTGCGAGTGTTCCCCCCCTGTGGTGCCGCCACAGAGACCCTGGGCGTGAGCCCGTCCCCGGAGGGCCGTTCTCGCGCCCCCGTGCCGGCCCAGCGCAGCCTGGTGGAGGCGGCGCGCGAGCTGCCGCTCTACTTCAGCCGCATGTTCCCGGCGTCGGGGGGCCGGCAGCTTCCCGACGTGCACCTCGTGGCCGTGGCGCACAGCGGCCTCCGGCTCGTCAAGCGCGACCCGCCGGGACAGCTGCGAGTCCTCGAGACCGTCCGGTGAGCCGCCTTTACACGGAGCTAGCCATTTGGATGTTAGATGTAGCGCACGAGCTTAATTCGTCTCGACGGTAGCGCCACGCCCACATGCTACTGTCAAAACTAGCAGTCGCGCCCGTCTCGTCCAACACATCAACAGCAGTTATAGTTCCTTCTATATAGCTCCCGCAAGAAGAGAGCTCTATATAGCTTCCCTGCGGGAGCTATATAGAGGAACTTTAACCGCAGTAGCTGACCAACGCCACTGCGCATGCGTAGACGCGGCAAAAAAAAAAAAAAAAAAGAATCGTCTGGAGCCTACGACGCCGGTGCGGCTTATCTGTACCGTGCGTCGTACCGTAATCCGTTCGCCGCTCTGTTGTAACTCTCTGTAGGCGAGAGTTACAACAGAGAGTTACAACGGCGCCGCAGTCAAACGTCGGGCACCTGCTCACGCTCACACCGGTTGCGCCACCTCTGAGCATGCGCAGGCTGCGCCGGGCCTGCTTCCGGGGTCCATGCCACCGGTAGCTGTCACTCGCCCCTGCGTACTATAAGGTGGCGCTCCTTCGGTAGAAACGGATTTCGTAAAGTAGAACGAAATGGCGCATCGCATTAGCCTGTATCCACCGGGAAACGCGACCTGTTGTATTCATTTAAACCAGCCTGATGAAGTAGGAAATGCGCCGCTCTGCTTTTGCTTTCATGTAAACACGACTTGGTATTGGAGGGAAGGCACATGGGAGTTAGTTATTCACCGAAAGGTGCGAATTCGATGGCAGCCTTCAGTCGCTGGCTTTCTTTGGGAATTTTAAAAAGGGAAGGAAATGCTAGAATAAACACCCACATGATCACCCCGGCACAAGCAGGCCTAAATGAACACCAAAAGTGGTAGATTATTTAGCACGTGGTCATAACGCTACCCCCCCCCCCCCCCCCGTTGACTTCGCAAGGGAAGGTTATCATCCCGTCTTCGTGCGCGTAGGGGTCGCGGGAAGTCTGGACGCGTTCGTTATTTCCAGATTACATTTAGAGGAGCCACGACTATAAAAACAGCCGTGTAAAGGTGTCACGCTAGAACAAGCGTAAAGGTGAATGTCAGTGATTTTTTTTTTTTTGGGGGGGGGGGGGGGGAGGGGGGGGGGGGGGGGGGGGGCTCGTGGAAGAAACTTAGGTCTGCTGGGAATCATGCAAAGGAATGGCGACCGTGGTTTTCAATCCCTATTCGGGCTATTCCCAAGTCAGCCTGTGAATTCCCCACCGAACGTTCTTTGCACGGACGTCGTATCGTCTGGTCACTGCTGGCGGTCCAGTAAAGCAAACTGGCTATCTGTGATCGCGTTCCAGGTTCGAAGACATCGCCGACGTCAGCGCTGCGAGGCCACGCACGCTTCAGCTGCTGCTCAGGCACGGAGGCTGGATGACCATCTACTCGCCAAAGGTAAAGGCTGCAGCACCGGCGGGAGTAGCTCCATAGACTGGCGTTACAACGAACGCGAAGGAACCACGGGATTGTGTTCACTTTATCGGAAATCTGTCGTCAACGAATATGTCTTTACACTGCGTACGTCTCTTGCAAGAAAGAAAAAAAAATTAAAGCCATTTTACTCAATGTGAAAGCTGTTCTGAAGGGCAGAGCAGTGATTCGCCATAATGGGCTGCAGCGCCGTTATCCGCTCACTGCTGCCACCAATGCATTTCAAATTTACCGCCTTCGCAGTGCTAGCGCACCCCCTGCCTAAAACAGTGCCAGCGGGAGTTCTGTTGTCTTCGTGCTTGCTTTAATTTCGTATGCTGGAGCTGTTTTGCGTTATTTCGAACGCGTAATTTTTTTCATGCGCGGCTGGAGCCCTTCTGCGTCATTTCAAACAAGCCATTTGTTTCTTGCGTGGCTGGAGCCTTTCTGCGTCATTTCGAACGCGCCATTTCTTTCTTGCGTGGCCGCTTGTTTCGCTTAATATCGTAAAAACCAACCTAACGAGCGTTCCTACCTAAATGAACGCGGGGATTGCCGGTTATATACACAGATTTTGATTGAATTGTACCTGCAGTTTTCGTTGCGCTAAACAACGGGGAGATGTATGACAAGCGCCAGCGGTTCACGAGGTTCGAACGGTTATGACTATTTAAACCGCGTGGGTTTCGAAGCCTCAGCTTGACTCCCTGATGACGGTACAGAAGGCTCTACTTGGGTCCATTATCTCTGCGCAGCCTGATTCCAGCAGTCGATATCGCATCAACCGTTAGCGAGCTACGACGACAAGGCGAGCCCATAAAGTGCCCTGCACTTAACAAAAAGTGTTTGCTCGTCTAAACCGGGAATTCTCTTTAGCCGAGCTCGTCTGAACGGGAGTCTTCTGACGCAACAAAAATCGCTTACCAGCTTTGGATTGCCGTGTTATTACACTCGAACGTGTGGAAGTTTGTGGTTCAGTATTTCGCGTAACTGCATTTTAACCCGTCGCGTTAACGACCCGTTGTTGCAGAACAGCCGGCGTCATCGGCCGCGTTGACCGTGCGCGAAGAAAAATCCCGTAGTGCCACCTTGCGGTGACCACTAAAATCCTCGGGATCGTAAGGCGCCACCCACCCCATTAAGGAGAAAAAGAGTTAAAAGATGGCGCCCCTAGGGAAGCATGAAGCCTATTCATAAAAAGTAATATCACAGTCGGCGCCATGGTCGGCGCAGACGTCGCTATACCACGTGACCCCGCCATGTCACAGTGAGCGGTAGAATTTACTGGCCTCCGAATACAGGGAGGCCTGCTAAAAGCTACCTACAACCAAAACAAGGGCTGGCATGATACAAGAACCAAAATTTGTGTGTCACGTGCTGGACCGACTGCGGCGGTTCGGGAAAGGGAAACCGTGAGGAAGCCACGTCAACGGAGGTGGGCTTGCGAAGGATGGCTGCGGGACGTCATACCGTCCCCTAACTTTTTCTTCCTTCGTGATTGGGGCAGCTCCTTATGATCCCGGGGGTTCCAGCTGGGACGGAAAGTTTTCACCGCTCGCGGGCGCGACTAAGGGGTACGAGAGCGCTAGGGTTCAATACGTCGTAGCGTGCGCTCGCTCTTGACAGACGTGTTTTGGTTGGACGCGCAGCAGTGTATCTGTTCCGGACTCAATACAGTCTTGGTCGTCGCCAAGTGCAATAACGCTATCACGTTTTACGCCGTAAAGGTAAGGCTTGAGCAACCTCCATTATAATTTTTGCTCTACGAACAGCGGCAAAAAGGCGAGCAGAATAAAGTTACAACGCATAGGAATTGATCAACGTTTTAAGACTCGTTGTGACATTAAATGTCGAACTCGACGCAATGCACGGAATGTGCCCAAGTGTCCCGGTGGCGCCGTTAGCGGAAGAACCGGCTGTGCGCATCGCTCTTGTGGCACAGTAAGGGGACTTGTTTTATGATCTACTTTTTTAACTGTCCAGAAAGTTTTATCCGATCGCGCCAGCTTTACCCGCTCGGGGAACTTACTTCCGGCGGTTATGGCTTGCTCGGAGTCAACTGAACCAGGAAGTGTTCCGGAATCAGCGCGATTCACTTCGGGTCCCTCCTGACACCCTTTTCCTTCCAGGCGGGCCACATCCAGGCTTTGGTACGTCGCTTCGTTCTCGAAGGGACCCAGGTGAGTGAACCGACCTTCTTCGAGCATTGTACATTGTCGAATCTGAAGGAGGGGAGAGGAACACAGAAGGGCTGTTGGCGCAGTCATGCTACTAACGTGCCGAGGGAAAACGCTCATCTATAACGCTTGAGCACTGTGCTCCGGACTGCGTGGATGACGTCTACTCATAGAGTCTGCTTTGATACCGGTATAATGTGAGCAATGCGTGGCCCCATCAACGCGATTGCTGCATTCTGTTGACGTCTACTGACAGCGCCTGGTTTGAGTCTGGTGGCATGTGCGCATGCGCGGCCCATCGACGCACGCGATTGCCCTCTCTTTTTTAACTGCACCCTTCACCTTGGCTTAGGTACCTGCTTTCGCCGCGCACGTGGAACGGGCGGTAGCGAGTGGCACACACTTACCGGTCTTGGTACGGTATTCGGTACCGGACAGAAGTCGGCGCAACCGTAGTGCCTCTTAACAATCGTACAATGCCCGCACATATAGGGTCGAGACATGTCAGTACCCGTGACGACCTGCTCGGACGCCTGGCTTGCTGTAACCTGCGTGTGGGTTTGTTATACATAGCTTGCACGTAATACCACCGCCGGCCTTTCGTGCGCCCTGCTCGCCCTTCCCTATAGCGCTGCTCAAGACAAGAGCACAAGATAAGTTCACTGCCTATCGCCTTTTACGCGGTTCACCAACATGGCAGCTATCGTGACGTCAGGGCAAGCGAAGCCACTTGTTACGTAAAGTTTCTCCCATGTCACCCTATTAGCAGCATCAGAGGCATCCTGCCAACCCCCGCGAAACCCGTTATCATTGCCTTGCCAGCTCTGTACGGGCTTCCCAAGGTGCTGCTGTCACAACGGTATTCCAGCTATACGGGCATTGACGCGGGTAAGAGAAGGGAGGGGGATGATGCAGACAGTTTCGTAAGTGTTACGCCAACCAATATAAAGACGGAGAGAGGGAGAGAGAGGAGGTCACGTGACTGAGTGGCCATCGCAACGCACGTGTCGTCATCGCTACTACACGGGCCGCTCGTTCCTGCCGTGCCCCTCCCCCTCCCCCCTCCTTTAGGAAGTGCCCGAGTACGTGCAAGCGGTGGCCGACTACGTGACCACCGAGTCGACGCTTCTGAGCTTCCGCGAGGGCGAGCTCATTCGCATCATCCGACAGCGCTGCATGGGACTCGACAAAGGTGAGGAGCACGCGCGCAGGTGATTACTGCCCCCGTGCATATTGTCCTGCTTCCTATTTCATTATTGCTTCCGTCTCGATTGCTGTCGTCTTCGGTTTCGCGCAGCGAAGTGTGGACGGAGGAATTACGAGGATAGCCTAAATTGGTTGAACAGCGACGATTGCAGCATACCCGGGCCATGCGTGATACATGTTCGCTTTGGACGTTGATTGTTTAAGTGGGTCGGGTTTATAGACATTAAAGATTCCCAGGTGGTTCAAATGAACCCGGAGCCCTCCTCTAGAGCAGACCTCATAGCCCAAGTGCATACCATGGGCGCGTAAAAACCGGCGAGATTCGATTAAGTTTCTGGATTTGGACTTAGCGCTTTGTGGGTTAAATTGCGTATGGAGGACTTGGGAATAGGCGGACTCTGGGCTAGGTGGTTCGTAGTATCCGGGTGACATAGAATTTCAACAGCCAGCGCTGTGCGATCACAATCCTGTTTTTCCGGTGTTGAAATTCTAGGCTGACGTGTGTATAAATAAGACTTGAACCTTGTTAATGATCATACGTAGCTTTTTAGATGCGGTAATTGTGCGCTGCCCTGACTAGCCGAGTGCTAGGCGACGGCAAGAAGAAAAAGACAACTAGGACAAGAAAGACCACGGGACGAAGCGCTACTATAGGAACTGAAAAATTTCGGGCCATCTCCATTAACGCGAAACCTTGCGAGGGCAGAAGCATGCTGCAGTATTTTTTTTTTTTTGCCAACGGAGATGAAATCGTTGGGGGGTAGAGGTATACAGCTTGCTGTAAAAGTCCCTTGTCTTTGAAGCACGAAGCGTTCTAGCGCGAGGCGTAAACGAGTGTCCCGGTGTTTTTTTAGTACGCGTTACGTTCTAGCGCGAGGCATTGGAAAACGAGTGTCCCGGTGTTTTAGTACCGTAGCTACATAAGACGACGATTATTACGACGACAGGAGACGCCAGCAGCCCCAGACCCTAAAAGGCTTGGCCCCTCAAAAAAAAAAAAAAAAAAAGGAAAAGAAAGCTATCTGGATGAGCTGTGGTTGCTACTGCCAAGAAATGGCGATAGTTTTATTATTTGGCGAATTACGTGATAGATAAAAACATGTAAAAAGTAGCGAAGATTTTGAAAGCAGGAGCAATGCATGGCGCAGTAAACGCGGCATTTCGAAGTTGCAGAGTTTCATAAGAGCTCGAAAGACGCTCGGATTATGACGTTGCTGCATCATCTTGCGCGTGCCGTCACGGAAAATTTCCGGCTGTATACGATGGCCAGTCATGCAGTAGTGCGAGATGGCTTTTAGCTGGGGCTACCGGACCTTCGGGCAAGCCTGACTGCACTGCGCGGCTTATCTTTTTTCCCACGCCGATGAGATAAACCAGATGTGCTCACGGAGGCTATTTTATCACCCGAGCTGCTCACGCCGTTGTTCCGTTTGTGACAGTATATCAGAGCCATTGGAATAGGATACCAGAATATAATAATAAAAAAACTTGATAAATTTGCTGACTGGAGAGCCCTAATCTCAATTTGGTTTCCTTTCAAAGTAGCCCATACAGCAGCCTCAGCCCTACAAATAAAAATACTTTTTATCTCTCTCTCTTTCGAATTACGAGGACGTGAGCAGCGCGCTGCTGTCTTAGATTCACTCAAATTGTCCCCAATATTAGCGTAAGTGCTAACGAATGGAACCCGTTGCAAAAAAAAAAAAAAAAAAAACTGATGGCACACAGTAGGATATCACAACCTCAGATTACCTAATGAAAAGGGAAAAAAAAACTACAAATACAGGCGAAATAGCATTTTTCAACACCCTGAATCGAAGGAGAAGGACTTATCCACCATCATCGCTTCTTTTTCAAGAAATGTGTCTGCTGTCATTCGAAACTGACATGAGCACATGCGAGCGCGCTGATCTGCTTGATCAAGGACGCGGTTTCGATTACCGGCCATACCGGCCGCTTTTCTGATGGAGGCGAACAGCGAAAACGCGCGTGTGTTCGAGATTTCGGCGCACGTTAAAGATCCCCAGGTTGCCAAAATTAATCCGGAGCCTTCCACGGCGGCGCGCCTCATCGCCTGTGTAGCGTTGGCGCCACGTTCCAGGTTTAACTTGCATGTTCAAATCGGCCGCCATTTTCCCGTAGGCGAAAATCATTCTTATTTATTTTCAGAATAAACAGGTAAGTACCGTCGTTCGTCTCGGCTTCAAACAAAATAGACCACGAAAGGCGACCTTCATGTGAAGTTTGAACGCCAACTAAGGAGCGGTTCATTCAGAAAAAAAAAATTAAATTGTTTCAATTATCGCCGTAACACCCTGTAATATCAGTATGAAACTGTGGTGGGTAGAACACAAAGCGGTTGAGTGCTTTGCAAGATCGAAGCCGCAAAGGCGACTGATATTCTTGCTTTACTTGAAAGGGCGCCCCTTCGGTAACTCGCTCGATCAGCTCCATTAGGGCACCGAAGACCTTTTTTACCTCAATGACGTCATTGATAACAAATAATGCAGTTACGCAATCAACTTGCAGTGGGGACTTAGACTTAGAAAACTTCGTACACTGCAGAATGATTGGCATTTTTAAAGGTCTAAATCACGGTCTAAAGCACACTTAAGGGTGTTTGTCGTTTATAACACACTTCCACCGTAGCAAAAACAAAAGAATACACCCTTTTAAAGGGTGTTTTACAGTAAATTACGCCATTTGAAAGGGTGGCTTTCTGTTTGTTTTTGATAGGGTGTGAGGGTGCTAGTTATAGACAAAAAGGGTGTAAATCATTTTACAGTGTATTTTCGAAATATATTTATCGGCTAGCCTCCTACCTTCCTGAAATGTACAGAAATAAGACTGACTGATGCAAGGACGGACGGGTGGAACGACTGGACCACCTGCGTTTTGCATGCAACAATCAACTACTTCGAGTTAACTTTCCCAAAGTGCCGACCACGCATTTTCCAAACTGTAGCGACGGAATCTTCCGGAAGTTGCGTGGAATCTGTCTTCTTAGAGTGCCTCGCAGGCTTCTTGAGCCACTAGAAAGCAGCACGTTTAGTGTTTTCATAAAAACCTCGTTTGGTGCATTTTAAAATCTGCTATTTAATCGTTGTAGCTCTCATTTGGCGACGTAGCGTAAATGTTGTGTGGTGCCTCCTTATCGTTGTGCCGACTAAAATCCCTTAAAGGAGTACTGACACGAAATTTCTCGCTTTCAGTTTTTATGCTGTAAAGAATACCTATTGGCCCAGTAATTACAAAAATCGAACCGAAAGCCGCCATCCGCCAACACAGAATTAATTATAGCACGTTTATTGCAACCAATTTCAAATTTGGTCGCCGCGCGGGAAAATGGCCGTTCGAAGGCCAGCCTGCAATCGGGCAGCCTTACGTCACGGTCTCACCCGTGACGTCAGGGACGTTTTTCTTTCCTCCATGCGTTCGCCGCATCGTCTGCTGCGATTGCACATGGTCCGCGACTCGCCCGCGCAGTCGACATGTCGTCTGAATCTTCAGACTAGGATGAGGCACTGCCACCCGACAGACAGAACAACTTTATTCGGCCAGGCGATTAGGCCGGCGATGTCTTTTGCCGTCGTCCGTTTTTATATCACTGCGGCTCGAACCGGCGCAGACCGTGATAGCAACAGCTTGTCGCCACTCTTCTAATCAATCTTATCACGAAAAAGAAGCTCTACATGCGAGAAACTAGGTGTTCGTGTGTTGAAAACTGTGTTAGGAGTTGTTATCAGCGCTGAATTTAAAAGTGGCGTTCAGATATTTGCCGCGATGGTGAGCCTACGCTGATCGGGTTCGGCGCTCCGACCCAGCACTGTCGGCACAACGGTGCGGCGAGCGGCTGAAAGATGGCGCCACCTGCGCGCTAGAATCAAAACAGGCCGCGGCAGATGTCTTGGTCACCGATCGCAGAAACGGAAATTATTGCCAAAATAAAGCTTCATATGCGAAAAAGGGGATGATAGTGTGGTGAAAAGTTGTGTAAGGGATGGTCATTCGCAGTTGTACAGATACCAGCGATCAAATAGTCGCCACGATACTAGGTTCCCAACACCCAATGTACCCGTGCAACCCCGAGCCCGCTGGCTTGGGCGACAGTTCTTGCGGCCGCCGGCGTGCACGAACTCCACGAAGTCCACGTTTAGCGCTGCATGTCGTTGCGTGGATAATAATGCATCTTGGCGTCGTCGTCGATTTGCTCGGGCAGGCTTCCACGAGCAGTACTTCGCATACCGCGAGCTTGCCATAGCACAACTTGGGCGAGCCCGTCGACATCGCGCACCACGCCGTTTTCGGCACCAGTGCCGAACACCATGCGCCGGCAACGAACTGAAGAGCAAAGACGTAGAACACGCAACGTTTACAAGCATTGCTCCACCAGCTACGCCCACGCCTCCTGCCCAAACGAATACCACCGACAACAGCAGCGCAGGATATCGTTTCCGGTTCTGAAAACGACTATATGACGTCACCCTGAACCGGCCAACACGTAGGGCCAATGTTTTCGTCACGCCGAAAGCGATTGCGCTAGTGCTGCCGATTTGTGGAAGCTCGCGGCCTGGACAATCAAAATCGATTTTAGATGTGATTCCGGCCTCGGATCGCTGCAAAAATATCTGTGAGGCATCTGTACAAACTACTGAAGCCCAATTATATCATTTTTTAGGTATCAAAATTTGGTGTCAGTACTCCTTTAAGTACGTCGACAAAGTTTGAGGCATTCAGTTTATATATATACCCCGCCGGGGTGGCTCAGTGGCTAAGGCGTTGCGCTGCTGAGCACGAGGACGCGGGTTTCGATTCCCGGCCGCCGCGGCCGCTTTTCTGATGGAGGCGAAAGCAAAAGCACCCTGTGTGCGAGATTTCGGCGCACTTTAAGATATCCCCAGGTGGTCAACATTAATCCGGAGCCCTCCCAACTACGGCGCGCCGTATCGCCTGCGTCGGCGCGTTAAACCCTACTATCATCAAGGTTATATATATATATATATATATATATAGATATATCTATATATAATATATATATATATATATTATATAATATATATATATATATACTATATTATATCTACACACACAGGGAACAGAATGGGAAATGAGCGGCTCGTTGAATCATTACAGAAATAAGGGTTGGCAGTCAAGAAAACCTGGGAAAGCAAAGGGGGGGATGTGGTAGGTCAAAGAAAGTGGAGAAAAAATGCCCGCCGAAAGACAGAAAGAAAGTGGGTTCGGATCCTACCCGGCGGGCATTTTTTCTCCACCTTCTTTCAGGAATTTGGAAAGACAGAAAGAAAGTGGGTTCGAATCCCACCCGGCGGGGCTTTCTACGCACAACGAGCGGTTAATCGTTTTTTTAGCTCAACAAACACAGCCTCAGTCTCGAGCCACGGCATTTGTGGCGCTTTCCAGCGCAAAACACTCGTAGGGTTTCGTGATACCCGCACGCCCCCTTAATTAAAAAGGCCACTGGCGCTGCCACTTTTTGTGGACGGCGACCCCAGCCTCATGCATTGCTTGGACAAATGGGAGCAGGGGTTGCTCGCGCTCGGCAAGAACTTCAAACAGCCATAGCTCACTGCCTTTTTTGAACCTGAATAAAATTTTGCTTCCGTGAATACATTGGGTTTTGATTCCTCGAAGCTGTGGCGTAATTAAAGCTCAACTGGTTTAGCTTTTCGCGGGAGGTCGCTTATATCAAAATACCGCTTATAACAAACTTTTTCGCCGTCCCTCTGACTTCGCTATAACGAGGGATTACTATATATATATATATATATATATATATATATATATATATATATATATATATATATTTATTTATTTATTTATTTATTTATTTATTTATATTGCAAGGCGTTGGTTTGGTCCCCGCTCTGGGCGCGTGCTTTCCTTTCTTTCTTTCTTGGTTATATATACCTCACTTACCCGATTCTAACGCGCACTTTTTTCCGGAAAAATAGGTAGAAAAATCGCATGCGCGTTAGAATCGGATACGAAACCGAAACTGCCGAAACAGCGGAAATTTCGTCCCACCCATCACCATTTCAAGATGGCGCCAAAGCTTTTAGTAACGATTTTTCGGACGCAGGAAGCTAGGCGCCTAGGCTTTTCTATTGGCGTTCACACAAATCGTCAAATCGTTCCACTTGCGTGCTTGATAACAGCAATGGCTGCAGCGGCTCTCGCGCGTTCAAAACGAGCGATCGGCTGAAGCGTGCGCCTCTGGAGAAGCTCGCGGGATGGGCGTGCGAGGCGTGGGCCACGATCCCATCGACCATGGTTGAACGTTCGTTTAGAAGTGTGGCATCGCGAACGCGCTTGACGGCACCGAGGACGAGATGTGGTCAGCGGAGAGCGACGAGGAGTGAGATGAGTGAGATTACTTCGGGAGATAAATCGTCCGTTTCTCTCGCATTCGTTTTCTTGCTCACAAAGTTCCGTGCGCGTTACAATCGGAGGTGCGAGTTTTTTCGGCTTTTTTTGCCAGGAAAATCGGGTGTGCGTTAGAATCGGGTAATTACGGTATTTAAAAAATGTTAACTTCACTAACCGTAGTAAAAAAAATTGCCTAAAAAGAGCCCCTAAGTCCCCTTTGGCGTTGTAGACTGCCGACCTATCTTTATATATACATATATAGATATATACATATATATTAGAAAATAAGGTTTGGCAGTCAAGAAAACCTCGGAAAGCAAAGGGGAGGTTGGGGTGGGTCATAGAAAGAGATGAAGAATTTTTTGAGTCGAAAAGAAAGTGGTGAAAAAATGCCCGCGGTCGTGGGTTCGGATCGTGGAGGTCGTGGGAGGTCGTCGGTTCGGATCCCACCCGGCGGGCATTTCTTCACCACTTTCTTTTCGACTCAAAAATTCTTCATCTCTTTCTATGACCCACCACAACCTCCCCTTTGCTTTCGAGGTTTTCCTGACTGTAAACCTTATTTTCTGTCTTATTTCACGGAGCCCCTCATTTCCCATTTCTGATTCGCTATGTGTGTGTGTATATATATAATATATATAATATATTATGTGTGTGCGTGAAGAAGTAGGCGGCGTTGTTGAAGTTTTAAATAGCACGCTCTTTTTAAGCAAGTACTGCCTCCTTTCATTGGTTGGGCGAGCTTTTAATTTTGATGTTTTTGTGAAAAGCAACGGCTTCTCTGTTTAGATTCATACAAAAAACACTTAGCGCTCTATTGTTTTATTCCTATTGTATATCCTCTGGTTTTATTTTAATGTCGGGCAGCTTCATTCTAGTAAATGCCTTTCGTTGCGAGTAATTTGTTTCCATTCAAAATTCTCGCTCCCCAGCGCATTATGTTAGCATATTTTCCATCGACGCAACCTTTTTTTTTTTTACATCTCTTTCTCGTTCCTAGAAAGCTGATGACTTGCTTGTCTCCGTTTTGCCCGCTATATAATTACAGTATCATCCACCTTGCAAGTTCTTTTTTGTCGTTTCTACGGAAATCACCTTCCATGTTGCGTAGCCTCCCTTGAATAGCATTATGACGTCAATAATTCAGTGATACAGTCAGCTTTCATGGAACCGGAAAATTGCTACCACCCCGTTAGGAAATACAAAAACACATTTAAGCCGCGGCGGCTCAGTGGCTGAAGCGTTGTGCTCATGATCCCAAAGGCGTGGGTTCGATACCGTCCGTGGCGGCCGCTTTTAAACTGAGGCAGGCTAAAACCGGAAACGCCCGGCTGTCGAGATTTCGACGCACATTTAAAGGCCACCGTGGGGTCGAAATTAATCTGGAGCCCTTCACAGTGATTCTCAACAAGCCCTGCGCAACTTCGCAAGAGGACGCATCAACCCCCAAGCCGCCCGCATTACAGAGCGAACAGCAATCTCGCCAGGCCTACGCAAAGAATTAAGATGGATCCCCGCCCATGCAGGAGATTGTTCACCGTATGCACCGAACCACAATGAGACGGGCCACAGGGAAGCGCGCGCTCTCACCCACCGCGCCCCCACCGCAAGTGCCCGTCCGGAGTGGGAATGGTGGACGGCGACTGAAGACTCACCGAGTGGATACGGAGAAATCCTCAAGAACATAAGGGCTGCTCGCCAGCTATTCCCCTCACCCCACAGATCTCTAAGCAGGGAAGAAGCAGTACACCTACGACGCGTCCAAACCGTGCGTCGGTGCTCACACCGGCGCTCCTCCATCACATGTACCCCGACGATTATCCCAGCGCACAGTGCGACATCTGCAAACAAGGTACGGCCAATCGCTGGCACATCCTATGGGACTGTGCAGCCATACAAGACGGCGTCAGCTTCACAGAATACTCCGCAGATCTCCAAATCGCCATCGCCTCAACCAACAAGTCGGATCAAGAGTGGGCCATCCAGCAGGTTCTCAAGGCGCTCGAAAGGCACGGACTCCGCAAAGGGGTTCCTATCGAGAAGGGCTGCCCAAGAGGATGCAACACACGGCCACGTTGAGGTCGGCCCGTCAACCGGGCTTTACCTACTGCAGGATTTACTCAATAAGTCCTTTCAATCCATCCACAGCGGCGCGCCCCCTATCGTGTAGCTTCGGCACGTTAAACCCCGACAATCTTATGTCTTCAAAACACATTTAATTCGGGTAAATACAGCAGTCTAGCAAGCTTAGGGATGAACTACATTTTGGCGAACCACTATTGGTACACTTACCCGAAATCATGAGGTCTGCCCTCGCAGTCTGCGTCTATGTCCCGTAAGAACAGCGATGAATTCGTTCGCTGAGAAGAACTTCTTGCTGGACTAGTTGGTCAATAGTTGCCATGATTTGAAGCACAACAAAAAACACGGACGAAGAAACAGAGTAGACGACATGGCGCCTGTTTCGTTCGTCTACTCCGTTTCTTCGTCCGTGTTTTTTGTTGCGCTTCAAATTATGATTGATTGTATAGCGTTTAACGCGCCGACGCAACACAGGCGACGAGGCGCGCCGTAGTGGAGGGCTACGGATTAATTTTGACCACCTGGGGATCTTTAACGGGCGCCGAAACCTCGTACACACGGGCGTTTTAGCTTTTCGCCTCTGTCAGAAAAGCGGCCGCCGCGGCCGGGAATCGCACCCGCGTCCTCGCGCTCGGCAGCGCAACGCCTTAGCCACTGAGCCACCGCGGCGGGTCGAATTCGTTCGCTGTCGCAACTCCCTTATAAATTTTTCAATAGAGCGCATAGCCAGTATTGCTCGGCGGAATTCAAACAGCTGGGAACACTTTTTTTTTTTTTCCCCGTAACGTGCCCACACTCGTTACGAACAAGCATTATGTCTGAGTCAGGCGCCATCTGTGGGGTGCGCCTTGACTCACAGGCGTCGCCGTCGGCGTTCGGCTTGACCTGCGCGCCGAGTAGGCGACGCCCGAGCGCGGGCGGACCGTGCCCGCGCGGTTCAGGGCCCAGACACAATGCGCACGTCACGGCCGCTTCGTCACCGGGGCACCGGAGGATGGCCCAGTGACGTCGCCTCGAAGCTGCGGGGGGCTCGTTCTCGCGATTTCGTCGAGTGCACGCGGAGATGTCCCGTTCGTGAGTGTGTGTACGGTGGTGGATATGGAGGGATAGCGCCGTCCTCGACGACGAACCACCATGCTGTGTGCCGCCGGCCAGTCACCGTCCCCGGACCGACCCCGGCCGCACGCGGCCCGAGCTCTGGCCGAAGTCGTTAGAAACGCGGCGCTGCAGACTAGGAAAGCCCTGGGCCAGCTCACGCTCGCCGTGCAAGGTACTGCTGCGTGTGCTTTCTATGACGTCAGGTGTAGGACTTGGTATAGCCGGCGTCTCGGTGTCATTTCTTTTTTTTTTCTGAGCATTTTTTCCCGGGGCATTTTTTGGGAGATGGTGGGAAGGGGGGGGGGGGGGGGGGCAATTTTTTTTTTTTGCGGAGCATTTTCCGGGACATTTTTCCAGGATTTTTTTTTTGACATTTTCTTTGTACCTTTTCTTGCTAGGACTTTTTTTTCCCGGAACACTCTTTTTCGGAACGACTTTTTCTTACGAGTTTTCTTTCCGAGCATTTTTTCCCGGTGCAAGTTTTTTGCGGGGCGTTCTTTCTAGGAGACGGCCGCGGCGGCCGCTTTTCTGATGGAGGCGAAAAGCAAAAACGCCCGTGTGTACGAGATTTCGGCGCACGTTAAAGATCCCCAGGTGGTCAAAATTAATCCGGAGCCCTCCACTACGGCGCGCCTCATCGCCTGCGTTGCGTCGGCGCGTTAAACCCCACAATCAATCAATCAATCAATCAATCAATTTCTAGGAGACATTTTTTTTAACACTGTATGACGTCACGAATGCGCGTGGCATGAAAACCCCTTTTCTGTCACCGGTAAGATTTGTGGCGCTGTTCGATATAGATATCACAGATAAGAGCCCAGCTCAGTACTCTGATTTTCGTTCTATCAAAATGGCGATACACGCTGACTTGGGCGTACACACGCTACTATAGTGACCCAGTTGTGTCGCTCTCGTACGCAGGTTTCGGCTACGACGGACTCTCGTTAAGACGAACTCGGTTAAGACGAACAAAATTTCTCCTCTTTTGTAACTTCCACAATGCAAAAAAAAAAAAAATACATCCACTTAAGACGAATTTCTGATAACACGAACAAATTTTTACTGCCCCTTCAAGTTCGTCTTTGCAGGAGTCTACTGCATTTGGTTTCGAATTGTTTTCTCCGCCCGCGTACAAGAGAGGGACCACCTGTGTACTTGTGCTTGCCAGTCATTGAGTGCGTTAATATGAAAGCGTTACTTCACGCATTACCGCACTTTTCGACATCATCTGCCAGTGCCTTTTCGATATAATACTTTCGACAGCAGTTTTTAGCTGTTCCGCACGCACCTACTAGTCTTTGCTATAGCTACCGCTAGCAAAACCGTGGTTGCGCATAGTTTCCGTCCCGTTTTCTTGACCGCTGAGTATTCTCAAGTCATGGAGCAAGAAAAAAAAAGGGAGAGGAGGGGAGAGCCTTTGAATAAATTCAGAACAGCAGGACGCTTCGGTATGGGCACGACCACTCTCCTCTTAGAGACCCTGATGTCATTTCAGGGCGCGTCTCACCTTTATTATTCAGCTTGCGTGTGTAACGGATTGCGCGCGTTTTGCGGGCGTCAAGGAAGTTTTGCAATCCAATTTACACTTTATAATGTTTGTCCCGTTCGAAATCATGTATTGTTTTTCGCAATTTAACGAAGTAATTTTTACCACACTTTCGATTTTTTTGCGCCCATGACCAGCCCCGACGTATAACAGGCAACCAAACGCCGCGTGTTTAGTGAGTTCAAAGATGCGGTGACAGTTCAAAAAGTGTTGCCGCATCTTACCAGCAGAATTGCCACTTCATGTAACCTCTGAGTCTTCTTGAAAAGGAAGTTTTGCGCATATACGTCGCGTTTAGTCGGATAATGGAGGTACAGCCTTCGTAAAAGGTTTCTAGGCCATGCCGGGAGCTAAAAGACCACAAAGAGTTAAAAAAACAAAACAAGTTTACTTCTCGAGTGACACTGAAAAAGCTGCCAGGAGCTCGCAAACGCACTTTCTTACCTGACCATAAACTAATTTGGTCACCCTTAGACGTTGAACTTGGTAACACTTGAAGGTTGAGGTGCCCTAGAAAATTTTTGTAGACTACATCTGGGTCATCAAGTTGTCTTTCTTTTCGCGGATGCTGGAAGGCGTATCAGCGCCCTCTTTTAATCAGAAAAAAAAGTGTAACCAAAAGCCATATTAATCAATAGGGAAGCACGGCTGTCCAGCTGATTACTCGTAGATAACAGCTATGGGTTAAGAAGCTCCCCTATCGCTTGAGCATATCTGGCCGCTGCTATCACGATCCTCTTCGACGATCTTACTTTCGCATCTGACCTTGATCGGCAAGTGCGCTCGCGGTAAAGATAGCACAGCGCCGCGTCCCAGGCTGCACAGCTAAACTTCCTCGCCTTTCTAAAAGCTTATCACTAGTAAACTGGCTGCGATAAAGGCAGAGAACGCCATGACGGCTATGGCGACGCGTTCATTCCACATTGCACACTATGGCAGAAATCGGGTATTGCCCGCCTTGCAATCTTACTGTTACGATTTATCGTTTATTTGGGCGTTTTATAATGGCCGGGAAAATGGAAAGATGAGCCCGGGAAGACCATCATTTCATTGACGTTGCTCTGAACTACACCACCTTTCCATTTTTTTCCTTCATTTATTTGTGTCATCAACACTAGCAGTCAATGGCGTAGATTGACGTTGCTCAGAACTAGTGTCACTAGATAAAGTTAGAGTATAGGCACTCTTTCTCTCCTCCTGTTTCGTGCCGCCGCCATGATCATTAGTTTGTTCGCATCACGTGACATTTGTTGACACTGCGACGGTTCATGGGCGCCGCCATTTTGTTGCTTGTGCATTTTCAGTCGGTAAACTGTGGTAGACTTAGGGTGCGTTCCAATTTACCGTTTAGACAGCTTCGTTGCCGTCTTCGCAGGACAGTACGCCATGTTAAGCCCCATTCCAATTCGAACGAAGCAGTCAACGAAGACTGCTTCGAGGAGACAGCATCGAAGTCAGCAACGATGCAAGTTACCTTCCTGTCTAAACTGAAAAGCGACGCCAGCGCCACCTTTTTGCGTTTTTATGTTGAACCAGAAGCATTTGTTCCTTTATTTAACTATTTAGTATAAGTTACTAGTGATGAAGATGACTTTGTTTAATTTTTTAATTACGTAACATTTGTAATAACAACGGTAATAATAGTTACGAAACCTGCGGCTTGCGCAACTCAACATGTCTGCTATGACGCTGTCGTCTGCGCTGGTGTTGCGCTTGCGACCGCGGCGCCGTTCCAATTTTATTCCTTTAGACGTCTAGTTAGACTGCTTTGTAGGCTGTCTACGAAGCTGTCCGCGAATTGGAACGCAGCCTTAGTTTGTCTTCCCTGCTTTGCGGCTGAATTCGACTGACGTCGTTCCGAACGCGAAAGAAAGGTAACGCGTGTAGCAGCATTTCAGCAGCATAGCTGTGTCCGAAGATGGCGTTTTGCTGCATCTTCGACAGTGTTGTTAGCAAACGACCCCGTCGAAGTTAGAGGTGAGGCCAGAGATGCGGCGATCTCGCAACGCTGATAAACGCCGAAATGGCCGCCGTTGTTGACTTGCGTACCCCAGTGGTGGTTACTCTAATACTTTGTCTAGGGACTCTATTCTGAACAACACCGCCTGCCCCCCCCCCCCCCTCTAATTTTCCCTTCATTTTTGCTTTTCATGAACACTGGCAATCAATGGCGTAGCCAGAAATATTTTTCCGGGGTGTTGTATGCCGCCGGCAAGAAAATAGAAAAAAAGAAAGCCTGCGCCCCCTAATAATATCCCAGCCACATATAAAAGCTGAAAATTCCGGGGGTGTTGTGACACCGAACCCCACCCCCCCTCCACCCCCACCCCGTAAGCCCCTGCTGACATAGAGAACGGGTGATTGCGGCAAATGTTTGTTTCTTTCTGTCTGTCCCTAAACCACAGAAAATGGGAGTGCAGTGGTTCCCAGAACCGGGTAAAAGTAGGAGAGAAGCAAGCGAGATAAATGAACAGGGAAAGGTGTGGGGGTTCATTGTACACTCCATTCCAGTCACCCAGCGATTTGTACACCCCCCAACACCTCCCAAATGAATTTCGACCCCCCCCCCCCCAAAATATTCCCAACCACGAGCACCCTCCTAGGGATTGATACCCCCCCACCCCAACGATTCGACACCTCCCAAACGAAATCCGATACCTACACAAGCATCCAAAAACAAAAACCAAAAGATCCCACAAAGTCAACCCCTCCAAACCCATCCCCCCCCCCAACCCCCCCCCCCCCCACCCCCAGATATGATGTGTCACACTGCACCAATAACGTCCTCTGCGAATTGCTGTCTGTTTCGCCAAAAAGGATTTCAACTTTGTGCTACCTGTGGGAGTGTACGCATCTTTTGACGCTCGCATGAGTTCTTGGCGGAAAGTGAGGCCAGGCAGGCGCTGGGAAACGTAGTTTCTGGCTTACGTGCGTTTTTCGGTTATGCGCGAGCACGCGTTCTTGTCGTTATGCCGTGAAGCGCTCGACTAATGCCGTCTTCGTTGAGTCCTGTCAGCACAACAGTGGTGGTGTTTTGCTGGCTACCGTCAAAAACAAAACCTCGCTTGTTGTTTCGATCGAGTTCAAAA
Source organism: Haemaphysalis longicornis (assembly GCA_013339765.2). NCBI lineage: Eukaryota > Metazoa > Arthropoda > Arachnida > Ixodida > Ixodidae > Haemaphysalis > Haemaphysalis longicornis. The sequence continues at coordinate 102,641,912 of CM023458.1, read as the reverse complement.
GAAGCTGTTTGTGTCAATCGGCTTCTGGACAGCGTAGAAGGATAAAAAAAAAAAAAAAAACCCCGGGCCATCTTTACTAACATGAAGCCTGGGGAGGGGCGAAGCATGCAGTGTGCAAGTGTATTCTTGGCGCCTTGGCGTTTTTGCCAACGGAGATGAAACCGTTGGGGAGTAACAGCTTTACTGTAAAAGTCTGGCGTCTTTGAAGCACGAAGCGTTCTAGCGCGAGGTGTAAACGAGTGTCCCGGTGTTTTTTTAGTACGCGTTACGTTCTAGCGCGAAGCGTAAACGAGTTTCCTGGTGTTTTAGTACCAGGACTACATGAGACGACGATTACGACGACGATGATGACGCCGACAGGAGACGCCAACAGCCCCAGCCCCGAAGGGGCTTCGCCCCTAAAACGGTCTTTGAGCCGACTCGTTTGTCCGATCTACCGTTTACCCATACGGCGACGATTCAAAAACTGGATGGCGCAGTTTTACCAGTTCGTGTGGGAGCGATCTTGCATAGCGTAATTTCCACCAGAATGCAAATGCAAATACTGTCAGCCGGTACACTCCATCAGACATTGTTGTAGTGTGTAGGAAAAATTCCCACCTAGCACGCCTTCCTTTGACCCCCCCCACCCCACCCCCCCCCGACACCCTCCACCCACCCCTTCTTTTTTCCCCACCCCCCCCTAACATCCACGAGCAGTGAGAGACACTGCTCTACAGCCCCTGCCTCTCCGATCAGCTCCTGCTCACGGGGAGAACGGTCAGTGCTAAAACGGCTCATGGATTCCTGGGAAGAAAGAACCGTTCCCACGAGAACGTCCTGAATGCCCTCAATAGACATTTTTTTCACAGCGGAGCTGTTCAAGCTTGATCTTGGTCCGGTGGCATTACAAAAAAAATTCCCCCGCACCTCCCGAAGGAAATCGGGCAGAAATGCGAATGCATTGGGTGCACCGATGAGTGTGTGCGAGTAATGGCGTAATTAATGACGAGAGTGTGAACGTAATCATTTATTCATCAGCACCTGTTTGGGTTATCGTTGTACCTGCGGGCCACAATCACTGCCTTGTGATCGCTAAAGTGCACGGTCAAAGGGTCTTTGAGAAGCATACGCGCACATGTAGTTTTTCGCGTAAAGACCAGATCAATGCAATCTCCGTGAATGGTAGTGGGGCACGTGTCGAAGCCGGCGCCCAGAGAGACAATGCATAGAGTGCCTGGTCTCATGGCGTCACCGTTCTCATCACCTCCTCTTCCAAACTCGTTCCAAAGAACCCGAAGCGCGTTCAAACGACTAGACTCCTTCTTGATGTTCCCGAGGGCGTAACGCGTTCGCATTACGCGCTCTTCGCTTCGCAGACTTGTCTCTTCTTCTTCTCCAACCGATGATGATGACGTGGAAGCAACTGCTAGTGACGTCACCGCCAGGGAGAGGCGTCATGCTCACGTTGCATTGTGTGAACCCCCGACTAAGAAATGCATTCGCATTACGACGACGACGACGACGAAGGCAGAACTACGAGGCGCGCGCTCACGTGCGCTCGCGCTGCAGGAATGCAGGCGCACGCCGGCCAACGGAGCAAGACAACCCCCGGCTAATAAATGCATTCGCATTTAAAATGGAAAGAAAACCCTGCGCCGCCTGTAAAGGGTGCACCACTGCAGATAGGCTATTATAACAGTGAAGCCGGCTTTTGCGCCTGCTCGAGTGTGAGCACAAGGGGCATATGCGTATGCGCGCCCCCTTCTATACCATTCTAAATGTGATAGCCCTTCTTGGGCTTCTAAATCGCAAAAAAAAAAAAAAAGTTGGCGCAGCTTGCACTAGTGGTGAAAGGCTGGAGAAACAGCGGCGCCAGGGGGGGCCGACCTAGCGTCTTCCCGCCTGGGGTCCGTTGTCAATGCGGGGGACAACCTTGTAAAATCCAGCTAAACTTGGTCTCACCCCTCAACACTTAGCCTAGCCTAGAAATAACATCGCAAAAGATAACAAAAATTAGCAAAGCCAAGCAAAACCGGAAGAAGCTAGGTCGACCACCAGCTCCGCTGTTCCTCGCTTAGTTTGTTTCCTCGCTTAGTTCCTCGCTGCAGCTCGCTTAGTTTGTTGCGTCAGACATGTCTTCCTTCCTGCCCAGGCTGGTTATACGGCGTCACAGACACCGGCGACAGTGGCCTCTTCCCGTGCGAGTACGTGGCGCCACTGTCGACGGCGCGCCAGCCAGTCCACTCATCATCGGTCGGCCACGTGGTCGCCGCCAGCAGGGACATGCGGTCTCCGTCCGAGCACTCGCACAACGGAGGCACCGCCTGGGTCGAGGCCAAGGTGCGTCGGGCTTCTGGCACTACCGGGTTTATACGCGTATAGGTTGATCTCTACCCCCGCAAACGTCGTCTAAAATCAGCTGGGCCGTCTTGTAAGCTTGGTGGAAGTATATTGTCACGAAGCCAAGGACGACGCAGTTGTCTTGAAGGAGAAACAAGTTTATTGGAGCGAACTTGTGCTCCCCTAACAACTCAAAAGAATACAGAGGCGGAGTAGCAGCGGTCAACAAAGTGACTTGCGTCGGCGAGCGTCGCAGAATCGAATGCCGCGGCGTCTGCTGTGCAGGCTTTTATCTTTCGGCGCGAGAGTTTCTGGAACCGTCGATTCACATCCAGAACATTTTAGATCACAGAAGATTATTCTGGGCTAGCGGCGTTAGGGCGAAACACTCTCCTTATTCTGAATGAGATAGCCCGTGCGGCATAAAATAAAGAATGGAACACGCGCTTCGCATGGGACACAGATAACAGATCCGGGCGCGGCCGGGCATTAAAAACAAACGATAAATAAACAAACCCGTATATGGTTCTCGGCAATATGTACGCCTGTAGCTGTGATTATAAACGTGCACGAATTGGCTGGACAGCTCGGTTATTCTTAGGTCGTGCTGTGAACTTACCCAACTTTCTTCTCGATACAATGTACTAGAAGGTAAGGTGTCGGTAGGGGGAAAAACCAATGGAGATCGCGGGTCCCTTTTGCGATGAAAAAAATGTATGGAGCGCAGGCGTTTCCCAGAGAACGCCCGTTGCAGCCAGCGCCACCTATAAGTTTTTAAATCAAATTAAACAGTTATTTGACGGGTTTTATAACACCCTATATCATAAAATAAATAAATAAGACTGTTTAAAGCAATAAATAAGGATTAATTTAACAAACAAAACTTCTGAAACGTAAGCAGCGGCCGCCAGGGGCGCTGCTTACAACAGGAGTTCCTGAGCAGAAATTTTCATCGCAAAAGGGACACCCCCTATCGGCCCCTAACGACACACCTCTCCTAGTACACTGTACTTCTCGCGCTGATTTGCCGAAATAAGGGTCAGTCTACCGGCTAGACGAGTGCGTTGATAATACAAAAAAGAGAAACTTATGAGGACAGACAGGCCAGTTAGGCAATGCGATGTCCAGAGTCAGGTCTGCAATGCTCTAATTCAGACTACTCATGCAATAGGGGTATCGCTAGCAATAGCCATGGGCAACAACTATTCGCGCGATTCTGTTTGGTGAGGCTTACGACGCAGTCAGTGATTGGAAATGTTGCGACCAAAGCCGAACAAGTCCTAACCGATGTACAATGTAGTCGACTGACGTTGCACATACGGCCGTATGGAAACCTGATTGCGATAGGCTGTGTAGCCGGGATTCTACCTTTATAAACAATCCAGAATTGAAAAAAAGAAAGCTGCATTGTCAAGACATGGTAGCGCACGCCTGAGAGTCATAGAAAAAGACAGAACAAACTCTTGTCCGCAGGACTTATGTCCAGGTCCTAAGTGCAGTCTTCAATTCGCCGGGTACACGTAGTGCTGAAGAATGTTCTTCCGGATCCGGTGCCCATGTTAAAATCGAGGCTTCGACGGTCACCCGTCTGTTCGGGAATGATCATTGAAGACATAATAAAAAAGACCCAGCGTGAACGAGGCTACCGTTCAGGGGGCCGAAATCTCATTGTTTCATTTTCTCTTGTGGTCGGCGTCTTCTTTACCATGTCAACAGTGCACATGTTCACAGAGTGCTGGCCACCCTGAGAGTTAGAGAACAAACACTTCATAACTGATCGAAATAAGAGGTCGACGAGCAACTGTTTCAACAATGTAGGGAAAAGTTTCTGTGTAGCGTAGCATGGCGTATGCGTACACAACGGTGGACAACGTCCAACGGCAAGAACTGTGCAGGACCACGCGGACGGGGTGGAAGAGCAGGCCATCGAACCGAGCAACGGAGTCGACAGCCACATGGCCGACGGCAAACACAGCATGCTCCAGTACGCCATGTTCAACTTCCGCGAGAGTCTGGACAGGTACCTGCCGATTCACCGTACTCTTTCTTTTAAACGGGCAGACAACCGATTTTTGTGCAGTGAATGTCTCCTAGCTCGTATGAAAGCCGGCGTTTTATACTGCGGGATGTAACCAGGAGAAATTCCCTAATGAACAGATGAAAATAATTTTAATTTGGCACTTAACTTTCTGATATCTGAAAGGTGGCGCCATGTAATGTCTAAGCGTGGCACTACCGCACGTACCGTATTTCCGCGCATATAACCCACCCCTGAATATATTCCGCACCCCCACTTTCAGCCCGCCCGAAAAGAAAAAAAATCCTCTCTTATTGCCCGCACATTTCTTACAGGAAAGCTGCACCAAAGTTGCGGCTCAAGCAACACTTCACATACTATGTAGACAGAAAAAGCGTATATTTAGCAAGTAGAATACACTGACTGCATGGCAAGTCACAATTCACTCAGTGTCACTGCTCTCGCCAGAGCTATCACTTGAGCCGCATCTTCGTTCCATCCGGGTTGTTTGTGATGCAGTTGTTAGAGTGCGCTCGGTCTTGTTTTTTCTTCGTCGTCCTTGCATGTTTTGCGAAATCGCTGCCATGGAAGGCTTAGTCAGTGTTACTGCGTAGGAGCTTCACGACACGACGCGCATTGCGGTGAAGCTGCACTAAGGGAAAAACCCCCGCGTATTATCCGCACTCCTACTTTGCCACTGAAATTTCCGCATTTCTGGTGCGGGTTATACGCGCGAAAATACGGTATACAGACAGATCCGTCGGTTTCAATGCAAAATTTAGAAACCGTGCAAACGCATAGTAAAGACGGGTTGTAAGGGCCAGTCAAGCTGCTTATGTGCAACTTTTTCCCTTTCTTTCCCCATAACCTTGTACAGTTTATGAAAAATAAACTATTACTATTACTATTATTATTGTTTTAGAGGAGAAGGTTTTAAATAACTCTTTTAATCTCACGCACAGTTAAAGGTAAATGTGCTGCGCTGCTCACTGTCAAGGTTGCCAGCTTTCCTTTTGGCAACATTTGTACGGCCGGTATATCTGAAAATTTCGCTTGCAAATATTGCAAGGCCCTATCAGGAAAACTGTGTCGCTTCAAGGGTTTTAAGTGATGTCCTTTCATTAGTGGTGGGGAATATATACATACTCCACAGAAATCGGTTGGCTGTCCCTCTAACTGGGAGGGTGCGCGGGGCAAGGGCTTATGACACGTGACTCGTATCATCTCGCAGGTACGAGATGCTGCGAGACCGCGACGGCTCTCTCCGCGGGTCGCTGAAGATGCTCGAGGATATCAAGGCCAGCAAGAAGGACTCCGACTGGACGTGGAGGGAACTCGCACAGCTCATCAAGTTCTCCAAGGTTTGTGCCCTAGAGCAGCCTGGTGTAACGGAAATATGCGCTCACTGCACGGGATGCTGGGATACTGGAAGCCGGGTCCCGTATATGCGTTTCCTAGTCGTACAGCCAGCCGTCACCTGAGCTTGCTTATGGGGGGTTATATCACAGCATAACGTACCTAAAGCATACAAAACCACCCGAACTGAAATAAATAGCAGCCAAAACGGACCGGCAATGGTTGAAAACCACGGTGTAGAGAAATATTCAACAGAAATAGCGAAACCGACCTAAAAGAGAAAAACCCGCAAAAACGCGACGTGCAAGAAGGAGTAGCTGAAACTGACCAAAGGCAAAAAAAAAAAAAAACCGGAATACCATTTATAATGCATAAAGATGTAATAAATAGATTATATGGTCGTGATAGCAAATGTTAATATTCAGATATGACAAACCCTTGAAAATGAAAAAAAAAAAAAAAAGCGTAACGGGATTTGAACCCGGATTAGGATGTCTGCTTCGCAGGAGCGGAACTAACTACACCACGAGAGAAAGCGGTTCTGAGCGATTAAATTGAGGACCATGTGCACGTGGACATTGCTTCAAACATGCCCCTAGATGGCGGCCATGCGTCGCTTGGCTGTGCTGACTAGGAAACGCCTATCGCAGCGGGGCACTTCGGTAGAATTACGGAGAATTGGATATCCACCTTACTCTGGCACATTCTAGTTGGATGTCAACTTGTCCTTTCCAGAAACTTACTCTACCTAGAGGATGACCCTGTAGACTAGCTTCGCTGAAATTTAGTTCATTATTTTCCAGTCATTGCGTCCAAGACGAATGGCATGACTTCAGTGTCAAGTTTCTGAATTTACATTTCAGGTGTTTCTCTTATTTTAAAGGTTTGAAAATTTTTACAGTGCTAGTGTTGTACGCGGGGGATTGTCCCAAAGTCCCTTAGACTGCAAGGGGACCTCCTTGGGGGTCCTATTTGTTGCCTATTTGTATGCTTAAACACTACAAGTACCGCACCGTTTAGATAGCATTTCTTGTGCATTTCTTCTTTGAGACGCAGCTATGGCGTGTAAACTGAGTTATCCAGTTTTCGACGGGATGATCTAGCTGGTGATGGTGCTGCCCATCGAGCTTGCATGCGATGATCTAGAGATTGGCTACATTCCAAACTTGAGTTTTTGCGCATTTTTTTTTTCCTTTTTCTTTTCAGTCTCCAATCAAGGCGTCTCTACTGAACCTCGAGTCTCCAGAACTCAACAAGCTTGCAATCGAAAGCTTCTTATGTAAGACTCTTCTTTTCCTTACGAATAGCATGTACAAGACTAAGACGGCAACTTTTTTTCTGCCGGTAGCTTTAATGTCTATTTGCATCGGTCTTTCAAGGTTTGTGAAATTTAATTTAAAACGCCCATGAAAGCAACACACGCACGAACATCTTGACACAACGACCGCATTAATTAAATTTGTGGTATTGGCCGTCCTTTCTCATCTTCTAGAGGTGGCGTGGATGTACTTACATGTAAATGAAGGCACAAGACCAAGAGTAAACGGGTGTACAAAGCACGCAATACGCAATGCGATGTGGAATCCAATGCACTCTTTGTTTATCCACTCTAATCGCGCATCTCGGTGTATTTAAATCAAAGGTTAAATTGCGACATTGACAGGGATACGATTGCGAATAGCTGCAAAAAAAAAGGCGTTGAATGTTTTCATCGTGCACGCGAAAAACTAGCCCCGACGTGCATTTTTTTATAATTAGCGCATTCTTCTGTTGTAGTAGCCTAACCAACGGTCATAAAACAAGGCTTAACGTTACATCTACTTCTCTTTGTTCCTTTTAGCCGTGATGCGCTACATGGGCGACTACCCAATGTCGAAAAACCAGTCCGAGGTCGACTGTGTCTACTCTATCCTAGTGGTGAGTGTTGTGCGTGTCAAACTGTCATGAAGCGCTAGTTTTGGACACACCTCGTAATAACTATCATTGATGGCCGTTTTTTGCAGAGTTGCCATAAGCACCCCGCCCTTCGAGACGAGGTGTACAGCCAAATAATCAAGCAGACGACCAGCAACAAAAGTTCAAAACCGTGAGTGCCACTCTTTCGCCATTCCTCTTTCTTTTAACACGAAAGTGTTTCATTCCCGGATACACGAAGATTTCGCTGACGTCATTTACGTCACGGAAGTGACGCCATTACAACTAAGCAAGCGGCCTGTAAAGGGTGCACCTCTGCACACAGGGTCTTCTCGCGGGGAAGCAACCTTTAGTACTAAAGAGTACTTTATACCTAATGTTGTTGGTTTTCGGACTTTATATTTTAACACGAAAGTGTTTTATGCCGCGATACCCCAACATTTCCACTGACGTCATATCCGTCGCGGAAATGACGCCAGTACACCTTTGCCGAAGCGACCCGCCAGCAGGACGTCGCTCGCCAAGCACACTCACAAGACAACCGCCGGCCCGCAAATCATGCTCAGCTGCAGATTCCGCTGCGCATTTCACTTTCGTGTTTTACCGATTGCTATGACAGAGGAATCAACCACAGTTTTTTTTATACCATTTCCAGTTTGCCGTTCATAAGCAAAACAGTTGCACAAAAAGATGGATTTTTTTATAACACCAAAAATGTGAATGACATTCGCCTGTGCGACACTGACTATTCGAAGTTCGCGCCATTCGCCAACCTCAACTAAAATCGTCACGCTGATTCCTGCAAACAACACTTCACCGCAAGCATGTGCGCAGCGTGGCGAAGCTGCCTTTATTGTGCCGATGTTATGTGTTTCTTCTCCGTTACTCCGGGAGCCTCCTCATTGGTACGGTGTTCTGTTGCGGGGTTCCAAACAGTTGACTAATCGCCCGTGTACGCATTGTTCGCGCATGCGCAGTGACAGTTGCCAGCGCGGCTGGCGCCTGTTCTCCATCGTGGCGGCGTACTTCGACTGCTCCGAGAACCTCAAGCCATACCTCTTCAAGTTCCTCGAGGCGGCCGCCTACGACAAGCGGAGAGCGTACCACGGTACGTGCGTCGGCTTAACGTGCCCCGTGCCTTCCTTTTAGCTGCGCATAGACCAGCCTGCGGTATTGGCTTCGCCAATGCGACTGTGTCTTGGTGGCACTGTAGGGGTTAGCTAACACCTTCATCGTGGCGTTACCTGAAGCAGTAACCTTCTAGCGTAAAGCACCACTGAGAAGTATATTCACGATTTTAAGTAGTCATATGTCAATAACAGACAGTTTAGGTTCGAATTGAATTCTAAGCCAATAATAATTTTGGTTGAATAATTCGTAACAAATAGTTCTCATACCTGCACTATCGCGTGTCACGTACCCTGTTTAAGTATTATGTACGAGTTTGAAAAAAAAATCATTTAAAGTAATCCCATATGCTTACGATAAAGCGTGATTTTAATTGCGAGTTTCATGTGTGGCCCCCATTGCTACTCCTATAAGGACAACATAAATGTGTAGGCGAAACGCAAAACGCCCGTGTGTCCAGATTCCGGCGCACGTCAAATATTCGCAGGTGGTCAAAATTATTCCGGAGCCCCCTACTATATATGGCGCTTCTCATTGCGTGCGTGCAGCTTCGGCGCGCTATGCAGATTGTGCAGCTTCGGCGCAATATCTAATTAACTAGGAATGTAAGAATGTTTTTTTTTGTAATATTCGCCACGGTCACGGTTTTAGTGCTGGAGAATTTTGAAGTGCTCGGAACTAACAGATATTGAAGGCTGTGCCCGCTCTCTCTCTCTTCCCCCCCCCCTTCCCCCTGGCCTCCTGCGCAGAAAAAGTTTGGCAAGTATAAAGTGCGTTCTTAACGCAAGGCAAGCCTAAGCCCGCGTTTTTGTTTCATGATTATGTGCCTAGAGTCTGTTCCAAGTTCTGGGGCTAAACGCGATCTAAGGGAGTTCAAGCTCTCATGCCGGGAGAACCGTGTAAAATCTCATGAAGTAAGGTTCAGAAACACAAGCATTCTATTCAAGACACTTCAGTTATCAATTTCGATGGCAGGCTTTTGCTGGCGCAGACTTTCGTATCTTATCTCCTTCGCCAGCTCGCTGGAACGGCTCTCTTTGCTGCGCCGAAGAGGGCAGTGGCTCAGGCGATAACAGCTAGGGGTGACTTTCGACGTACGCGATAGCTACGCGCGGGGAATCTCCGCGGTGGGTGTGTCGTGTAGCGCGTGCATCAGGCTGCATTTTTATGGCCGAATAGGGTGACGTGTTCGCTCGGCAAAGAGGGGAAAAAATGGAAATTTCGGCGACCATGTATGCTTAGTGCGGCGCATGTATTACGCGAGAACATTTTAAGGTCCTCACACGCGAGAATATACTGTACGAGTTAGCACTTAGGCTTGTTTGTTTACATCTACGACATGTGCAGAGGGAACAACCCAGACGCGAAAAAAAGCAGTACACAACTGATTAGGGAAGCCCGAGTGCCATAGTTTCGGTTTCGATGCGCGTCAGGTTTCGCCGTTTTTTGCAACAAATATGTGAACTTTCTTTGAACTGACAGTTTCTTTTCTACATTTGTGCATGGTGTACTTGCGCGCTGATCAAGTCTTTCGTGGAAGGCGTTCTTTGACGATGACAGCGATGGTGTTGGGCAATGGAACAATCCAGCTTGGATCATCTGCCTAAAATTAAAATTAAATCCTTTGGGGATTACCGCTCCGTGCATCAAATGCAGGGCTATTCTTAGACTATTCACATTTGTTTCGCATTTTTCCAAGTCCTGCGCAGCTGTTTCGTTGCAGGAAATAAATGGCCAGTTGAGTTCTCATTGAGTGTTCGTCGCGGTCGGCTGCTTTTCTGCGAGCATTGAAATGATTCGCGGCGAAATTATAAGAAAATTATTATTTACCCGTATTCGCCTCGAAGACGGAACATCCTGGACATTCTTATGAAAGTGAAGTGTTTTGTGAGGATGTTTATTTGGGGGTAAATAGTAGGTTTAACATTTCCTGCGCCGCATGACTGCGTTATACGCCTTGAACTTCACGATCGCTGCGGCGCTTACGGGATGACCGCTGCGAAGCTGATAGTGGATCATGCAGTGTTTTGGTTCTCTTTCGCTTCTTTTTGCCTTTCCGCGCCCTAAACAACTTGTTATGGTGATGCTTGAAAGCGAATTAACGTTTAGGGCTCTTCAAGGAGCAGCTGCGTCTTGGTAGAGTACTCGAACGTGAACAAGAGCTATCCGGGGACGCGTCACTGCGCGCTTTTAAGCCGCTCTTACGGGCGTCGGCGATGGCAGCAGCATATCACCACTGTTACCTCCGAATATGTCAGGCGCAAGTGAATTCTATTGTTGCCTCGTTTAAACCAGATACTGGCACAGTGAGAGGTTGTTTTCGTTTGGAGCGCGGACAACGAATGTGGTTTTGTTTCGAATATATACGCCGTAAAAAATATGATTCCCGGATGTGATTTCCTAATACCTTACAATAACTTATGTCTTTTATAGTAACGGAAGCCACGCGAACATGGTAAGTATATTGCAAGTTTGTGGGTCGTTAAATATGTGCCCACTCCCGCCTGATAGCAAGGACGAAAGGGAGTTAACGAAACCACGAAAAAATAAATGGTCTGCTAAGTCCGGGAGCAATGCAATAGCTCGTAAGGGAATGGGAAAAATTAGTGCTTAACTTAGGAAAGGTAGGACTCTCTAGACCAACTAGATGCGAAATGCACTGATATTTTCCAAGACAGGGAAGGGAGGAGGGTGGCGCTTAACTATTGTTGTGTACAAATGCGGAGCGAAATCAAGGAATGACCGTTTTAGTAATCACACACACAAGCTGCGCGTTCGCTTTCCTTTTGTTTTTCGACTTTAACGAACAGCTGATCATTCGACGGACACATTTGAGGTATACAGTAAGTAAGATCACAAGCGATAAAAGGTGTCGTTGCCCTTTGAGTTCACTTTTTACGAGATTCTGCAGGCTTGCTGTGTCATATGACGATGTTTCGAAGAAGCGTTTAGTCGCGGACGCGGATATAAGCGGAGGATGTATGCAGCAGATAACTGCTGGCGAGGGCTCACCTCGCTACAAGACGACCCAGCCGTAAATTCTCCGTGCTGACTCCCACCTGTAATTTTGCATTACCCATCGCACTTATTGCGTAGAATGTCCGTGAAATTTATGCCACATTGGCTTGTTCAGGGTAGTGGTCAATATCTGAGCATGATTCAAAACAGTAATGCGAGGTAAGAGCACAGAAAATTTTATTTGCACTGCAGTTACCGTTCAGTCATTGAGTTTTCGCTGGCACTGTCTCCGACTTCCGTTCAGTCATCGTCAGGTTCGCTGCCGCTGTCTCCTGAAGTCGCCTTGTCGGAAATGTCTTCCCAGAAAGTGGTCCTCAGTGCCATCAAAGGGCGTTCGAGATGCGCATTTCTTAAAAGAGCGACTGACGAGCTCCTCTGGGATGCTGTCCCACGCATCCGCAATCCAGGCACAAAGCACTGCTGGGAGCCCGCGTCAGCCATTCAGTAGCTGTCACTTACGGGTCATGACCTCATCCACTCTTGGTAGCAGGACCTGATGCAGTCTTGAAAGGCTTGTTAATGCAAACGTCTAGCGGTTGCAGCGGGGATGTCATTCCTCCTGGCATGACAATGAGTTCGGTGCGGGTTCGCGCAACAACGTCTTCACGAATGGCCAGGTGGCAGCGAAAGGCGTCCAACACGAGCACTGACGGGAATCCCCAACAGTGCTCCAGGCCGCCGACACCCACAAACATTGTCAACACCAGTTGCTTTACCCGAATGCTGCCTTCGGTGACGCCGAACTGCCGTCCAGGGGCGCAATTCCTAGCTGATGGTCTCGGCACATAAAATAACTTTTTTTTAATTGCAAGCCGAATTCTGTTTTCGTGCACCCGACATCGTGATAGACTTGCGGTGAACGTGCCGAGTCCTTCGCGTGGTCAAAACAATCAAAATGGCGCCAGCTGAGAGAACAGCAGCCAGCTAACGCCACCGCAAGATGCCCACCCTCCGCTGAAACCGAAGGATGCAAATTTTCGGCTGAAAACTTTGGGATCCAATATAATACGATGGCACAAATTTTACATAGTAAAAATTTGAAAAAAAACTCGTATTATACGCGGGTTTTTACGGTTACTTCGTTATGTATAGAGTATTGCCGTTCAGAGGGCAGTGTCGCGCGCACATCCGCAATATCTTATCAGGGCGTGACAATTTAGCCACGATCAGCAAAGAGGTGGGGCTTAGACACGGAAGAATAGTTTTTACAGATGACAGGGTACTTGCCCCGAAAGCAAGATAACTTTTTACAACTCAGCCAGGCATGACGTGCGTCGGACCTTGTCGGTGGGTTTCTGTGATCAGAAACCTGCTGACCACGTAAGATAGGACACGAGGTGGGAGACGCGTAGCGCCGTACTCAGGCTGGGCGTCGGAACTTAACTTCCTGTGTACAGTCAAAGGCAAAAGTTTACGGAACACGGAAAGCAGCGATTTTGGGTTATTTCTCTGCCGCACGGCAGCCCGGGGTATTGTGTGCGTTATTTTACAATGATCTCGTAAATATTCATCTCACATGTATACCACACTTTCTGTGCAGCTGCCGGAAGAGAAATAACTTAAAATTGCCATTTTAGTGGTCCGTAGACTTTTGCACATGGCTGTACATGCGGAAATGGTGATAGCTTGTGGCCTTGATCAGACAGGAGTTGTGAAATCTAGACCGTTGGGATGCGTCAAATATTCAATATTTTCGAATACGGATTTCGCGAACACGAGGTATTCGATACCTTCTGATAGCACACCATTTCAGTCGATGCGAATATCGAACAAAACGATAATCGATGTAAAATCCGAAAAATCGAACATTCTCTTATCCCTAGCTTTATAACGTTTTTTTTTTTTTTATGGGCAAAGAAACTTGCACAACAAAATTACATAGGTTACCATTTGTCGCATCGCAAAATCGGAGGAAACTTCAAGTCGCCGTTTAAGTATCTTCGTGACGCAGGAGGCCGCCTTTCTTCATAACCTTTCAGCGCAGCAGATATGTGTAGTATGTGTTCGTGCATTTTTAAAGCGAAGCTTTTGTATGCCACACTGGTGGCGTTGAACGCGAAAACTCGCTGCAGTACAGCCAAGTTTACACAAGCAGAAGAACCTAGGTCCCTCGTGGTATGAAGACGACGTCTATCCGATTGTGCCGTTCCGACATGGTCGAAGCAGTTTGGATTTTGGACTTTGGACTTTGACTCAGGTTGCAAGAGGGAAAGCTTCGCATTTTAAGAAAGGGGCTTTGATTTCTTTTTTTTAACCGCCAAGCTGTTTAGCAAACCGTAATTTTTCGTGTCGCCCAGTTTAAAATATTCAGAAATTGCCCAGCGCGTGCACACGAGAGCGGGCCTCGCGGATGACCGCCCAGCGTCCCCTGCGCACGTTTGTCAAGCCACGCATACCACTGAGCGAAATAGGCCAATATTGTGGCCACCGCGCGGCAGTGTAAAGAAACCAAGGAAATGCCGAGCGCTCGCGCTCACGTACCTTGCGGCGACCACCCAGCGTCCCCGCCGCACGTTTGTCAAGCCAAGCATACCCACTCAGGGAGATTGGCCAAAAGAACAAAAAAAAAACTCCAGCGTTCGTCGTAATCGTGGCAATACTTGGTCGGAAACGACAAAGACTCCAGCGTTCGCCATAATCGGGGTCCCACTTGCTCGGAACGAGAAAGACACGTCATACCATACGCCCCTCCAAGGTGATGTCCAATGATTATAACTTTAAAAAAAGGGAAAGAAGCTCCCACTTATAGCAACAGTGGTGGAGTAAAGATCGTTGTGGCAGCAAAGAAGAAGCAAATCGGCTGCAATCACGATGGCCATGAAGGCTGTGTACAGCTTCGCTACAGTCAAGTCTTACGCGTTAGTGTAAGCTCCCTTTTTTTTTGGTGCGTGCTTTCCCTCCAACGAGAATGCGCAAGTGGCCTTTGCGTTGGCACCAGTTTCCTGTCTTACGAAATATTACAAGTTGCGAGCAGCACTGACCTAAGCGCTTGCTACACAGCGTTATGGCTCATCGCGCTTTCGCAGAAAGAACAATCTTTACCAAGTTGCCAAGCTCTCTAAATCGTGTGTTTTGTGCTTTAGGTGGGCACGTGCAATAAAGATGATTGTGATGATATTTGGCCTACGCAGGCACGGCTATGGTGTGCCTACAGAACCTGCGGAAGACGTTCAAGTACGGCGGCCGAAAGAACGTTCCGAGCATCGAAGAGATAGCCGCGATATCAGTGAGTATTCTTACGTTGCTACAGGCAGTGCTTTACTGAGGTGCTGGGCACCTCGGCCGCGTATATTTTACCGAGGTTGTTCAAGGGTTCTCGAAGATTAGGCATACAAAACTTACATCTTCGATCATTGGTACGCGCAGGCTGGTCGCAACTCCAAGCGACAGATATACCGTCTTCCGGGAGGAACTGAGCGGGTGATCAACACCAAGTCTACGACGGTGGTGGAGGACATTATCGACGAGATCTGCGGCATCTTGGGCGTTCGTGGCGGAACCGAGATGGACGAGTTCTCTCTCTACTGCATCGTCGAAGGAGGTATGGCTGTCCATCGTCTATGTGCGTCCTGTTCGTAAGCCCTATCGTAGCAGTTGCACGGGCTGTGTAGAGTGTAATCTAAAGACGCAAAAGTGCTGAAGAGACTCAATGGTTCAGGCACGTGATAAAGCTTGACTTCTTTTATCATGAGGTAGCGGGGGTCCTTGAAACTGAGTCCTTCAAACTGAATGGCAGTGAATTGTTCTTTTTGCTTTTTTTTAATAAATTTTAGTGTTTTGAAATACCTTCTGAAATATTTCATTTCATTTATTCAACCTTAAGGGCCCGAAGGCATTGCATAAGGGAGGGCGTACATCGAAGTTGGAGGTTTCATAGCAATGTAACAATATGAAGGTACACTATGATTACAAGAAATAAAGACAACAAACAAAAAAACACGCATAACAAAACATAAAAAGACATGACAGGTGATAAATAAATTCTGGGGTTACAGTAAAAACATGGCAAATTTTACGAAGTGGTCTATTTATGCTTATGCTTGGTCTGGCAGTCCGTGTATTCTTGCGATTGTGATTGCTCTTTATTTGTTAAACAGTTTTGACAAGTTGTAAGGTTAAGGCAGTAATGCTACATGATGATACTGGTAACAACTTGAACTTGATCGTGCACATCCGGATAAGCTCATTGAAAAAAAAAAACTTCGGCCATTCGGCCAGCCCATGGAGTGGTCTAAAGAAGGGTTATGGGTGCAGGTTACGCTCAAGTATAGGAGACGGTCATCACCGATTCGGGAGTGAATCTGAGTACCGAAGGCATTTTACAGTACGAATTTAGAAAAATAAAGTTGGGATTTGGTCAGACATAATATATAAGGAGACTGGCAATGGGTTGGATGCCGCAGAAAAGGGAAATGTTCCCTAGGGACTGGATGGGAAGTTAGGGAGGACAGAGGTACGTATGTGAAAAGAAGGCATGTGGGCAACGAATAGATTCGGATGACATAGGAGAGGAACGGTTGGAAGTACCTGGGAGATGCCCTTGTCCAGCAGTCGGCATCGAGACAGCGGTGAAGATAAACATGATCGAGGAGTAATCCTGTTACGCATTGAGGTATGCGCATATCAACACGGCAGCATTAGCTATGCTCTCCGCAGCTTGTCAAGGTATCTATCGGCACGTTGTCCGCAGACCCGCTGACAATGCCCCTGAGCCGGGAAGAGTACATCCTGGACGTGACGACGGAGCTGATCAAGAACGGCCACGTGTTCTACCTCATCTTCTGCCGCTCGGTGTGGTTCTTCCCGCTGCGGCTGGACAACCCGCTCTACGTCGAGCTCATCTTCAACCAGGTGGCGCCCGACTACCTCGAGGGCCTGCTGCTCGTGCAGCCGCAGGGGCGCCGCCTGCCGGACACCACACTGGTACGCACACAGAGGACACGGGCTGATGATGCACACAGGGGAGGCGCGTGGGAGATGCACATGGGGACGCAAGGGGCTTCTTAAGAGGTTTGGTTGGGATGTTTTTAAGACACGTCGCAGTGGCTTGGGGCTAAGGCATCGTGCTTACTAAACCCAAAGGCATGGGTTCGATCCCGGCCGCGGAGGACGATTTTCCCGTGGCGGTGAAAACGCCCGTGCTTTGACATTTCGGCGCAAGATAAAGGTTCCCAGGGGGTCAAAATTAATCCGGAGCCCGCTACTACGGAGTGCCTCATAGCCCAGCTATAGCTTTGACACGTTAAACTCCGTAATTTTTGAATGTTACAGCACATTGCTGCAGTGAAGGAGCTTTGACGCGTTAAACTCTACGCGCTAAACTCCATAATTTTTAATGTTATGGCACATTGCTGCAGTAAAGGAGCTTTGACACGTTAAACTCCGTAATTTTGGATGTTACAGCATATTGCTGCAGTGAAGGAGCTTTGACGCGTTAAACTCTACATCTTGAATGTTATGGCACATTGCATGCAGTCATGGAGCTTTGACGCGCTAAACTCCATAATTTTGAGTGTTATGGCACATTGCTGCAGTAAAGGAGCTTTCACGCGTTAAACTACATAATTTTGAATGTCATGGCATATTGCATGCAGTGAAGAGGTTTGACGCGTTAAACTGCATAATTTTGAATGTCATGGCACATTGCTGCAGTGAAGAAGCTTTGACGTGTTAAACTCCATAATTTTTAATGCTATGGCACATGGCATGCAGTGAAGGTGACACCACACTGGTGCACACATAGTGACACACACAGGAGCTGTATGCAGGGGGGACATACATGGGGCACGTGTTAAAAAGTTTGGCCTGGATGTTTCTATAAAATTTTGCACGCACTGAAGTACCATGAAACCATGCAAAATCCTCTTTCCAAAAGATATAGATACACAGATATGCTGTTCTTTTCAAGCTTTACTTGCAGTAACATGCAGCTACCTTTCTTTTGCAGGGTGACATAGCACGGATAGCAGCCCTGCTTCACCGGGCGGCAGATATGCAGCATGTGCCATCAAAGTAAGTTGGGGAGACTATTTTATGCCAGGTTTTGTGGAACGGCGAGATATGTAGGAAACTAAGCTTAGTCAAACAAAAGGTCGATTGTGTGTTTTTTTCTTTCATTTGCATTGTGCGATTTGAGTCCATTAAGGCAGCTTCACAGAAACACAGCATCAAAATGAGGGCAGCAGCATGAAGCTTGCCACTGCTTGCCAGTTCCCTGTTTTTTGATTGACGGTGTCATGCCACAAAGCACGGCGCAAATTTGTATCATTCGCCACATTTTTAGGCTTAGAATATCGCTTATATATTGTTTTATAGAATGAATGAAGAATGAATGAATGAAGAATGATAATGAATGAATGAATGAATGAATGAACAGCAATAAAGTCGAATCTGAATGCATAGTAACCCAGTCAGGAGAGAGGTGTGCCGGGTAGGGGGTTTCTTTGCAGACATTGAAGCAGCCCCCCAAGCGGCCGCTACCATAAATTATACTTTCAAGAGTTTTATAAACCTGACGTCCAGATGTAAAAAATTATAGATGGGGTGACTGTTGGAAGCAGCACCCCATATAAGCTATAATTTTGAGTACCCGAACCTCCTTCCTAACACCCCCCCCCCTTAGTTGATGCATACATACATTCACAAGAATAGGTGCGACTGATAGTGTAAATTATACAATTGTTGGATATAAGCTATAATTTTGAGTACACTGTGTCTAAGCAACTTAACGTTTTTTGTCTCCTGCCTGACAAAAACAATGCAGGGACGAGGTGAAGTACCTGCTGCCGAAGCCCGTGCTGGCGAGCAAGGAGGTGAAGCCACCACACTGGGTCGACCTTGTGCAGCGGAACTGGGCAGACATGATGGCCCTCAACAACACCGAAGCAAAGGCCCAATGCCTCGGTTAGTGCACCGAGCCTTGTGCTCTGCCGAGGCCTGCAAGAGTTATGTGCAGCTCAGTTCATCAGACCTGGCCGGTCGTTTCGTCTTGAGGGTTCAGCTAAGGGTGTCCTATTTTTATTACTATCCCTTACTGCCTGCTCCACTGAACACGGACTTTTAGCAGTTAACTTAAAATCGGCAATGCTTCTTGCAGGTTTTGTATGCCAGTTACAACTTTCAGTTTCGCTTGGGTAATTCATTAATTGAGATCTCACTTGGAAGGTGAATGAAGAAAGCTGACGGCCAGGAATTTTTCTAGTATAAGCGGGTTTGGACTAATTTATGGGCATGTCAGAGCGGATCATTTGCTAACCCGAAATGCTTTCTCCCTTCACTTCATGCAGACATCCTTCAGAGGTGGCCCCTGTTTGGCTCCTGTTTCTTCGCTGTGAAGGTAAGCATCCAGACATTCATGCAGACATTTGGAACTTTAGTATGTCATGTGAGTGCCATATCGTGGTTAGCATTCACTCAGCCAATCTCATGGTATACGTGAAGTGGTAGAGCCTATTCCCGTTTGGCATGCCAGAAAAGGTGGGTGGATTATTAAATGGAAGAACCGTTTTAACGATGGTGCATGGGCATACTTCCGCTGTGTCACTAGTGTCACTTTCCCCCACCTTATCCTTCTTTTTTTAACCCCTGAAGGAAATGATATGAAGACTTGGTAATGAAACAGGGGGAGCGTTAAGAATAATTGGTGAATTTGGGAAGCAATTTATGTCTATTGATAGACTTTGATGTTTACTAAGGCTGCTTCATTCAGACGAGACTGGGATAGACCAACACTTTCAGCTGGAAAAATGCCTGCCTATTGCCTTGCGTTTTATATTCAAAGGGATATGGGAGCGGTTTTAGCCAATTCTTTTGTGCAGCTATGTGGTGCAGCTGCATTCATGCAATCTTCATTTCAACCACATATCAGAAGTCTCAAGTCTTAACTATGAAAATGAGAAAAAAGCAGTAGTGCTTCACAGTATGGTTTGCAGTTACAGTATAGTTTTTAGCGTTTATGGCCTTCCTCATAGCTACTACTGGCTGATTTTGTTAAAGCACACAGGACGTAGGGATATCTGATCTCTCTTCAATGTTTCCAAAGGCTGCAACAGCAACTTCGGGAGAAAAATAAAATAAAATTACACACAGTGCTTGCAGGCCTGCTGGCTGCTTAAGCATGTTATGTTTGCAACGCTTATGGAGAAAGCATGCACTGAGATTCGCCTAACTTAGTGCCTGTCCTCTTTCCCCTCTCCCTCTGCAGTGGATTCGAAACGAGAGTTCTACGTCCGAGCACATCCTTGCGTTGAATCGTGACGGCATTCACTTCCTCGACGTTGTCACGCACGTAAGTTGAACAGCCGCTTCAGTGGCTTGTTCGTAGCTTTTCAACCAGTCTCCACAATACAAATGAGGGTTACTTACAATGTTTGGGTTTTTTATTGAAGTAGAAAGAGATGCATGGGTACTGAGGAAATATAAAGTGAGAACTGTTGGGTGTACCGCACTAGCACGGTTCTGACACACACTCGATTGTATGATTGGTGTAATTTGAAAAAATATTTTACACCTATTCTACCATGCAAGTGTAAAAGACATGACACCACGTACATGGTAGACAACATTTTATTTTACACATGGAACTGTGGCAGCAAAAATCCCTTGTGCTTTATAAACTTGCTTATCCAGATCTTGCTGAGGCTAAAATTGGAGCCGGGAACGTTAAAAGCATTTGGAATTTCAATTGCCTCAACCTTTGTAATTTCAGGTGTAATGGGCATTTGTTTTGTTCGCAGCTTTATGAATACCACCTGGGAGTCTTGAAGTTTTCAAAATTGTTTGGGCTCAGGGTAGGTGAAGCGTTGGATAAAAATATACACCTGCTTTGTTTAAGTCGATCTTGCCTTTTCTCATGTCTTTGGGACACCGAGTGGGCATGATGCCGCTCAGTTCACCTCACTGTAGGCAAGTAAAATGACTTTGTGCTTGATGAACGCTTCATAGTGGTGCCTCTTCAGAGACGACTGAAGTGAGGCCTTTATTGCAGCTGCACAAGTATATGTAACAACTGGCTAAGGCTTGCTCATTGAGAAATAGGTGCAGCAATTTTACTCGGGTAATGTTGATGATTGCTTCGGAATTGATGAGTTAGATTTTGGGAAGGCTTCGTGCTTACGACAGTTCTGCTTGCCAACTTACGTTTTGAGCCTTATTATAATGCGCGCACTAATTCTAAGGCTACTTTTAGCAAAAGGGGGTGTGCGTTAGAGTCGTGCAAATGCGGCAATACTGGACTGCACAGGGACAGAAACGAGGACGTTTGTCACCATGCTATATCGCCGCACAGATATTTTTTTGTCTACACCATTGATACTTTAGAACGTACCTTGATTTAATGAAGGCACCAGGACCCACATATTACGTCATTAAACCAGGGTTCCATAAAATTGAGAAAGCTTATTGACTGGGTGAAGGCCAGTGGAGAATTCTAATTTGTTTATTAGTCCTTGAATTGAAATTTGCAAACCTAGGTTGTATGAAGTCAAGGTTAGCTCTTAGTCGGATCGTCACCCTTGTGGAACGTGCCTCCACCGCAGGAGTCCGTGTGGATGTACCCATTCTCGGAAGTGATATCGACGCGCAAGGTCCGCGCTGAGGATGGAACCCTGTTCCTGGACATGAAATGCGGAAACCTCATGGTGCAAAAGATCACGCGCATACAGACCGACCAGGTGAGCAGTGTTGTCAAAAAGAACATAAGCGTGACTTTTAGTTGTTTCATGCCTACAAAGGAAAAAGGAGTGAAAGGGACTTTTATTTAGGTCCCTTTCTAAAAGTGACTACCGTATTTTATTTAATATTGTAGTCACTTTGTTTTTGCTCCCACAAAATCAACACGCAGGCTCGCTAACAATGCCAGCATGACTTTTTGTATTGCGGAATGCAGAGATGAAAATAAAGGTTGTCCACTAAGCACAAGTGCCTGTCCTTCTGGCTCTTGATAATGCAAGGTGCAGCATTTGTGAAAGCTGCTAACAAAATTTCCAATTCTCCGAAAGAAAATAACTTTTTGTGGCACCAATTTGTGAGAATATGTGTTGATCTTTGGATGCTCTGCCCTAAGAATAGCAAATCAATGTGCAGAATATACTTGCCAACTGCTGACCGAATCTCAGCCTAACCAGCCTTATGTAGGTCCTCACTCTGTCCAATCCCTGCAAACCATTTTTCTTCCTGTGTTTGAGGCCGAAAGACAGTCGAGAAGTAGGCTGCTTTTGAAATCAGGGCCAACAACACCACTGAATCTTTCCCCCTGTATACATGGATGTGACAGCATCATGTTGCGTAAGTTTTCTATAGCACAACACGTTCAAATAAACGGATAAAGTGAACTAAGGTATGTAACATAAATATATTATAGTTGGGTAGATTAGTCACATTTACATGCTTGCAAAGGCACAACTTTGCATCAATTCATTTTTTGGCAAAAATTGCACTAGTGTAAATGAATTAATGTGCCGGGGAGGCACATTTTATGAAAGTTCCAGGCATAATTCAAGTTTAACCACTTATGCCGCGATTAGGATGCACAACATCCTTTGTATAAACAATGGTACATCACGTCAGTCTGGTGTATTAAGGAATACGACCTTCATGTAAATGGTAGAGTGTTTACATGTGTATACGTGGAGCTTTATTGGCGTTCGCTAATTTTGTTGCCACCTTGGGTTCTACACTGGTCTTCATGTGCCTATAGCTTCCTTTCTTTTTTATTGTTACCCCCAGGCCCACGAAATATCGAGGCTGGTGCGGCAATACATCAACATCCAACAGAGCCACCAGGGCAACGTGCACGGCGGAGCTCCGCAAGATGTCACGTTATCCAGGAACCTGAAATAAGCGACCTCTACTAATTCTCTGCCAAGAGTCACTGGAAACCAGCCCTATTTTCCCGCCTAAAGGCCATCACAGCAGCCTGGCCATGACATTCCCTACCACGTTTGTTTTGCTCTTAGCCATAACAACCGATTTCTAAGGGTGAAATTTTGTCACAACTGTCACACTGCCGTCGCATATTTGAATAATTCACATTTTTTTAATGCAAACGTCCTTTAATATGCGAAAGAAAATGTGTTTGTGATTGGTGATAAATGCCAACAAAAGTGCAGTCATAGCCATATGCTTTACGCTGATGAAAAAAAACCATCGCAAACACTCTTTCAGTCGTTCCGGTTGATACAGCTGTTGCGTTCAGGGAACCGCACATATGCCTGCGTGACTACTCTACTTGAACACAAGTTGCTTAACATGTTGGAGTTATACTTTGCACAATGTTTTTTTTTTCTGTAACACGAATTTATTGTGACGTGGTCGTCTCACCAAATTCGCCGCCTCGGCAAATTCAGAACTATTTTTTTTCTTGCTCGAAAACCAATGTTCTCGCAAGTTTTTAAACTTTTCCATCGACAACAGATGGGCACTCCGTCTGGCGCAAGGATCTGCAGATTTTTTTTTTTCATAACACCGTGTCGTGTGCAATGTCGAAGATAGTGTCTTTTTCGAGATTTGAATTCAAGCGTGTGGCCACGCGTCTCAAATCTCATGTTTCCTCTGTCAACAGCTGCCAAAATCTTTATCTTATGGCACAAAGGAACCATCCATTGTGCCGAACTAAACATTCCTTCATGACGCTTTTAGGTGGAACTGACTAAGCATAATATGTATGTGTATATGTGTGCATGTATATATGTCCACACGTACGGAAAGCAGCCTTTCTGAATGTAGGCTGAAGCAGCTCTCTGGCCCCGTAACGGTGTTATTGTGTCTTAGTGTCTAGGCAACCCCATAGTTCACGATAACAGAAGTGCCCTCTTTAGTTCGATACTTGAACGGGTTGGATATTTGTCTTTAGAAAGTACGCCTTTTACTCCCGCCTTTATAGTATTGCTACCACAGCAGAAATGACCAAGGGGGCAATGCTGTGTTCAAGTCTGGCTTCAGATATACGTACTTCTTCGGTGTAATATGACTGCGTTTGGCACTGGTGGTGTTGCGGCTTATTGCACCAAGGTCTTTGTTTGTTTTGTGTCTTCTTCTCCTGTGTGGGCCTAATCTCGAAAATGGAGGCCGGAAAGGCTGCTTTCAAGTTGCGTACTTTGTGTGCATTAAAGACACGAATCTCGGACTCTCTGGTGTTACTATTTTCAATAAGTTCTTTCACCCTGCTTGCTCATTGTTCTGCATTTGCGGATGAACTGGGTGCGCAACCACCTTGTGCAGAGACCTTGGGTACAAAAGTGTTACCCGTCTCCTGTGTGGTAAAGGTAATTGTTCAACATGCATTGCAAAACTGCTTTTTTTAGGTCTTCATCGACCAGTTAGGAACGATACTGAGTAAATCAAACTTTGTACATAGCGAACATTGAACTGGATGAAGCGAGAGAGGGGAAAAGACGGGCTAGCAGGCGTTTTATCCTTTTCTTTTTCCTTTTTTTTCGAGGGAATAGTAGAGGAATGTTATTTGCCAAAGCAACGAACATGCGGAGTCATCGAATCGAACGCAGTGACGTCAGAGCCAGCGTGTATTTGTGGTAGGGAGGAATGCACGCGCCTTCTTGAAACAGGCAATCGTGTGAAAAACATTGTGATCAAGCCAGAATAGTCGAGGCCAGCGATGAGTGCGTACAACATTCTTTCCCTATCAAATTAGATAGCCTGCAGGCGTTGCCTGACGCAAGCAAGATGAAGCCGACGTAAATGTTTGATAAGCGGCCGTGAGTGGCTGAGGCGCCCACAATAAAGAGATACAAGGGGAATACGGAAGGGGGGCAAATGTAAAAAAACAAACATACAATGACAGAAAACATACGCAAATAAAAATGAAAACATCAGCATGATCCATCCTCTGCATAACTTTGATTTTTTATTTCTTACGAGTGATAAAAAATTAAAAAATGATTCATCTTCATGGCGAGAGTTCACATAGGAACCGCCAATGGTTGGCACATGCGTTGCGACAGAAGAAATTATCAGTAATTATTTGATGGTAGTCAATGTTTGCGGCCTTTTCCGTCACCACCCCGACTCTCGTGATCGAGGATTTCTGGCGGGGTGGCGGAGGCGACCTCCTCGCAACCGACCCCCCCCCCCTCCCTTCTCTGCTACTTCAGTAACTCTTGGCTTACCCACCAGTGGGGTGACGGTGCTTTGTACGTACACCAGTTCAACGCCAGGAATAAGCATTGGTGCCTCCGGCCACATTGCGCAGTGGCTCACAAAATCGCCGCAGCGCCGTCTCCCTCCCCCCGGTCAATTGCCTCCATAAGAGCTTCTGACCCGGAGAGACTCGTCATGACTCGAGCTACAGTTTTAGGGCTACAAAGGGGTGCCGCTCCGCCTGCCGGCCACCACCCACGCTTAGAGGCATAGAGTTTCTTAGTAAGTATATTGTAAGAAACTCTATGCTTAGAGGAAGTTTCTATCTCCTTCTCTCTCTCGGTGTCTCACCATTGTTTCCTGGCTTTGGGAACGCCTTTGCTTACCGTGTGTTCCGTTTGTGCGCGGGACCCGAGTGGGCATGTACGCATTTGTTCCGGTAGGGTGGATTAGTTCCGCTGACGGGCGGTGCCCTCGCCGTTGCCTCGCCGTCCCCGCGCGCGCATGCGCAATCGGATCCCGGTTCACACCGTTAGCTAAAACAGTTCATTGCCGAGGCAGGACCCCCGGGATGCACTACTACTACTGGTAGTCGCGCTTGCGCTCGGCGATACCGCCAACGAATATCTTCCATCACCCAGCTGCACATCCACTCAGATTAAGTGGGACCAACCATAGTGCCTCTCATCGCGCCGTCCTCTCCGCCCCCACCGGCCCCCTGCCCGCCACCCAACCTGCTCGGCCTCGCCTCTTTAATAACTCACCGACAGTGACGTCAATCTACGTCGCAGGTCGCGATCACGTTGCGAACATCAATGCCACCGGCTTCTACTAGACTAACACGCTTTTACTGGACAAGCATGCAATTGGCGACAGTGGCTACCCGCCACCAGAAATCCGTAGTGCCACATATATCTCCCCCGAGCCGACACAAACAACGGCCCTGAAGGGCATATAGGGGAGCAAATCTTCGACTCACTTACTGGCGCGCGTGAAACTGGCCTAGTTACCTCCCACCTGTAGGCCTGCCCAACCTCGTATGGTAGGGCCTGCCAGGAAAGCCCAAGTTCGCTCAATCTCCAACTATATTCCCCAGCTTCAGCAGCCAAACTCAGCTTCGGCTGGGGCAGCGTGCGGACAATTCGAAGTCTCTGCTCATTTTCTTTGGCGCTCAGTGAGCT
Source organism: Haemaphysalis longicornis (assembly GCA_013339765.2). Lineage (NCBI taxonomy): Eukaryota > Metazoa > Arthropoda > Arachnida > Ixodida > Ixodidae > Haemaphysalis > Haemaphysalis longicornis. The sequence goes on along the minus strand of CM023458.1, from coordinate 102,615,881 downwards.
CTATTCAGTCGTCTATCTCTCTCATCTCTCTATCTCTCTCTCTCTCTCTCTCTCTCTCTCTCTCTCTCTCTCTCTCTCCAACGTTCTTCCTCTCTCTACATTTCTCCGGCAACAAGGTCATCCTGGACAAATGCACTACGTTCTCGTCTTGTTCACTTTGCTTTTGCACTTCTGAAGCACTAGTCGTAAGTGCGAGGGCGAATTGTAGAACGTGGAAAATAAACAAAGGTTCTTCGAGCGATTTGGCCCCAACCCCCTTGACTGTTACGGCCCTCCTCTTTTCTTTTCTTAAACAAACCTTGCATTACCAATTTTAGGCTGAGGCGTTCGAAACTAAAGTGGCAAGCCCTAGGGGCACAACGGCGGATCTAGCAGAACCTTTCCCAAGCGCCGGACACCGAGGGCCGGGAGTTGTACTCGCTTTTATCGTTGGGTTTCGAACCAGCCACCTCCCGATGCTGGCTTTCTTCTTACGAGCTTTGGGAGAAAGCTCCAACCAGCTCCGACTTCAACGATCAGCGCCTGAAGAGCTTTTGAAAAGCTCAAGCCGTCTTGGAACTCCTCCCCATCGCTTTCCGCAATAAACATATTTTCTCTCTCTCTCAAGTCACTAGGCCACGGCTGCGGCGAGGGAAACGGCGCTAAAATATTGTTTTATATCCACCGGTCGAGGTCTGCCTCGAAAATTGCTTGTTGTTCATTTATGAACTGTAGATACGTTCATAAAAAATGCAGTTGCTGTTTTAAACGCTGGCACATACGAAAGTTACAGCCCGCCCAGAAGAATGGGCGGATTGTGCTATAGTTTCGAATTCGATACGCGGAAAAAAACCCACATTTCACGTTCATGATGGACTGGTGATAAAGCCCCGCCGTACTGTTGCCGTCCCCCGCTCAGGGGCCATGCATGGACGTGATGGAGGGTATTTAGCGACAAACAACTCAGAAACGAATTTGTGGCGGCAAATTCCAAAAACGTCTTCGCCTTTCGTCCAAGTTGAACATATCGTTCCTTACAGTCGAAGTGCCCAACCAAACGACGACAATCGCGTACACTAAAAAACAATAAACAAGAAAAGTTCTCAGGCGAAGAAATCTTATAAAGGTCGAACTTTGAAAGGGAAGTTGTAAAGCCAGCATTGTTTCCTGTTGGTGATGATGTCCTAGCATAGCGCAGGCCGACGTTATTTTTCGGCTTTCAAAAACTCCCAAACCAAAAGCGACATCCAGTCCACACGCTAATATGACGCCATATCCAAGATATAGCTGCCATCTCTCAGTAAGCTTACATCTGCACTGCACTTGCTCAGTAAGCAGCGCAAATAGGGCCGTAAACCCTGTACTGCAAGGCTTAACGACTGGAACGAACGGCGAAGTTCAGTACCGCTTGAACTGTTTAACGCAGTGCAGATCAGGTGACGGTTTACTACACGTTAAGCAGTTCATCGCCAGGAATAGTCACCCATACCACCGCCTATCCTACACAGTGGTTCACGCTAACGTTGACCGCTCCGAATGGGACTGTTGCGCAACCGTAATATTTACGCCCCTGCCGTGAACCCAGACTCCCAACCGGATTGCTTTCAGCTTCTTCCCGGCGACTTTTTGTGCCTGCTCCACTGGCATCGGGAACCCTGTAGCCAGATCCCACCGGGCTATGTATTACCGGTAGTCGCGTTGGCATACGGAGACAGTCAACGGAAATCTTCCATCCCGCTGCGCAAGCCCTCATCCACTGAGATTCAGCGGAGCCAGTTCATACGTGCCACTTCATCGCAACGTCCCGCCCCTACCATCCTTCACCCCAACTCGGTCCCTAGACTATACTCTAGGGACCGTTTCTTGGGACCCTACCCCATTCCAGGGACCGTACCCCTACCCCGCCGGGGCCCCGCCCTTCAGTGACGTCAGCCCTAGCGCCCGCACCAATGTCGTCTGCATTCCGGGACATCCGGGCGTACCGGATTAATGGGGTGGCGCACCAACTGGCACCTTGTCTCTCCCTCATAGTCAAATACGTATAACCTTTCTGCGCATCGGTCGGACCCCGAGCCCGTCTACAGTACCACCACATCAGAACACCAAGGCGACACCTACCTGGTTGTCTTTGCCGTGACCCTGAAGTGCGGACACCGGGCAGCCCAGCGAATGCAACCTGCGGCAGGGTTCTTCCTCCTCCAGCGGATTAAAAACTCCTGATACTATGACGCTAACAGCAGCCAACCTGCAAAGCAGGACTGACCTAGCCTAAAAAGACACAGGGTAGAAAATGTACTGGCACACGCAACGCCTAAAACGTTCCACCTGCCGGCATGGAACCTCCTGCGGTCCCCCTTTGCCCCAAATACACTAACTTTACCCAACCCAGCACCCGAAGCTGTGCCCCTAGTGTAACCAGCTAGCCAACCTCCACCATACGGCTGCAGGGTGCGACCAAATTCACAAACCCCCTCTAACAGAGGAGCAGGGGAGTGAGACACTGTCTAGCGCCCACTACGACGAGAAGTGCCGAACAATCGCCAGAGCAGCCACCGGTGCCCTGGAGACTGGAACCCTGGAAAGGGGCCACCCACCACGTCGTAATAGACAACCAATATATGAAAGTTAATTGGCGTATTCACAATTGGCGGGGATAAATTGGTCGCAGTGAGCACATGATCGGGATAATTGGAGATTAATGGGAGAGGCCTTTGCCCTGCAGTGGGCGTAGATAGCTGATGATGATGGTGATGATTATGATGATGATATGAAAGTTATTTTTTCTCTCTTTCCCCCTTTCATCCTGTCACTGTAACTAACTTTCCCCCTCTCAAAACGCAGCAGGTCTTCGTATCAGGAAGTTTGAGACTGCAAGAACGTCTACAGCACAAGCCCGCTAATGGTCTCGTCTAGCACGGTACGTACTTACGTACTGCTTTCTAAGTGTGAAGCAAAGTTTAGAAATTTAGCAGAAAAAAAATGAGCGAAGGTTCTGAGAGCGAGTGTAAAAAATTCCCAAGAGAGAGAGAGAGAGAGAACAGAAAGAATATTCCAGAAGCCGCTGGGTTCTGGCAGTGTCTTTGGCCTCAGAGTTGATCCTCCTGGTTAGACCTACGCAGTGCGGTTTCCCAATGCTCACTGTTGATAAAGCGAGGCCTTCTATGCCTCACAAATGGCTTTGACGTCCGAGTAAAACACACTGCAGGAAAGCCACCCTTACGCAATGGGCTTCAAATGACACATCAATCGTACACCACATAATATGACAATGGGATGTCTTCGCACACTTAACGGACCTCTCGTAATACGAAAAATATAGTTTGGCAGTACACACGGTTAGCGGTAATAATTATGAAATGCATTCTCTAAGCAGTGTTGGCTTTGGCTTTGGACTTCGGTGGTGTAGAAGGTTGTACGTTAGCTTTGGGGCTTGGCTGAGTACTTTGGCTCTGGACTTTGGGAAAGTGGTTTTTGCACTTCAGCTGTGACTCAGGCAGCACAGGGGAAAGATTCGCGTTTTACCCATCTTTCTCTTAATTAAGAAATCGTATTTTTTTTTTTTTTTTCAATTTCGCGACCTAGTGTGGCCGCTTACGGACATTGCCATTGCGTGTGCACAAAATCCGCTTGTTCACGGCACCTGCGAAAAAAAAAAAAAAAACCTCGCTCGATAGCGAACGCAAAAAGCATACTCAGAACAAAAAAAAAGGCTCTGCGAGCGATTCGGCCGCAACCTCCGCCACTGTTAACGGCCGCGCTCTTTTTTTTTTCTTCTGATCTTCTTGTTGGGCTTCGTGAAACACATAACACCCGGGGGTCAAAGGCCACCCGTCAAAGGATCCGCCCTTACAGGCTAACTCGTTCGAAACTAAAGGCCCGGTAGGGCCGAAGGGCGGAGTTTGCAGAGCCTTTCCCAAGCGTTCCACCCCTGGAAAAGCCCGGGCACCGAAGGCCGGGGGGACGCTTGTACCCCATTGACGGTGGGTGTCCGGCGGTGGGTTTCGAACCTTGGCCACCTCCCGAAGCCGAGGCGGGTGCCCCAGATCACTAGGCCACGGCTACGGTGAGGGCACCGGTCGTTTAAACATTGTCTTTTATATGCACCAATTAAGGTTTGGCTTCTGTAACTGCTTGACGCTTACAGTTATAGTTGATTCGTTCCTAAGAAAATAGTGTTGTTTTATTTGTCAGATCTGCGCTCGCACAAACGAAGATTGAGGCCGCCCAGGGTAATGGGAGGGATGGGGAAGGGGGCGCTAGTTTCGACTTTGACAATACGACTTCCCCGGAAATTTCGCGTGGACATCTTCTTCCGTGCACGTGCATCATTCGCTCGTGGCGAGCTGGTGCGGTGACAAGCAGAACAGCCAATCAGGAACAAAGTTGTTCAATGGCGGCAATTAAATTCCCAAGAAGCATGAAGGAAGGAAAAGCTTAGGAGAGGCCCTGTCGTCACTTCTACAGCAGCCGGAACCGCCATATTGGTCAGCCGCCCTTTTATGCTTGTATTTTGCGCGGAAGCGCTACCTCCTCCGCCGTCGCTCGCTCCACTATCGTCTGCTTCGTCTTTGCCTGCCGACCATTGGCTACCGGCTGGGCCGCGCAGTGACGTCATGTCTCGGTGGGCCCGCCTTCGGCGCTGTTGATAGGACGCGGTTGCCGTCGGCCTACGACGGCCGTGAAAAAATACGTAACTTCTTCCACATTCCTCTCAATAAGCCGGTGGCTAGAGGGGCCTATCCTGAGCTTTCTTTACTCCATGCCAAGAAGCCTCCTGGCTTCGGTCCAAGTCGAAAGTGACATACTCAGCTAAACAACCATAATGGTGTTTACCGAAACAAATAAACAAAAGAGGTCTACGACGAAGGAATGTGATATAGGGCGAAAGTCCAGGGGCGGAATTCTGAGTTGCGTCCGTTTCGAAAATGTGCATTTTGCCTTCTTTTCAGTCGTGGCGTAGTAGCTCTTGCGAGGCCTCTGACAAATGTATGCGCTGCGTCCAGGGGTTTATCCAGAATTTCGATTTTGTGGGGGCGTCGAAATCCTCCTAGGGAGGCCTGTTGGAGGCCTGTTGGGAGGGGGGTATAAATCCTTGAGCGGGATGCGTGCGCTGTGAAATCTTTTTTTTATGGGGGGGGGGGGGGGGCGTCAAAATTCTTCGGAGGTGGGGGGGGGTGTTGTTAGGGGGTTTTGGGGGGTGGGTGTAAATCCCTGGCTGCGTCGCATTCGGTCGCCTGCTTTCAGCCAATCGGGGTTCGCTAGAAACGGACACTTTGAAATGGACAAAACAGAGAATTCTGCGTCGGAAGAGGTGTAAAGTCAACTTTATCTTCTAGTGATGGTGATGATGATGCTGGAGACGGCCGCGCGTATTAATTAAGCTGCACAGGACGACACCCTGTCGAAGTCACGACCGGGCTAGAGCGGCGGCGTGCGCGCGTTGGTACACAGCTCGCGCCGCCGCTCTAGCCCGGCCGTGTCGAACTATTGAATCATGTCCTTATCTCTTGACGTAAGCAGACCCTGCTACGGCCCTCCTTCAATGAAATAATCACTCATCATCATCATCATCATGGTGGCGGTTCCATAAAGGTGTTTACCCACTAAAGAGGAATCGGCCGAAACTATCGAGTTTTAAAGACGTAATAGGAACACTGGTCGGTATACGCTAGCTGACTAATGTCATACCCATGGGGGAAAAAACGTAAGCAAGCAAACGTAACTCAATTTCCCTCAGGTGGCACTGTTCTAGGTGCGTAATTATTGGCGACGATGCATTTTTGCAGGCGTCACACACTTGCAATCCTTAAAGGCATTGGCGGATCCAGGTTCACTCGAGGGGACCACTCAGGTAGAATTGATGACCCCTTGTGTTTTTGCTTTCCCGAGGTGAATAAATAAGGCCTGCTCATCAAAATCTCTTGAAGGACACCTCCCTCTCAAAAAAGCTATCCGCCCGTGCTTAAAGGTGAGGGTTCACTCGAGGGGTGGTATAACCCAAGCCTGCAAAATCTCTTGAAGGACACAACTAAGAGAACAGCAGCGATTGGCAACGAACCCATGTGCAGCAATTTTTAACCATAGGTCAGAATACTAGGAGGAGGAGAAGGAAGCTCAGAATACTGATTTGCACTTCAACTAATGAGTGAGTATGATACTCAGTGCAGGCGCTGGCTAAAGACGGGACACTGGGTGGAGGCAAGCTGGCCTTAATGATGCATGCAGATGATTGATCATGGGTACGTACTTCCTCACAAGTGCTGCCGGGTCATCAGTATGTACTTGATTCCTTCCTCATGCGTACTCGTATATACTCACATATACGTCAAAGTATACCTTTCCTCGTGAGTATTTATGCAAATACTCTTCGGTGTGCACTCGTGTCGTGAGTACACTCATATGGGAGGCCGTATCAAAAATACCAGTACGTATTCATGCATACGTTCTCCCATATGAGTATTTATGTGCTCATGAGTACATACCCACGAGTACAAATGTACTCACAATAAAGCAGTCTTGGTCAAGTGTCCCCAAGCCATGCCAGAAGTTTTCAGAGCGTTAGAGCTGAGAGGCCCTTGGGTTGCCTGACTCGTTCAGGCCCGTAGGTCCCGGCTCGGCATGGTGTCGTACTTGAGAGAGATGACGGTTTCGGAGGAAACTGTAGAGTAGATATTATCATGCTGATAGTCGAGACAGGAGTAACACACATACAGCCGGCTAAATAGAGTTCATATTCCCCAGATCCCAGGATAGGGAATTAAGCACCGCCAAAGTTGTCCAGTCAGATGGGAAGTTGACGAACCACCTAGTAGTAGTAGTATGACACTTGAGCTACGGCCCACGACATGAAGCGGGGCTGATGCACTCATACACAGTGAACTATAATAACTCAGGCCACTTGGTCGACGGCAAGGGAGAACGTCCTCGTCACGTCGTCGAACCCCGTTGCGTCTTGTGCCGGAGTTGCACCGCTACGAGCAAGCCTACATATCGGAGGCCCGTGAGATCGGAATGTTAACCCGTTTCCCAGCAGGTGAAGATGTGAGACCGCGTACTCCCGCCGACGGTCGGAAACCGAAGATCTTTGCCACTTGACACCGCAGTTGCCTTTCAGTAGGCTCTTTTATCGCCCAGGTAAGGAGGACAGGAGCGGCCTGCAGCGTCCGGTGAACCGAGGGTAGACTGTCACTTGATACTGCCTCCGCCGTCGTTGGCGCCAGCGGTTCTTGCCGCCTCTGGTTGTCTCATCCACGTACAGTCGGCCAAATCTTCAACTAGCGTGCGCGAGCTGCGAATTTGCAGTCTTATGACGCTCTTGAAGGAACAGCCTAGCAGAGGCCTGTTTGCATCTTGTCTTCCGAACTGTTTGGAACTCGACCTGTTTGCAACTTGGCTTCCGTCATACGCCGGTGACGCATGAAAAGTCGCCGCTCCCGAACGCTAGTTAAAGATTTGGCCGACTGTACACCTTGGTAGATAGCTTGCGAGTAATTTTTCCCAGGCCCATCATGGCCGACCTTAACAAGGGCAACTCTCAAGTACGATCAATTTTTTTTACTAATTACAATGAAGGACGCATCCACCAACATTTTTTAAGCATTGTATAAAATTATTTGTACAAAACAATTTGTTTTAGGCCAAGACTACACACTTTTAAGCGTGTATTCACTCAAAATTACTTATTAGGTAGAATCGAAAGTAAGTATTTGCGAGTCTATTGTCACGTGTTTAACACCGGTGTCAAGAAGGAAACAGTGCAGTAACCAGCGTCTGGCGCGCGAAAAATACGGAGCGGGGATGTGCAATGACAAAAGGGCATTACGAGCGTTCTTTATTTTGTTGTTATCATCATTGGGAGATTGACCGCTGGCTTCTGGTAACGAATGCTCGAGTTCTTTGGCAACAGCTTCGGCAGCTTTACCCATCTAGTCGCCTTCAAAGGTCAACTTAGCCCCAACCACAAAAACCTTCAACCACAAAAACCCTCTGTCAAGGCATTAAAGGGACCCTGCAACACTTTCGATAAGCGCTTTCACTCTTTCCTTCGCGTCTGGAACCACTGCGAAAGTGCCAGCACGGAGCGGCACTGCGTGATTTGCTCGTCGCATCAGATACGCCTTCCATTTCTGCCGCTTTTGTGGCTTTTTTTTTAAGTTGCTATCCAAAAGCGTTCATTGCTGCAAGTGAAGGAAAACCGGCCAACAGCTGCTACATGGCTTTAGTGACGTAATTCGAGCCGTCGAAGAACGTCAAGACCGGGAAACAGAGAAAAATATTTTGAGCGAGTTTACAATTAAGTTATCTGATGGTCATAGAGCAGTAAGTTTTGACTGGGGTACTTTGCGACCCCCTAATCTAAGTACTGGGGTTGTTGAGTGACTACGTTCTGCAAGCATTTAAGATTTAAAAAAAGCTGAAAAAAGTGTTGCAGGGTCCCTTTAAAGCAACGGCAAGATAGCGAAATAAATTAATTGCGCTAAAAAGGGGGATACGGATTAAGTGAGGACAGACACACACGGCGCCGTGTGTGTCTGTCCTCACTTCGTCCGTGTCCCCCTTTTTAGCGCAATTAATTCATTTAGCAATGGAGTACCAACGTGCCCAGGACGCTACTGTAGAATCTTTTTGAGATCCCAGCTCCATCGCCACCGACCGCCATCAACCTGCTGCGGCCAGCTAGCCTGATCGACCCAATGGCCTTCGGCCAATCCCCCTTGGCTGGCAGCATCATCGTCTCGGGCCGCATGAGCGCACGCATCGCTTCTTTTTCTTCTCTTCCCTTCGACGTCCCATTAAGGACAGATCTCGATGGTCACTTCTCTCTCCCCTTGACGCTCGAGTCTCGTCCTTGGGGGTCGACGGTTCCCACAGCTACCCTTATTGGCAAGATAGCAAAGACATCTAATAACTTTTAGCCTCTGCGCGTGTACAGTTATGATTTCTTGGGTATTGGCACGCAGTCAATGGTTGAGTTTGCTACTGCTCATGGTCCGCCGTCATGCCGTCTATGTCTGTGTACGTCTGATGGTCCTAACCACGGAGCTTTATCTTACTCCGTGGTCCTCTGCCCAGCTTTTTATTTATTTATTTATTTATTTATTTATTTATTTATTTATTTATTTATTTATTTATTTATTTATTTATTTATTTATTTATTTATTTATTTATTTATTTATTTATTTATTTATTTATTTATTTATTTATTTATTTATTTATTTATTTCAGATACTGTTAGCCATAGAGTTAATACTCTGTTAGCCCTTACGGGCTGTTACAGGAGTGGGCAAGTACATCATAAACAACACTCACACGCACAAATACTGCTCAGGTCACAGTGCAAACGAAGGACAAGAAAAGAACTCACATTATTTTAGAAATATTTCCAAGTGTTTCACAAAGCTATCAGTGGTATTTGGTTCCACAAACACTCGCGGGTCAAGGTTATTCCAGTCTACAATAGTTTTGACAAGAAAGGAATGCTTAAAAATATCAACCCATGGAGAATAAGGCAAAACAGCATACGGGTGATTGATGCGAGGAGAGACTCGTGTGGGAATTTGCAGATATAACTCAGGACGTAAGTTTAGTTTGCCGTTGTACAGTTCGTGAAAGAATTAAGTCTTGCCATTTTTCCATGCGAGGTCAGTAACGGAAGTTCTGCCTTGGCAAGTAGGGCTGTCACCGACTGATTTCTGCGATATTCTGCATAAATAAACCTGGCAGCTATTCTTTGAACTCGCTCAAAGCTTATTTATTTGATACTGCTGATACGGGTCCCAAATTATACTTCCATATTCGAGAGTTGGCCGCATGAACGTTTTGTATGCCATCAGCTTAACCTCCGCAGTTGCATCTCTGAGCCTTCATCTCAGAAAACCTAGCTTTGTTTGGGCAGTACCACATATATTATCAATATGTTCATTCCAATTCAAATTTGCAGCAATTGTAAGACCAAGGTATTTTAGCTTACTCGTTCGCTTAATATCTGTATCATTCATGGAATAATTAAAATTCAAAGGGGACTTCTGTGTAACTGTTATACAAGCACTTTTTCCATAATTTATCTGCATATTTCACTGCACACACCATCATGCACAACTTCCAAAGAATCATTCAACAGTTCCTGATCCCGAACGCTCCTTACGCGACAAAACAGCAAACAGTCGTCTGCGAATAATCTCACTTCAATAGATGAATGCACAGAGTTCGCGATGTCGTTGACATACAAAAGAAATAAAATAGGCCTCAAAACAGACCCTTGAGGTACTCCGAATGTTACGGGTAAACTGGATGACCGTTCGCCAGCAATTTCAACAAACTGTTGCCTGTTATGTAAGTAGGCCTGAATCCAACGAATAATCCCCGAATTAATACCGAAATCATACGACTTATTAATAAGTTTCACATGGCAAACTCTGTCAAAAGCTTTCGAAAGATCAATCGAAACTGCGTCAATCTGCTCTTTCGAGTTGATGGCTTCGGCGAAGCCATGCGAAATTTCAAATAATTGTGTTACAGTTGAGACCCGCCTGTGAAATCCATGCTGTTTCGAATAAAAAGGTTGTTTTCAGTGTATTCGACTAAATATTTCTGATTATGTGCTCTAACATTTTGCATACTGCACACGTAATCGGAATTGGGCGGTAATTTTCCACATGCAGTCGGCCTCCTGTTTTAAATATCGGCACGATTCTCGCCAGAAGCCATTCACTCGGCACAACGGCTTTATGCAACGACACGTTGAAAATTCTAACAAGAAAATATGACACCCATTCACAATATCACTTCAGAAATGCATTTGGTATCATATCAGGCCCGCATGATTTCTTTACATCCAAGTTTACCGGCAACGCAAGCACACCTTCTTGCGACACAACAGCACTATCACTTAAATCCCCGGTTTGCTCTTCCGAAAAATTCGTAGTCGTCTGCGCAGTGAAAACGGACCCCAAAAAATTGTTGAAAGCCTGCGCAATGTCCTTCAGCTGACTACAAATGTTCCCATTCACTAAAACTGCGTTTACAGTCAAACCCGGCTATAACGAACCCGGATAGAGAGAATTATGGTATATATCGAACAAAAATAATTCAGTTACGGAAATACATGGGAAACATATTCCTTATAACGAAGTTCACATCCGATATATCGAACTCTGGGCGCCTAGAATGGCCGCCGAAATGCATGATCTCGGAGTGGCGATTGAGATGTGGATTGGCCGCGACCACGGAGCAAGAGCCGCGACTGAGACATTGCGCCTCGCACGGAGCGACGTGACGCCCGATACTTTCCGTAACTGTTTCCGACGCGGGGGACTCGCGACGGAACCCGCCCAGTCAGCGAGTCCGGACCAAGACAGCAGCATCGGTGAACTGTGGGAAGAGCTCGCCAGCGTTCCCGATGATGTCGCGAGTGAAATCCGTCCGACGCTTATAATGAAGCGCTTTCGGCAGTCGATGTGCTCCGCCGAAGCTTCTTAGGTTTTGGAGGACGCGGACTCCAACAGGTGCAAACAATGTTTCGTGTAGAGCATGCTATGCTAGTTGAAGCCGCCAAAACGAAAGTGAAAACAAAAATCTCCGCTTTTTTTTTTTTTTGCAACGTGGGCAGTTAAGGCGGAAAGTAGCTTTATTACTTGCAATAAATGGATTATTTTGGTATGGTAATGGCTACTGTACTGTGTTCGTTTCTGCATACGCGGATGGCGGAGTTGGTGAGGGGGGGGGGCTCTCGCGGATTGCGAACTCGTAACAATAAGCTCGTTATAGGCGGGTTCGGCTATTTCGAACTATTGGATATATCGAACTAATTGCGGTGCATATTACAGTTCCCTATAAACGGGTTTGACTGTATTGAGGGTTTATTACCAGATAGGTACCGCCAAAATTTCTGAGGCGAATCTTTCATATATTTGGTCAATGTATTACGGAAGAATTGAGTTTTAGCCTCCTTCAACTCTTTTCGCACTATAGCACTAAGCTCTGCTATCGACGTGCGATTTTTCGTAGGTTTTTTTCGCGCGCGCTTAGCCTTCTTTTTATATGGATAAGATTTCGCGTTATCCAGAGGTTGGCTTTTTTAACACGCTTACGTTTTAGGGGCACAAATCGGGAAAGGCCGTGGCCAACGACAGATTTGAAGTACGCCCAGAGCGAATTTACATCCTCTTCCTGCGGCATTCTGTCAAGAGCCAATTCAAGGTAATCGAGGATTGATATGTCATCGGCATTTTCGAAATCATAAACGTTCACAGTTGGAGTTTTGACTTTGTTTATTTTATGTTTAATTCTGAGACTAGCTACTACAACTTTATAATCAGAAATTCCGTCTTTGATATCGACTTCATACCCGAACGTTTCATCTGATAAGAATAATAAGTCAAGGGTAGTCTGGCATTGTCCCTGTATTCGTGCCGGCCCGTTTACAACTTGAATTAGGCTATGTTTGGCCATTATCTCTAGCATAGTGTCAGCGTGCGTCCGTTCTGCGGGCCCCGCAATCGTAGCATCCCAGTTTACATCAGATATATTAAAGTCCCCGGTAAGAATAATTCTGCTTCTGTCATTAGTTAGCTGTGATAAGTGGTCATCTAGCTGAGTAAGAAAATCTATGGGACTTCCGGGGGCCCGATACACTACTCCAGTTACTAAGATAACATCGCCCACAAAAAGCTTGTACCACATACTTTAATGCGTGTCGATTAACGGCAAGGGCTCGTATGTGAGCAGTGCCACACCCCACCCCTCGCCGCTCGGTCTTTAAGAAGAACGTTAAACGATTTAGGGAAAACCTCACTGCTTTTATTTAGCCAGGTTTCTGACACCGCAATCAAGTGTGGGTCATGTAGCAAACATAAGCATTCAAGCCGTTCGGTTTTATTAACAACGCTTCGGGCATTTACATTGATTATCCTTAGTTCAGATGGTTTTGAGTGTCAATCGTGACGACCAGATTTACTAGGGGCAGCGCCTGGTGAGGTGGAAGTTGTACACGAAGATTAGACTGAATGTCCCACGTGTAGTAATGATCGTTGATGAACAGCTTATCGTTAATGAGTCAAACTTTCGCGCCGTTTTGCTTGTCAGTTTGGGCGGAGAGCCAAAGAAGCTTCCTTTTCTTCAGTGATTCTTGCGAGTAATCATCCGATATACTTATATACGTTCCCTTCGGCTTCTTACAATTCTTAAAGACTTCCACCTTTTCGTTGAAATTAAAAAATCGCAAGATCACAGGTCGTTCTCGATCTGCGAGCATTTTGCCCAGCCTATGTATACGTTCCACTGACGAAAACTGGACGCCAAGGCGATCAGAAAATACAGCTTTAAGTACCTTCTGTTCAATGGCCTCTCTAGTTTCATCTGCGCTCTCTGGAATGCCAAAAACTATTAGATTGTTTCTTCTAGCTCTATCCTCCGTTTCAGTCAACCTGTCTTGCTGACGCTGAACTACATTCTCAAGGTTTCGCACAGTGCCCTCTAAGGAAACCAACTTAGCGGAGTGGTCAGAGATCAAAGCCAATTTTTCTTCGATATCGCCAAGTCTCTTTTCTATGGTGGTTTGTTTTGCTAGAATTGATTCAAGTAATTCTTCTACCGTGGGATCAGGATTGGTCTCGATGTCCCCAGAAAGCAAAATTGCAAAACCAGACCACAGCATACTCAAAAGTTCTGAACAGCCTTTTGGGAGCGGCAGCACGATAAGACAAGGGCAGTTCGAACGAAACTGCGAGGTAGGCGAGTAAAAACCGACCTGCAAAGCGATCCAAGCATGGTTAGGTGACATTGTTGCGTCCGTGCCGCCACTCCCACTGAAGGCGCTCCCGTCCAAGAAGGGCTTTATATGCCGTGAGTCTGCTGGTGACGTGGATCCCCTTGAAGGAGTCCATTGGTCGGTTCCGATAGCGCCACCCATTTCAACCCACGATAACGACGGCAGCAATCCAGGGCCCCTGATTGATAGCGCGTAGCTTGCAGAAAGTGGCAAAACCTGCGAAAGTGATCCAGGCATGGTTAGGCGACATTGTTGCGTCCGTGCCGCCACTCCCACTGTAGTAATTAGGTGCATAGTCACGGCAATTGAATTCTCCACCATCAAGTGCGTTTACTACTGATATGCTGCCAGGGAAAGGCCATAGGAGTTTCCGAACAGTGTTTTTGATGAATAGTCATTTCTTAGGTGGCTTAGGGTGCCTCGACTCACGTGCGCCGCCGTACGGCGGCGCCGGCATCGAGGCTGCCTAGGCGATGATGATGATTAGGGGCTCTCCCTTTGAATCGGGGCGTCGGTTGTCAGCAACTGACTTGCCTGTTTTATTCCAGGCTGATGAAAGCGCACACCCTAGTGGCGTCCCCAAAGACGTCAACAAAACACTATAGGGGCGGCATTCTGGAGTTTGTCGTCCGTTTCATCGTAACGTACACCCGGTTTAGGTTGGCTTTGGGTGAATTTTGACGCAATTAACTTTTTCTGTAAACACATTGTAAGCAACTAAACCTTTTTTAAACTACCTTGTATGTGCTTATTTGGTCATATTTTGAAAATCTAAACATGATAATATTTTTGTATGATGCAGCTGAAAATTTTCACCACAAGGCGACAAATGTCGAAAGATGGCAGTGTAAACTGCCATGGCTTCTCAGTTTTTAGGAGCGAAGCACCTTAGGGGCTCGGGCTGTCTGCGTCTCCTGTAGCCACGGTACTAAAGCACCGGGACACTCATTCTCCAATGCCTCGCGCTAGAACGCTCGTGCTTCAAAGACACGAGACCTTTACAGCCAAGCTGTATACCTCTACACCCAGCGGTGTCATCTCCATGGGCAAAATTACGGCCAGTCTGGTTCAACGCAAGAGAGGGCGCCACTGCCTCAGCAAGCGCGCGATTGCTCCTCTCCCACCGGCGCTTCTCCGGCGCCGAGTCAGCATGCGCCGTGTGGCAAGAGAGAGAGACTTACAATATTTGAATACACTTATACACTGCATGCTTCGCTCCTCCCCAGGTGTCACGTTAGTGGATATGGCCCGGGATTTTTCACGCTTGAACCACCATTTTTATGTCGGTGACAATGACTGTGCATTAAGATAGTAACCAGTTACGTATGTCGGCATCGACGCACTTGCGGCATGCTGGCGCGAGCCTCGAATGGTTCGTTACGGCATTGGTATTTCTGTAGTACTCTGCGAGTGGAAAAATGTGTGTGTGGTCGGGATTTTCGTTCCTTAACTACGTGTCTGCTTCGCGTCATGTGTACGAACGTTGAGCTGATATGCGTATCCGTGAAAAACCAATAAACGTTTATAAATTCCATGCTGATTGCTTGTGAAATCTTGGTAGTCTGTTTGACAGCTTATCAAGCTCGCAGGCGATCGTTTATTTCACTCTGATAATGGAAATGGCGTAGACGCACCGGTTCACGGAGGGCTGCGACAGCGATATCGCTTCTTCGTTACCGACCGCTGACTGAAAGACACCGGTAGCGAAGTAACGAAGTGCGCACATCACTTCGTCCCGACACCGAGCCCACGGTGCCGCCGGCCAAGTTCGTCTCGCTACTCGTCGCACAGCCACCGCACAGGCCTTCCGCGAGGGGGCATGCCTCTGCAGGCATTTCGAACGGGACAACATTACCTATTGACCTCCTGTTCCAACTTCCACCAGCGATCCAGCAAGTGGGATGAAAAATCGTCTGCTACAAATCGTCTGCTCCTAGGAGCCGCGGCTCAACGCTGTAGTTCCGCCGTGTCTGCGTCACACTCGGTTGTTAGTTTTTAGCCAATCAGGGCTCGTTCAAAAAGGATACTTTTGAAACGGACACAAAACGAACAAAAACTTAAATACCGCGCGCGCCGCTGCTTCAGCAACATTCGGCGTGCGCTCCCGCGCGCTGCGGTTCGCGCTCGCGTGTTCGAAAAATGAAAAACACTCAGAACAGTTTGGCACTTCCAACGACTTTTACCGCACGCAAGCGACATATGAAGATGCCGGGACATCAACCGCGAGTTGCGTCGACTGCACAGCTCGGGCTGTATCCGCATGCGCGATGTGAGGAGGTGATCGAGGCGATGCCGGGGATTTTTTTATGCGGCCCACCCACAATATGCGAGGAAATTTGGCCTGGTGAGCACTTTGAGCCGAAACGCACTAGAATAATTTCCCATTATTATTTCCTAAGTTGAAGCTCGCGCGCCGCAGAGAAGCTTGGCGAACTGACGCGCGCGCCCCGTGCGCGCCAGGGTCTGACTAGAACAGGCTAGCAATAGAATAGAATAGAAAATCCTTCCTGGCCGCTGTGTGGGGTGCTTTGAGTTCATACGGACCATGGCCTCGACGCCTTATCGGCATTTTATCGCTTTGTTTAAGAACAGCAAAAAGGGTGTTTGTTTATTTGTTTTTTTACCACACTCATCTATCCATATATTATGTTACATTGTGCCGGCATCTAGCGGTAGTTAAAAAAAGCTATGCGGATGCTCTGCGGCTGAGGTTTTATATTGTAGGTAATTTTATAGCTGTATAAGCATTTGTTTGCACTGAAATCGTTGTGTTATTTTATTTAAAGCTCTCACATACTAGCTTACAACCCAAAAACTAGAATTCAAAGAACACGTCATGTGACCTTGTTTGATGGCTGCGAAACAGCGCGGCAGCGGCCATAGCCGAGCAAGTCGACAGCCCGAACGGTCGTGTTCCAAGTTATGTGGTCGTACCAACAGCGCTGAATTTCATCCAAAGGACGTCCGTGTGTGTCGAAGATGTTTTGACTGCTCTCAACGCAGGGAACTCAATGGATACAGCGCCTCCCACCGTCGCCGTTGAGCCACGTAACTTGGGACATTGACTGCGGAAGACCAGCTGTGCCGCTCCCCATCGTCTGACGTTGGCGACCCCCCATTCAATCTCCGGCATGGGATCCCGTGAACAACGCTCAGAGCGACTACGGCGCTCTTGACGTAAGCAGACCGTCGATGGCCCCGCACAATGGAGCTTCGAGTACCTCTAATCGATAGCCACGGGTCCGCGGAAGCCAACCCACCGATAATGAAGATGCAAGACTGGATGATGAGCTCGGGTCGGTTGCCGACTGCATACCGCATCGGCAACTCGACGCTGCGCTGTCAAGTCAACTTCGTGGTCGCCGTCGCCCTGATGGGGATAACGTGCCTGCTCCTAATGTACGCGCTTCTCCCCTGGGGCAAGTACCACATCCTAGAGGACCACATCGACGGCTCGGGCCACGAGCACGGACACCAGCACATCTTGCAGGAGTACCTGCCGTACAACGACACCTACCCGCTCACCAAGCCCGTCGTGTACGGGCGGAAAGTGCGCTACAAGATCGCCTGCATCGCCGACTTGGACACCGACTCCAAGCTGAAAGGCACGTCCAATACGTGGGTGAGCTACCTGAAGGTCGGCTACCTCGTCGTCGACCGGGAAATGAGCGAGATCAACATCGAGTGGGAGGAAGAAATGACGCTGCTCAAGGGACAGTTTTCGATGGGCGGCCGCGGCATGGAGCTGTCCGAACTCGTGGTGTTCAACGGCAAGCTGTACACGATGGACGACCGGACGGGGGTGATTTACGAGATCAGAGGAAAGAAGATGATCCCGTGGGTCATGCTCGCCGACGGCAGCGGAGACGCCACCAAAGGTACGGACATTGTCGTTCTAACCCCTTGGCATGTCATGCATCAATGTCCGCGCGAACCTGGAAAAGCTGACCGTGTACAGCCACAATGACAGATGTGCTGGGGATGATTCTGGAACATTCGAAGATGTGGGTCGAAACCGAGAAAGGCTATTTTGAAAGGATGGAGGCGCTACACCGTGCGTACATCTCGCTCTGTTTAGTCTGTTTAGCACGAGTTTGTCTCATGCGCTGAAGTGAGCCAACCAAATGGTCGAAACTCGAACCGTTTGCGTGGAACATAAACTAAAACCGCACTGCCTGGTGAACCGGAAAGCCTGGCTTTGGGAGGGAAGCATGGATGTTAGAAAAGTTGGCTGAAATTTCACTGACATCCCCTGTGCTCCAGGTGGCAAAATGCTTGCGGCTGAGGCCAAGTTATATTAATGAGTCATTTGGAGACGAATATTTCTTAATAGAGGCATTTCTGTATAAGCAGTAGTGGTATAAACATGTTGCTAGGTGAGGCAGCCAAAATTTACGATTTAAAGAGAATTAAAGAGACGTCATTAAAACAAGAGGCCTTTTTTTATACATCTGGGCCCACCAAGTGGTGGCAGATCGTGTCAAATTTTGGGGGGTTTGCTGTTAAAACCCGGCATTTTCGCACACCTTTAGGTTTTGCAAAGTTTCCGAATAGAAAAATTGGTGAACTTTAGGGGTACGTGAAAGTTTAAATTCTTATATTAAAAATTATGCTCCATTCAGCCATTATCCTTTTGTTCATTTCATGGATTTTTAATGGATTGTTTCAACAGTAGCACCAGTTGTCATGACAAATGTGGCTGAATGCCACTTCATCTGCACGCAGTAGACTCAGCATTGGTGTTATCACAACAGCAGCCAGTAGCCCAGGCACTGACTCAAGGTGGGGTTTTTTTTAACCACCGGGAAAAGCCTCTCCGGGAAATAGTTCAATTGCTGCTCCAAGCTATGTCCGTAATGCAAGGTCGAACTTGGCAATGTTTTTGCTGTGAAACAGAATTTCATGAAGCTTTTCCACTGCAGAGCCCTTACCGAAGTGGCAGATCCAAGGTGCTTGGTGGTGTAGTAAATATTTCCCTTCAAAACTGAAGTTGAAGTGCACAAAGATGTTACACAACCTTCTTTCAGGTTTTGATATGCCCTTCGTCCTGGTTGCTGCATTGCTTGCACCAGAATTCAGCATCTGTAGCAGTGAAACAGCCCCTAAACTTCCAGCTGGCTGCAGCATTTAGCACATATCCGCAGGGGTTGTTAATGCTTGCGGAAACATTAAAAGGCCCATTGAGCGAGAAAGCAGGGATCCGATGTCTGTAGCAGTGAAACATCCTAAACTTCTCATTGGCTCTGGCAACGTCCCATGTAGCAGCTCTGCTTAGGCCGCTCTGTGCTACTGCATATGCCACGCTCCTATCAAAGCACCTTGGTTGTAAGCGATTGCAACCCTGGCAGTTCTGGAAGGTGGCTCTCCATGCCACTACACCACAGATACCCAGCTGCAAAACTCAAAACCCTGCTCGCAGCGCAAATTTCAAAGGAGCTCTCGGCAGTGTTCAATTGGACACTGCTGTTTAGCACAAAAGTAGATGGGACGATCGGTTGTCCTGCCTACTTGTGTTTCATTGTGGTTGTCCTTGGTGCGTGCTATTTTATTTTTAAGCCACAGACCGACTCGCCCAGCGAAGCATTTCTATTGGGCATTAAATGTTTCACATTCACAACACATAAAAAGTGCTTTTTAGGTAGCCTGGGAATTCTTTTCATCTTTGCTGTTTTGTGCTTCCCATGAGAGGACAAAAAAAAGCCGGGCCATCTCCACTAAGGGGAAATGTGGGGAGGGGTGAAGCGTGCAAGGTGTGATAAGTGTTGATGGCGGTTTCAATGGTGTGGTTCAATGTATGATGCAGGTTTCGAAGTTATGATGAAGTGTATGATGTGGTTTTGATGCTGAGCGCTCGGAGTCTTAGACCTTGGCGCGTTGGCGTTTTTGCCCATGGAGGTGAAACCATTGGGAAGTAGTAAATACAGCTTGACTGTGAGTCGCGTGTGTTGAAGCATGAAGCTCTCTAGCTTGAGGCGTTGGGAAACGAGTGTCCCGGTGTTTGAGTACCATGGGACTACATGAGACACTGAAATCCTGAGCCCCTAAAGTGCTTCGCCCCTAAAAGCCCCGAAAAAGGCCTCAGGAACCACGTCTTTTCAGGGGCACTTGTTAGGGGCATATTGACAGCAAAACCTAGTGCACACCGTTCGTCAAAATGTTGAAAATAGTTGTTTTCCATGGCTGCTGATTTCGCTCAAGGCCCAAAAATTGGTCGCAAGGACTCTGAAATTTAAAGGATCGTGATGTCTTCAGTTCATGGAAAATTGGAAGCAGTGAAGTTAAACGGTTTTACAAGTGTATGCCACGCTCTGAAGCGATATCAGGCGCCGTGTGCACGGCAGCTGTCAGAAATCACAAAGCCTTTGTCCCCAGGTTTTCAGAATTGTGCAAGAGCATGTTGCAAATTTGTACGTGACTTTTTAGGGGAAATGTTGGCAACTTTTTGTTCACTGCTGGGTTTGTCAGTTCTCTCATAGCATTGCATTGTCCTTACCTGAACATGTTTCAGCAACAGGCCTAGCAGTGCTGTGTTTGTTATGTCATACTAGGCTGCGCATAAAGAAATTTTAATACGTATCTATTTTCAAGCATTATCATTTTTGTAGCAAAGAAAAAAAGTCTTTCAAAGACTCAGTTGTTTGATCACTTTCAGCACTCATAAATTTGACCTCGTGTGATTCAATTTTATTGCCTAATTCAATAAAATTTAGAGGTGGGGGTTCTAGCCAAGAACCTAAATGATTTTACCAGGATCGCATTAATAGGAGTTGGCTTTATTATGCACAATACATGTATATAAGTATTACAACCTAAAAGGTTACTAAAGGCAAACAGAGTCTTTGTTCTGACTCAAAAATTTCACATTTTGTAGCTTTTCAACATCGTAAAAAGTAGGCTTCTGCTTGGGAGTACAGAAATAAAAAGGGGGTATCTATTCTGTTTTTATTTTTTGTTTTGTTTTTCCTCCCTTGAGGGAGTCTTATATCACAAGTCGTGAGTCAGCGTAGTTGTAATGAGAGCAACACAGCTAAAATTGCTGGGCTTAGGGGGCGGGCAATTGATTGATTAATCTTCCAATTAATTGATTAATGCCTTAGTCGCGATTAATTTTCCTAACCAATTAACGGTTGAAGTCATGGAAGCAAACTGAAACTGAAGGGACGTGTTGAAATTGTGCGCAAGCTTGTCGAGAATCATATTCGTATGATAATTCTTAAATAACCCACCTGACATCACAATTGAAAACAATGCAAGTATGCCAAGAGATGGTGGTGATTAAAACATAAAGCTTATAGCCAAGACATACCACTTAATACAAATTTACACGGTACAACGGCAAGTGAGCACTCGCACCATATGGTTGTTGTATAAACTAGATCTGCTGTAAACAAATCGTGCTTAACTGGCTTCCACTGCAATTACGGCTAGTGCCGCTGTTCTTGATTAGAGAAAAGTATAACCCACCCAATTTGCAACTCTAGTTAAAAAACTTTCTACTCAGGGTGGCGTCAGTGCGCGCCACCAAGTGTCTCGTTCAAAACACCAAGTGTCTTGCCGCATCAGCGTCACGATGATGACATGCTTACCTTATCTGGAATGTCTGTGAACGGGCCGGCGAGCACATTGATCTTGTTGTTGTTATTCTTGTCATTATTATTATTATTATTATTATTATTATTATTATTATTATTATTATATTCTTCTTAAATGATTAATTTTGGTAATTTTTCTTTCTAGACCAGTGCAACTAATTAATTTGATTAAAATTTTTAATCAATGCCCAGCCCTAGCTGGGCATGTTTATTGTACGTTTTTACACCCTTAAATCATGTTCTTCATTGTTTAAGAACCCGCCGCGGTGGCTCAGTGGCTAAGGCGTTGCGCTGCTGCGCACGAGGTCGCGGGTTCGATTCCCGGCCGCGGCGGCCGCTTTTCTGATGGAGGCGAAAAGCAAAAACGTCCGTGTGTACGAGATTTCGGCGCACGTTAAAGATCCCCAGGTGGTCAAAATTAATCCGGAGCCCTCCACTACGGCGCGCCTCATCGCCTGCGTTGCGTCGGCGCGTTAAAACCCTACGATCAATCAAATCATCGTTTAAGAGGCCTCACAAACCCCGCTTAAAAACTTCCGATTTCACGAATCGGAGAACAGATAATGTACTGTGAGAGCACCACCTGTGTTTAAATTCATAATTTTTCATCATAGCACCGTTGTTGCTAAAATGGATGTATTTGCAATTGTTAAACCAATTTTTTTCATGCGTTTAGGGCTCCTTTCAGCACTAACTACTGTGTCAGGCCTCTTCCTTTACGTTTATTCTCAAGTGAGGCTACTGTTCAGGGTACTTGTACCCACACAGTTTCACACTAATATTCACTAGCGGGAAATGTGTCACTGGTGTCTAGGAAAGCCATGCTTCAAAGGTATTGGTGTTTTGTAATGCTAGGAAGTTTTTTTTTTTTTTTTTAATGGCTTATAGCCAGTTAGAAAATTCCCTGTGGCTGCAAAAGTTGTTTTATCAGGGCATAAGATAAGCTCACGAAAGACTTCACCATCAGGAATTGCTTATAAGTTTTATACCACACAAATAAGAACAGAAAATGTTGCCCCTGATGTTGTATTTGTTGTCACAAGCCGCAAGGTTGCGAGCCAGGCCAAGAATGAATGGAATATTATTATTACAGTAATAATATCAACCAGAGGGACACCGCCCATGACCGACTGCAACGGCAGTGGCAGATTTCTCTTTAGTATATATTTATACGAAATTATATGCCTGTATTGGAATATTTAGCGTTTTTGTCAAGAATTACCACTGTGTCCATCGAGGGTTGAGAAAGAACTTTCACTGGGCCCCAATCTTTTTGGAAGGGTTGACACGGCGTCACGTGGGGACGAGACTGTTGGACCTGGAGTCTTTCCTTGCTGGCCGCTACCGATGCTATCAGTAAACTAATTCCCCTCCGGATGTTAGTTGTGGGTGGCGTGCCATTCTCATACAAAAAAAAAGGGTTAGGTTCGGTCTTCTCAATTGGGGAGGATGAGTGACATTGATGAGGAGGTGTTTTGCGACATAGCTGTTGCTGCCTGTTTGGACTGTCCCCATTCCATCAAATTCCCGTAACCTTCCATTTTTGTTTTATCATTTAATATCTAAATGCAAAAACATATAAAGCTTGTACATCTCGGCTTGGTTTAATTCAGTTTACCTCTTAATTTAGCAGATTACAATGGTCTCGCCAGCGTCAAACGATGCTTTGCTGAAACATCGTTTAACCGCACGTCAGTGGGAGCGCTTCATTTTTCTTTTTAATGTAAGAAAGAATGCCACAAAAATATATTCTGTTGGGCTGCAGGCAAAGGATCTGAACAAAGTGCATTACCATTAAAATAAAAAAAAGCCACATATTTAAACCAAGCAAATAGATTCTATGTAGTGATACCAGTTGGTCAGCATGCGCCATTTTGGACTGTTTTTTTTTTTTTTTTTTTTTTGCATTGGGACCTGTACAGAGCAGCTGTGTTAAAAATTTAGCGTAGGCTGAAAGAAAAAGAAAATTTCCTGGAAACATTTCATATCGAAGATTTTATGGGATATTTTCTTTGCCCAGCTGTCGCTGTAAAGCCATCAGAAAGAACGAAAAGAACATTTAGTACAATGACTTGTGTGGGTGACATTCTATCCTAGAGAAAAATAAGTTGCCCCTCCCTACTGGTGTGTTTTTAATTAAAAGGAGAATTAGGGAGAATGAGTGGGTGAGGAAAATGAGTCGGTGATAAAGTCCCTTTGTTGTGTTGTGAGCTAATGTTATTTCAGCTTGAAGCAACTCTGTCTGAATCATTGCAGGTGGCACGAATTGGTCACTTCTGCCATGTCACTGCCATTTGCCACTTGCTTTCAATACTTCATATATAAACAGCCCATGTTTTGGATCGCTTCGAAACTCCACTTAGGTTGATTTACTTGAAATGACATTTGACTCAGCCGTGCGACAAGTATAAGAACCCTCCTCTGCCTTGTGATAAATTTAAAACTGCTGAACAGCAGGCGACGTTCTCTGTGAATGTCAAGTGCTTTTAGGCATTCCAATCTATGCAGCGAAAGAAAATGTCATTTGTTAACGATAGCAGTGGGGGCTGGTAGACTCAACTCGCAGGATTTAAATATGCTGAAATAAATGCGTGCACGTCATGTTTAAATTTTTTACGGCACTGAAAACAGGGCAACCCAACTTTATGTGAAGAAGGGTGTGTCAGTTTCCTCTAAATGGACGTCACCAGCCACGATAAATTGGCATCAAATCAGCATTCATGCAAGCTTGTCGGATCTTGAAGACACTGTAGAAGTGATGCAAGAAGAATTGCTTCTTCTCCGCACTTAAGAGCCACGTGTCAAATTCAAAGTGGGTAGCACAGAGTTTTTATGGTGGACGGGTCGAAGATGAAGCATGTTGGTTTACACGTGATTTGTGGTATGCCTGTTGAGGACAAGATTGCTATTTTCATAAGTGTTGATAAAAAAGAGATCCTTACTTTATTTAAAAATATGGATTTGCAGGCTCCTTGACGTAGCAAAAAGCATTATTCATGGACAAAGTATGCTTTTACAGTGTTCAGGGTCAATACTCAGTGAGTTATTATTAGATGTTGCTATTATTTGCGGGTCACGGGATGCAAATGCGTTCCTGTAACTTGTACTATCTTATGAGGTTGTTCAGTACTCTCATGTTATAGTTGCAAACTGATGACATTAACTGTGAATGTCATTTGCTGTAAGTATCGTTAGATCTCTAGCGAGCCAGACGTGCGAGACTGAAATGAGAAACGAGCAGTTTGTACCAGCGAAAGGATTGAAAGGTGGAAGTGTTGGACGCTGTTCATCCTATTTTGTTGCCTATTCTTGTTCAGGGAAATGTGCTTGGAAGAGCCACTTTTGACGTGCGGCTGATACTCGGTGACTCTTGGTGATGATGTTGATGACAGTTGGTAGTTGAGGATGGTGAAGTGAAAACTATTTATACTGACCTCTGTCTTGTTTCTTGAGGCCCCATGGTGAGGATCATGAAAACATGTTAAGTTGGGCTTGTTTTTCACAGATTTCTTGAATGTGCACCAATTTCAAAACCCGTCTTCAGAATTCGAGCAACAGGAGCCACCCTGCTTCGTTGAAGCTGAGGGAAAAGTTTTTTGGAATGGCACCTAGCGGACAAAAACTGAACTTTGCTTAGCATTTACTCAGTAGCACAACTTGATAAACTAAAGCCTGATTTTCAAATTAGGAAACATTAAATTAGGTACTGTTCACTTATGTTTCCATGGCTTTTTTTTTTATGACTTCAGCAGTAACCACAAGTGGTTGAGTGCCACTTCAGCTTTCTGCCATAGATGGCAAGCTAGTCCATTTGCCCCATGCTTTTCCCTGTTTTCTTGCAGTGGAAGGGTCTCACCGCAAACTAGTTTTTGACACATGGGGCCTATTGGGAGTTGCTCAACTGGTTATACTAAGCAACTCTAGTTTTTTTTTTGTACCAGTATTGGATGCTGCTTTTATTCAGAGATGAGCAGCAGTCTGAAGAGTAGCTTCACAGGCAGCAGACGAGCAGTGACTCTTCATGATGATGATGGTGGTGCTCATCGCGATGTTGACGATGATGCCACGCAGGCTTCAAGAGCGAGTGGGCGACAGTGCGCGAAGGCGTGCTGTATGTGGGTGGCCTGGGCAAGGAGTGGACGGACGGCAAGGGTCGCGTGATCAACCACGACCCCCAGTGGATCAAGGTCGTGACCCCAGGTGGTCGCGTGGAGCACCGCGACTGGCGGGACAACTACCGCAAGCTCTGCGAGTGGGCCAAGTACGGACCGCCCGGTAAGTCTGCCCGGACGTTTTACGTGTGTGGCGGGGAGGAAAAAAGAATACTTAGCTGCACTCTGCAACATACCCCCAGGTGTTTTCAGTTGTGATGGGATAAGGGTGACTGTTTCCGAGCGGAGACTGAACTGAGTTTCTTCATACCGGGGAGAGGGACAAGAACAGCTTCTCCTCTCACTGCTCCTACCGGCTGGGCAGACAGAGGCTGGGGTTGATCCTCGGGAAAAATCGCCTTTACAGGGGCCTTGAAGAGAAAATAGAAGAGAAGGTTGCTTTGTCCAAGTAAAAATGGTGCCAATTTTGTCGCAAACTTCAAACAGATAATCGAGATAATTAAAGAACACTAATGAACTAGTGGCGACCTCTGTATGGCGTCACATATTTGTGTTGTGCGATTGGTGGCCACTTACCTAAGCTACTGACAAGGAACATGACTGGGCAGCTGTAGTGGGGCCTCTAGTTTCATTTGATCGTAACACTCGAATGCTAGCGTGCATTTAGTGCTCTGATTGCACTGAATAATCGCGCTTTCCCGTTCGAGTTCGTGTTGTGTTTCTTCGTCTCCGTCCAATTATCGTAAGCCTAAGCAGTGCAATTAATCTAACCCAAGTCTGAAATAAACCATCTAGCTCAGAAAAGTGCTTGACTGATAACCACGGTTTTAGTGTCGGCACATGTTACGTTATGTCACTGTAGTGCATAATTTTGACATATTCTCTCTCTTTTTTTTTTTTTCATTCGTTCTTTTTGGTTAGAAAAATCTCTATCATGGCTGGAATAGATCTGAGTGAGTTACCATATGCTAGACCATTCGAACTGAGCACAGTTGTCGTAGCTTGTCTTCATGGCCTGATTTTTCAAGAACTTGTGGACAACATACACAGGGCTCACTTGCAAAAAATTGACGAGTGCATTCGATGTGCTTTCTGGAGTGAAGGGAGAACTTTGAGAAGCTGGTGTGTGAATGCAGAGAAAAGAGCGAGGTCACTGGGTGCCCAGAATGTTTTGGGAAAAACTGCACAACAATATAGCAAAGCATTTTGTGTGCACGGATTTCCTTTCCCACTTTACTTAAACACATCCTGTTGTCCGTATGCTTGACGGATGTAAAAAATTGGCCATATTGCTTTCATTAAAAGGCCACAACTTGTTTTGAAGTAAGTTCGAAGATTTTTCTTTTTTTTTTTAGCTTGCTAGCAGCTGGATAGCGTTGATGTTACAGATGAAATGAAATACGATTTTGTCTGACTCCAATTTTGTTGTCATTTGGTCCTTTCGTCTGCATGCTGCAAGAGTGGAAATTTTGCAGCAAATGGGAAGGTTCAAATGAATGCTTGCAGAAGAGCAAAATCACTACCAAACCTGCTTTAGCTGTCTTGGTCCTCGTGTCCTTCGTCAGTTGGGGTAGTATTAACTGTAGCAACTTGTTAAAAGCTGGGCCTGAGTTTCCTTGTAAGCTCCTTTTAGGCATGGCGTTCGCAACTTCTTGTGTTTGTCCTTTAATCCTGTGTTCAGGCCGCAAGCATCTCTCACCTCTTTTGTAGCACCCCCTCCAACTGTGATCGTAGAACAGACATAGCGGGAGTCTCCGATTTTACTTTGGCAAAGTTACCTAAGTACCAGCTAATCTGGGTTTCTTGTTGATCTGGTTTCTGTGAACCAGGCTGATTTGTTTTAAAAGTTCTAGAGTAAACCTTGCAGGCTCAAAGGTATACTGATTGGCGAATGAATGGGTATTACTGAAAGCTGCAGGGCTGCTACCTGAGTCCATGCGATGACCTGCCCAGTATTCCGTACTTGTTCTTTTTTCCAACCTCTTAAAAAGCTAGATAAGATCTGGACGAGTTCCATAGAGTTGGCATTGGCGGCGTAGTATTAGAAACACGGCCATTTGCGTTTAATCGGCTTCAGCTGTACAGTGTGTGCGAATAGATAATATAGTCGCAGATAAACTGCAAATGGGGTGATACCCTTGTGAGGTGCTCCATTGCTTCGGATAAAAGCAGACTGAAGGGAAGGCTGTATTGTTGTGAGATAAAGCAGCTCAATGCATGGTGTGCCCTAGTTTCCCCGAGATAAGCACTTTGTGCCCGAGAACAAGACAATCGGTGGGATCGGATGTTCAAGACCTCCCTGCGTTCTCGGACGTCCTCAGGAGATCTCGAAATCCGCACAAGGTCTTGATGGGGCCATGAATCATTGTTCAGGTTAAAGAAAGGGCAAAGATAGCATTGGTGTGATAGTGATGTGCTTCCAGGGAGTTGATGTTTCTCAATCAATTGAGCGCTCCATGGCCTGATAAGCACTGAATGGTTATCACTGAAAAAGCAAAAACTCACATGCAGTACTGAAGCGCATTCCAAATGAAATTGGTTGGATTGAAAATAAAAAGTTTGCATCCATTAATGCCGGAAACGGAATGTTAAGGCACAGCCTGAAGTTTCAAGATTGCAAACTTTAACTTAAAAAAGAGTTCAAACATGGCTTCCAAAGTAGCATAGTACTGTTCTCAAATTTTGTACGTTTTAAGATTTTAAAAAATTTGCAGCCTTAATCAGAATTCCGCAACTACCATTCAGGGAATTTCGACTTCAGTTTCATCCGGACTGGTTGAGTGGTTCTGGAGTCTAGATAAAGGCCATGTATTTGTCAGCAAACACCCCGGATTAAAGGGATGCTGAAGTGAATAGCTTCAAACTTTTATTTGTGGCGGCACGGTGTGATTCAATCCACGTGTAATTCCTTATTTTGCTGTTTAGTGGGAGTTTAAAACTTAAATGTAAGGAACAAGAAAAAGAAAAGAATGAAAACACAATGTACTGATTTTGGCTGCCTTTGGAACTTAATAATGTGAACTTACACTGCTTGGCAGTGCGGTCTTCAAAGCATGGACTTTCACTAGTTTCATGTTTTGTATTGGCTTTGTTTCTTTACCCATCGTTTAGAAAGGTCAAAACTGCTCACAGACTGTTAAATTTGAGCCTACACACTTGCAGATAAATTGGCAAGGTATCAGCAGAAAAGCAATTTTGAACGCACTTTTAATCTGGAAAAAAAAATATCGTGTTCATTGGACAAGAGAAATAAAACACTAGCAATGTGGCCTATGTATTGTAGACGGACTTTGATGGGATCAATTAAATGATTACAAAAGAATTCATTTTCACATTTAAGAATTTCAACTGCAAACTGCACGAATTCATGCAAATTTGAAGCAATTTGAGTCACACGAATTTAAATAATTCCACGCTGCATGGAGCACTCAGTCATCTGGTGAACGCGGGTGATTATACTTGCACCTTTTCCTTGTGCTTCGCGCATTCACTGGTCCAGTTATCGTCACTTTGAACGTGTTGTCTCGGACCATTTCTGCACGCATACTCTCTGACCCAGGGTTTGCTCCGTTGGAGGCTACATGATCCATGAAGCAGTCACCTGTAGCTATACTTGTACCTTTTCTTGTGCTTCACGCACTAACTAATCCAGTTATCGTCAGTGTGTATGTGTTGTCTCGGTCCATTTCTGCACGCACACTCTCTGACCCAGGGTTTGCTCTGTTGCAGGCTACATGATCCACGAGGCGGTCGCCTGGAGCCACCGTTTCGGCGAGTGGTTTTTCCTTCCCCGCCGCGCGAGCACCACGGCGTACAACGACGTCGAGGATGAAGAGAAGGGCGCCAACATCATGCTGCGCACCGACCCGCAGTTCGCGCGCGTCCGAGTCAGCCAGGTCGGCCCGCTGCTGCCGACGCATGGCTTCTCCTCGGTCAAGTTTGTTCCGAGCCTTCGAAGCTCGGAGCAAGACACGCTCATCCTCGCGCTCAAGTCGGAAGAGCACAAGGGCAAGACGGCGACGTACATCACTGTGATTCGCGTCGAGGACGGCAAGGTGCTCTACCCTGAGACCAAGATCGGTGACTACAAGTTCGAAGGCGTGGAGTTTGTGTGACAGCGGATGCTCCCTTCTCCCGACTGGCGAATGCTCTGCAGCACATGTGCGCAAAGCTGAATTTTCTACAGAAGGTCGTGCTCGCATACGCGCTAAATGACGGACGCTGCTTGCGTTGATCGTTAGATGACCGAACGTTGAGCAAAGATAAGTGACTGGACATTGAGCAAATTAGAACGAATCTTACCTACGCAGTGCTTTCTTTCTTTTTCTTTTTTTTTTGCTTTTTGATGTCTTTTGTTTGTCGTCACCATGTTGGATTGTCTCTCCTGAGACAGAGGCAATCCTCACTGGGGTCCCTCTTTCATTCCCGAGCTCTGCCGTCATCAAACTTCTTTCAACTCTGCATGCATGTTAGAAGCTGCTTGTTGTCTTCACTTGAATATTCCCTCAGATGCATTTCTTAGCCGAGTTTCAGCTAATGGCGACATTTTGTTTGTGCTTTTTGAGCATTGTAAACAGAAATCACTTGAGCTTGATATGCATGCTTAATTGTTTTTTATAGGGCAGAGGTAGGGTGGTGTTCGCAGTCTTTGGCAGCTAGGGGAGAAGCCGCCTTGCTTCTTCAATGCACAACTATTCAAGAAGGAAATATTCACGACACATTGTACTTAATCATGTTAGCACGCTAGTTCGCTCCCTAAGTGCAGTTTTTAGTAGTTGTTCGCTGCTCTGGTAGCTCTGAAGTGCGTAGACCTTGCTTATCAGCTCACTAGGGTAAATATCAGGGCAGTAGGAACTGTTTCAGTTGTGCGATTGTGAATTGTTGGCATGAGTCACCCCGATGAGGTGATGGCGCAAGATGCAAGTTTTCTAGTCACCGTTTCTTGGAATTCAGCCCCCTGTGTTCAGTGTAATACAGCAGTGCAGGTCCAGGGCAGCTAGAAGGGCAGGGCACTACTGGAAGTGATTGCTTCATGCGTCAACATTGTGGACAAAATCTGTCGTGTCAGCTTTAAGATTGTGATGGTGTCAATTGCTTCTAGGTTTGTTTTGATACTCCAGAAAGTTTTAGGTGAAAGGGAAGTTGCGAATCCTACGTTGCCGTGACCAAAGTAAGAGCTTTATGGCAAGTTTTGGTGATGCTTCCGTGGACTAAGCGTGGCTCTTGTTATGAGAGCGTTTATAGCTGACTTAGACGGGGGATTTCATAAACAAGAGACTTTGTTGAAATTGTGTTTTCAGTACCGTCACTGATATTGCTTCAGTTTGTTGACAGTGGTAGTTGGACCGAACTGATATAGCTAAACGTCGACAAGCTACAGAACAAGTGTGACAAGTGTGTGCCTTTGACGAGGACTCTACGCATCGTCGTTGTGGTTTAAGTATGGATGTGGTGTGCTTAGAGCACAAGACGTTGTGCAGGAACGGAGATCTGTAATACTTTGCCGAGAATGTGTCTACATTTTCTTTTTTTTTGCATTTGCTTGTGTGATATCTAATCCAGGCTGGCTACTCACTCACTGAGCAGAGGGGCTTGAGACAGAACTCGTTGGTGTGTAGGAGATGCGAATAGCCGAAGAACAAGATGCCAGGGTTCTGTGCTTGGCGAGTTATTGATTGTGAGTTTGAGACGGCCTTTGTGTATAATAGGTGGGGCTGCTAATGTCAGCTCATTAAAGCAATAACCACTTTAGACTTTTTTTTTACTTGCCATCATTGCTTTCATGCAAAGCAAAACGTGCAGTATGGAGGCCTGGCTAAGAGGCCTCTGAAAGTTGCTTTATGCCAAGGCATTTAGAATAACCTCCATTTTGCTTTCAAGTTCAAGTTAGGTGTGCTTTGTACAATTTTTGCCAAAAGATTCATATCATGCGCGTCAAAAGACGTCACTGAAACAATAATGGCCTTAGGGGAAGTCCTGCAAATATTTCCTCGTTGTGAAAAGCAGTTAAAATGTCAAGGCTACTGTTAGGGAATAGAATTACAAGGTTTTCTACAGGTGGACACCCCAGAGTGTTTTTGTGGTATTCTAGTCACCACTCCCTGGCAGCACAGGACTTGCCATTTACAGTTGTTGTAGTGTTTGTATGACAATGATTTCTAGGGCCTTGTTTTTGTTTCTTGCCTGGGTTGTTTGCATTGTCATGATGGTTCCATTAAGCTGGTTAATTGAGATGCACTGGTATTGTCTGATAGTTTATCTGAGCCTTATTTGGTCTTGCTAGATGTCTTCTTGTATCTCATGTCTGTGGTACACCTTAAAGGAAATGAAACCAGTATTTCCTTTGTTTCTACGTGACCTGCGGGGTACAATATTTCTGCGGTCTTGTCAGTAAAATGTGCACGTTTCTAACTTTGCTTTCAAGCCTACCATACCCATTGAAATGTTCGATTGTAGGCACTGGTAAGGCTACCATGATTGTTCTGTGCACCAACTGATAACTTGACTGTCCTTTTTTTTTTTTCTTTTTTAAAGGCTCTCACGGTGTAATATAAATCACATCCCTGGCAGACATTGAAAGGCCTGTGTGATAGTAAATTTACTATTAGGCATTAACAAGCGAGCCAGTTAGTTCCTTTTTCAAGCACGTGGTAAATGTTGAATGCACTTTCTCCAATCTCTTTCCCACATGTAAAAAGATACCAGAAACATTCAGCATTTGTTTTGGCTGCCATCATTATGGCTAACATTATTTCGTGGGTGACGACTGTAAGTAAGCTTGATCATTGTTTTTTGTAAATCATTATTATAAACCGAGGGTGGAATGCGCGACCTACCCATATCACTAAATTTTTATCTGTACTAGACGAGCACTAAAATACAACTTCCATCATTCAGTAGTACGCCTTGCTTACGATAGACCTAGTAAATTTTTTTTTTTTTTTTCCCGTCTTTTAAACAAGCCCTGTTCTGAACCTTGCAAGCCTCATGTGCTGCTTCTCTGCAAGGCCACATTGTAGATTTGTACAGTCGCGACGGCCTCTGCTACAACATTCATAATAAACTTTTCTACATTGCAACTGGAGCTGTTTTGTATATTGCAGTGTTTATTCTCTTTTCCTTCATTGGCAACCCATTGTGGGGTGGGAAGGTGGGGAGGTCTTGTCTTAATTTGGCAGGTTCTCTTCATATCTGCGACATGTCACATTAGCCTTACTTCTATGTATCCTTGCGTATATGCACACTTCATTCACAGTTAACTAGAGGAAATAAGCAGATCAGGCGTCATTCTTTATTCATTTTAAATCAGTGTCATAGCGTGAGGGAAATGGCAGATGTTGAGCTGTAGTGCTTCCTCAGACATTTTGTTTAATGGCAGATGTTGAACGGTAGTGCTTCCTCAGACATTTTGTTTTCCATTTCCTCTTCAAAGTTGTGTGATCTGGCCCATCCTGCCTGCCCCTACAAGCAACAACTCCTCACCATTAACAAAACAATGCCTTCGTTGGAAGCAAATCGAATCCCCTGTCATCATGACGGGCATTTTTCTAATTAAGAGGTTGAATTCTGCTTGAAGGTTTGCCCTGGTGTCTGTCAAGGCTTTTTTGTCTCTACCTCTGCGTCCATGTATTGAACCCCCGTTAGATTCTACTGCAGTTCCTACATATCCTGTTTTCAGAGCGGGATCGTTACGTGTTGGGCCTTGTGGGCTTGTCTCGTATTTTCGAAACGGATACTTTTCAACATTGGTCTCCAGGGCTATTGAAGCTCTGCTATACTCGGTGACAACTTAAGAACGGCACCGGAAGTTGCCGCTGTGCCTTATCACCGTAGTCGGATGTTTCTCCACGCGGCGCAAGTAGGGCGTTACTGGGAAAATTTCGAACATGGCGTGAGCCGTTCCCGTGATTTTTTGGACATATCTGCTTATAAACGACTCCAGTGACGACAAACAAACTGCGTGAGACAAGGCAGACGATTTCACGCATTCATAGCAAAACCCTTTCAAAATGCGCGCGCACTGACGTCACAGGTCCGGCGCTTTGGCGGAGTGATACACTACATGAGGTGGTGCCGTTCTTGAGTTGTAACCGAGTATAGCACCAACTTGCACCGTGTTTCCACGAGGTTGTTTGTGCTGCCTCAGATAGTGTGATTATGTGAAAAAAATCTCGAAATTGTTTGTCCTGCCATTTCCATGCTTCACCTTTTCTTTTTATTACTGCAGTCTTATACTCGTAAGCTAACCAAAGCAGTTATTCTCAGTCTTAATATAAGGTTAATATAGGAGGCATTATTGGGCATGAAAATGGGCTGCAGGAAAACATTAAAAATTAGGCTTGAACATCTCCATCCAGTGGGCCCGAACCTCCTCACTTAGTTCACCATACAGCTAATAAATACCGTATTTTTGCGGGTATAACCCGCACCAAAAATGCGAAAATTTCAGGGGTGAAGTAGAGGTGCGGATTAGACTAGTGCGAATTATTTCTTTTGATGCAGCTTCTCCACAATGCACGCTGGGCCGTGATGCCTCTGCAGCAGTAACAGTGACTAAGCCACTGTTATCCCATTGAGAGTGCTTATTTTGCGTACACAGCTCACCAATATACCAATTTGAAAAAATGTATGCGGCAAGTCATCTAATTACGTAGTCAGCTAAATAAGTTCTTTTGCATAAACAAATGTGTAATGTTGCCTGAGTATAGTAGCTTTGGTCCATCCTCTTATGTGTAAAATATGCGGGCAATATGCGGGGATATATTTTTTTTATTCGTCGACAAAAAGTAGGGGTGCGGGTTTTATGCAGGGGCGGGTTATATGTGCGAAAATACGGTAGGTAACGGTCTTTTTTGACTGACATGAAGTATTCGAAAACTAATTCCGTATTGGTTATACTTTTGTTTTTACTTAGTTTTAAGGGAGCTGTGAAGACAAAATACAAGTTCAGTTTATTCGAAAGGCTGCATTCAGACTTCCAACTTAAGATTTCCAACGACTTAGCTAGATATTGAGGAAAACAGACAGAGAACTGGCCACTTGCCAGCCACATTCTTGCCTGGCCCTTTTGACATCACAGGAACTTGTTTGATGATTGGCAACCACCGACCAAAGCCACCAACCACCAAGGAGCACAACTATACGATTGCAGTAAGGCCTCTAGCTGTGTTTGGTCATTCCACTGGGACGTCAACAAGCAGTTAATAACACGCTCATTACACTGTTTAGTATTTCCCCTGTTATGTCAAGCATAGATTCTGGATCACGAGAGTTAAAACCCTTCCAATGTTCCGTATGCTTTCTTAGTATAAAAAAAATGTTAATCTGGATGAGCAATTTTTTTTTTTTTTTTACACTTCAAAGCAATTTATTGAGGGACGAAGTGCTGCTAGTCGGAAACATAGGTGATTTCATTGGCTGTGAGAATGAACTTTCAAGAAGATTTGAAAGCAACGTATAACTGGACTTATGTGATTTAGCTGCGCTGTGGGACGGTTTTTCGTTTTAACTGTCAGGCAATACAGCGATGGCCAACCAGACCCATTCTTGGCTTGGTGTT
Organism: Haemaphysalis longicornis; assembly: GCA_013339765.2. NCBI lineage: Eukaryota > Metazoa > Arthropoda > Arachnida > Ixodida > Ixodidae > Haemaphysalis > Haemaphysalis longicornis. The sequence goes on along the minus strand of CM023458.1, from coordinate 102,580,871 downwards.
CCACCGATAAAAAAATATCGAAACTGGCTACCACTTCGTCATTTTTCGCAATGATAATACGCATGCACAGGCTTGTGAGTGCAGTTTCGTTGTGCCACGAAATTTTTCTGGAAAAGGGCCGGCAGTTATTTTGTGCAACCTGTAGAGTGGCGCGAACTATATGCAGAAAAATGCGGTATCTACACTAATGCGGCCAGCGTTGCGATATCCAATCTCTTAGTGCGGATCGAGGCTCAGGGTCGGTTTTGCTTTCTGCTACATACATACTTTCCTATCTGGCCGCTGGCTTGGCACCGTCGATAACACCCGGCCTACGCCCGTGGCCTTGCAAGGAAACGTACGTCACAGGCGTTTGGAAACATGCGTAGGAAATTTGCAATGCAGCAACTTTGAGACATTCTTGAAAAGCGAGGCACAATACAGCGCAAAGGAAACCGCGGCAGTGGCTCTGTGGCGTTGTGGTGCTGAGCACGGGGACATTGTGGATTCCATCCCGGTGACCATTTTTCTAGTGAAGGCGAGAAACAGACATGTTTGCGTGTCGAAATTTCTGCTCGAGTTGGAGATACCAAGGTGGTCTAATTTAATCCGTAGCCCTCCAGTACAGTTCCTGCAAGGCTGGAAGTAATTTAGCACGCCTTTTCAAGATGCAACTTGTGGCATTGGAACCAGGTCCGATGCCAGACAGAAGCACAAGCTTTTTGACAACTCGGCGGAGAAAGACGCGCTGGAATTAACTTCGAAAAGCAGATATTACTTTGCGACAATGGAAACTGAGCTAAACTTCCGGCCGCGAAGTCAAACACCTTGTAAAATGAAAGGCCAACGTAATTAATCCGAGTCGTGCATTCACCCTACCCTGGTTTTGAACCTGAGAAGAGGGGAGGCAGTTCCCGAGACTAGGGAGAACGAACTTTCCCATCTTCCACCACATTCTGCGGAAAATGCGCCGCTTATTAGGCGCCCCACGACTACCGTACATGCAACTTGCTTTCGTAACCATCTCCAAATCCTAGGACTGCCCCACACTACGCTAAATCTGAGCAGGCCAACGTTCAATTTAGCAAAAAAAAAAATTCCGGGCCACCTAGCTTTACTAACGTGAAACCTGGGGACGGCCGAAGCATGCAGTGTATTAGTGTATTATGGCGCCTTGGCGTTTTTCCCATGGAGATGAAACCATCGGAAGGTAGAGGTAGAGCTTTGCTGAAAGTCTCGTGCCTTTGTAGCACGAAGCGTTCTAGCGCGAGCGTTGGAAAACGGGTGTCCACACGAGATGACGTCGACATAAGACGTCAACAGCCCGAACCCTTAAGGGGCTTCGCCCCTAAAAAAATGACAAGCGAAACAGCCGTGAGCTGTCGCTGTCGGCATGAGCAGCGCTTCAGAACCAGCCCAGGCTACGTGGATCAAACCACGGCTTCTAGTGACGCCTACACGCAACTAAGCCAGCGACCGTGGTATTGGGTGGATTTAGCGTCGGACATCTTTGCAATGAATTAACAGTTCGGATGGACTATAAAAATAGTTGAACGTATACCTTTTACCTCCCGACATGCCATACTAATGGAAGCTGGGCCGCCCCTCCACCGGATCTTCGCCCAATCATCTGGCCTCGCCTCACCCGGCACATACCCACGTGCGGGGCCCTGACTTATTAGGAGTACCCGTCTGAGCGCATTCCCGGCTAACCGAACACCATTTTCGGCAGCCCGGACATGGGGCTCTTCAAATAAAGTTTGATGAGTCTCTCTCTCTCTCTCTCGAATGACGTCGCCTGTGGGTAACGGCTGTCGATATTCACCTCACAACATGACGTTAGGCCTATTTTCGTCGCGCTGTCGAACGCCTTGTCCCCTCCTCCCTCTGCTGCACATCAACCTTTGCGGAGGAGGCCTAACAGAGCTGTCGCCAAGCATCGCAGGGAAGCGTTTTAATTTTGCTACAGTTCACCCGCAATCATCATCATCGTCAGAGAAAGTTGGCTTTCCTGTCAGCGCGTATTACGCCATCAGTGGAAACACCAAAGCTTCGCTTTAAAACATGGTTATCACTGTGTTACCTGCGCGTTAACATTAAAGAGATACGATCAAACGGAACTAGAGGGCCCACTACGAATCGCCCAGTTATGTGACGTCACAAGATTCTGTGACGTCATAGAGACGTGGCGGGAAAGAGGCTGGGGAGTCGCCGCTGCTTAGTTTGTCTTCTCAAATATCTCGATTAAAACTGGTATCTATAGTCATGGGGACAAAGTGGTCTCTCTAATGGACCAAACTTGCATTTTGTCTTCATGACCTTTTTAAACCAGACCGGGTCTGTCACTTGCTGCCTAACTCCCCGCCGTGCTCTCCGCCGAACAGCCTCGCCACAGACATAACAAGCTGCTAGCAGTTACGAATTTGCAGCTGCCCACCGCTCGCCAACGCTGCTCACACCAAGGCGTGGAGGCAACTCCAAACGCATACCTACCTGAACCCTGTCCCTTAAATCTTATCAGAAAAATCTAAACACTGCAGCCACCACGCAGACCTCACACGTACATTATGTGAAGATGCCAAAGAAACCACCGCACATGACCCCCTCCCCCCATAGACTTTAAACAGATAGACCACTGGGAGACCCTGCTAACGCAGCTACGCCTTGTCTAGATGGCCGAAGAAGCCGCCAGGAACCAAAATCTCCTAGCTCTCTAACGCGGCAGAGATAGCCCACGCTTCTACTTCTGGGCGAATAAAGTCCTCTCTCTCTCTTACCGGTTTTCACTCTTGTCAGTTCCTTCGACGCAGTCCTCGTCAATCCTCGGGATTGTCACTTCAGCCCGGCGGCATTCCAAGGCGTAGCGGCAGTATTATTGTGAAGTTTTCCGAAACCTGCTGTCTCTTGGTGAGGGATTGGAAAAAAGTAATAACGAAACGAACGCATAGGTGTACAGGTAACAGAAAAACTTTTATTTCGTGGCAAAAATTGGTTCGCCTCTTGGGTGGGCCACAACCAGGCGCATAAATTAATGACAAATCGTACAATCGCTGTATTCTGTGGACGTAACAAAAGATAAATATGAGCACCCCAATCTATTGTATGTTTATCATACCCAGCGCGAAAAAAGTCCAAATTTGTTTCAGCTCAATTTACATGAAATCCCACAAGGGCGCGCAATGGAGCTGTCAGCATATTTCTAACGAACTAAGATGCATAGGCCGTACGATTGACAACTGTTACCCCACCTCCGCCAAGTGATTTGTGAGATTCCAATGTTGGCGGAATTTTTTGCAATAACAATTATAGATAAGCCCATTTCTATAGTTTTGCATGATCCCTATGAAGATATGTTTTTCTCAGTATTGACTGCAAAGCAGAATTTGGGCCACAAAATAAAAATAGTTATGGCCAGCCCGGGACGCGTGATTAAGTTGCGACGATTTGCAACGGAGCTAACGTGGAACTTTGTGCAAAAAGGTTTTTTTTTATTTTTTGAGCTATGTGTTCGTCCAAAAGCTATCAAAAGATGCGCGAGGAACAAGTGGACAATCTATGAAACGGGTGCAGGGAATCATTGAGCCTATTATTTACTAATTTCATGAAAATCTCGATATCCCTATCACTTACGGCACATATATGGGCCTGGAATGTACGAGCGGAAGGATATTTTAGTGGGAAAAGACAGAAAGACACAAAAGAAAAGACACAATCACAGGGAAGAAAGAAAATACGCCTTCCCTGTTCTATTCCTAAGTCATGTTCAACACACCATTCAAAATTCCCGCCATCTCCTTGTTCTATTCCTAAGTCATGTTCAACATACCATTCAAATTCCCGCCATCTCCCTTGTTCTATTCCTAAGTCATGTTCAACACACAATTAAAAATTCCCGCCATCCGGATGCGTTACTGCCTACCAATCCAAATGGTTAAGGTGAAAGATTGGGTGGGTGGGTTTGGTTTCTTGCTGTAAATGTTTGTTCCAGTTTAAATTATACTCGAAGGCATGGCCGTGTCAGTCACGTGTATTGGGGTTTTTTTTCCGCCGCGTTAACGTCACTTAAGAAACACGCATCGTGTTCAACAAGATCAGTACAAAGTTCACGCTTATTGTCTGAACATCGTGAATCGTTGGAATGGTTTAATATAAATAACGATTCCTTACATATACGATACCGAACAGGAGCGGTGACAACGACGCACATTTAAGCAGAAACATTGGACACACAAATGCCCGTAAAGAGAGCGTGTTTCATTCAGACACTCCGTAATTGCCTTCGAAACTTCCCATTTGACCAACTTATCAATATAAATGCAACAGACCTATACTAGCTTCATAGCGTACAAATTCCTGCACTAACACTTTTGCTGAAACCATGGGCGTACCGCAGGGTGCTAGTTTGTGCCCCTCAATGTTGGATGCTTGAGGTAAGAGGAGCTTTTAAACAACAGTTTCCCTTTTTCCTTTCTTTTTCCCTTTTTCTTTTTTCTTTTTATGAGGCGACACCTGCAGATGGAGGACAGTTTCGTGCCGTCTACCGTAATCAAAAACTCGAAATGTATAAGCTTTGCTGCAAGAAGGCGTGTACTGAAGGAAAGCCAACTTCACGGGGGTCAGCGTGACCGGGCTGAATGTCTACGGCAGCATTTTTAGTTCCACAAATCCCCAGTGGTGTACCCGCGAACAGAACAGCAAGATGAAAACATGCCCATCCCGGGAAGTTGGTAAAGAAGCTGAATTTACATCAAAATCAAGTTTTTTTTAGAGTATTTCAACTGAAAGACGTGTCTCTGCATGTGTTTCAACATTCAACATTCTCATTCTTTGCATGTTAACGGTCTCGAGTGAGCAAAACCTCCTACACATGCCGAATGATAGTAGAATAGTTGAACAGATTTTGCGTATACCCGTACACACAAGAAGTAACGCATGTATTACCCTGAGCTGCAGTTTATAGCACCGTGCGTTTGTTTTCTCTGTTGTTCCTGATGTTATCGATGCCGGCTAGTGTTACCGCCAACGCAATGTCGTACAAAGCACCGCGTACTATACTTTCAATGCCACTTCCCGGTCACATTCTGGCTACCATCATCTTAAATGCTCGAGAAAAGCGTTAGAACATGCCGCTTAAGTCTGTCTCATTCGTGTGGACGACAGCGGCTAAACACAGATACTCCGGTTAGCATCGCGATAGTTTAGGTACGTCTCATTTTGAACAAATTCGTCGTTATGCCAAGCGCAACTAGACGACATCCTTGTCAAAATCTCGCACGCGAGCTAAGATGCCCGAGGCTATTGAGCCATTGATTGTTAAAGGGACCATGAGGGCAAAGTACAAGTTTGGTTTATTAAAAATACTGATTTGTCCCGATAACAACGATATAAATTTGTCGCAAACTGCAAAACAAATATGGTTGGTATTGAAGAAGTCATACGAAGCAATGGTGCCTCCTCCACCACTTTCCGGTGACGTCTCTATGACGTCATCGAATCTTGTTTGTGCGATTGGTGACCGCCGGCCTAAACCATCGCTAAGCCACATCGCTGGACGATTGTAGTGGAGCCTCTACTTTCAAGTTGGTCGTAATGCTAACGTGCACTTAACACAGTGATAAAAATGGGCCTCCTCGATTTACCAGTCCTGGACGGTCCGCGGGCGACTAGTCCGAGGGCTGCCTAACGGTCCCGTAGAAGTACACGGGAAAATCCAGCGCCGGATCACGTACCGGGCAGTTCGCGGCCGATACGGGACTGATAATTGAGAAGGCCCAATGATTTTAGTGCTGGCCCATATTACGTCACTCCTGCCCATGTTACGTCACTGAAGCGCGAAATTCGAAAGTTTTTCAATATTGCCCTGCGTTTTTTTTTCGTTAAAAACGTCTGTCGTGGCTGGAATAGCGCTGAGTGAGTAATAAAAGGCTAGTTCTTTCAAATCGAACGAAGTTTTATTATGTCGTCATGGCCCCTTTAATTAGGATACTCGCCAGCATAACGCCTGGGATGGACAATTCACTACTGGTCACTAAAAGATAGCTTGACCATTGGCAAGGCTGTCTCGGCTAGATCCCCCTTGCAGGCAAGGTCGTGCAAGTTCCTAAAGCAGTCAGTTCCCCTTCATCTAAATGCCACACGAAATAGACACCCTTCATTCGAGTACACTGAGCTTTGGAAGGTGAACTAACAAGTGACACGTGACTCTTGCTGGGACGTACACGAGAATAACGAAAACTGCTCTTGCGCTTTTCTTCCGTCTTCTCCCTTCCTCTGCACCTTACTCTCGTTCCCACCCTCGGCTGAAAGAGCGGATGACAGTACCGAAACCCTTTGCCGAGTGGAGGAAAAGAAATCAGGCATAAACGCTTCAGCCTGCTTACGCGCAGACATGCGAAAACATTACAGTCCAGCGGGCGAAGCGTTTCAGAATAATGTTTCTGCATCTAATATTTTCTGCGCAGAGTGCCCGTGGTGTCGCGGGTGTTCACCGGGGTTTAGCGCGAGCACTTCCCAAGTGGCACGTACAGAGCTGTGGCGCTAAAACCAGTTCTATCTTCCCGGCCAACCAAACCGGACCTATCTAGTTTAACCAGAAGTCTTAGCGAGGAATGCCCGCTCGGGCTTTTGGCGCTGCGCATCGCCTAGCAACAGAAGACCGCGCTTCTTTTCTTTGTGTTTTATTTTGAGGCGCTGCGCGCGCTTGATGACGTATTTTTATGACCACCTTTCGCTAACGAACGCCGCCACCACCACCTTTTCTCGTAACGGCACATCATAATCATCATCATCATCATCATCATCATCACCAGCCTATCTACGCCCACTGCAGGGCAAAGGCCTCTCCCATTATTCTCCAATTACCTCGGTCCTGTGCCAACTGTGACCAATTTATCCCCGCAAACTTCTTGATCTCATCTGCCCATCTAGCTTTCTGCCGCCCCCTGCAACGCTTGCCTTCTCTAGGGATCCACTCTGTTACCCTTAATGCACATATTTAACGGCACATATTTCGACCCCAAAAAAGGGAACCGAAAATTCTCGCACCCGTTATCACAATTCCCAACGGGAGGTCTCGCCAGCGTCCACATCGCTGACTTTTACAACGATAGCTGTCCGTTGCAGACTAACCGGCCTTCACCCTGTCCGTCCGCGCTTCAAACACGTTACGGCCTGTAAAGAACGCTTCACTGCCAGCATCTCAAAATGAGGTAAGCCAACTTCGTGAAGAAGGCCTTGATGAGGTTGAACGCGAACAAGAAGCTGCTTCAACGAGAGCCTTTACGCGTAAAAATGAGTCGGTGTAGATGTCTTGTAAACATAGCGTTGGAATGGCACATAACATTTTGGCGAATTTGCCAAAACGTTGAAAGAAAACGAAGTAAATTGGGCAAAAGATAACACGAAAGCACGCCTCAAGGGCGAACACATGTACAGAGGAATGACGCGTCTGTGGGCGCGTTTTTTTTTTCCACCGCAAAACCGGTCCTGCAGCCTTCATGCGTACTCCTGACTGCCGCCAAACCGGTTTCCGGAGAGAGAAAAGGCACGCGGAAACGCGTCGTTCTCCGCACGTATGTTTACCCATTCACAGTCCAAAAATTAACCCCGAGGAGAGGAGGCCGTAGGCTTCCGTGAGCGACTGCTTATAATCATCTAAAAACACACATTAATATAACCGTCAGTCCTCCGCGTATACCACAGACATTTTAAGACTCAACAGTGCACTCCAAGCAGGGCTCTACGGCTTTGATCTTTACTGCGTCGCTCACGAAATTTCTGTGCACCAGGGTAGAGAGGACAAAACCACACGCTTATAAATCGAAAAAAAAAAAAAACATGGAGATCTCCGGTGAAAGCACCCTTGAGCCGACACTTGGTCACGGTGACTACATCTAAACATTGAATCTTGAGGCAAATGCACACGTGAAACGGTAGACAAGCAAGTTGTCACCAACGATCTGTTCGGCTCGTAACGAAGTGTTCTTCGCGTACTCGCTTAATCGAAATAAGGACGCGTTCTCTTGCACGTTCAACAAGGACAACCAACAAGAGCTTCATTTCAATGTTCCACTGCGCTGTCGCCTCTCGAGATGGCGTTGCGTTCAGTGTTTTGAGTCGCACAACGAAGCATAATTTCCGCTATACAGGTCTCCTGCGCATGCCAGCACGTTCCCGAAAACGAAACTATAGGCTAGAGCCGCTCCAGCACTATATATACGCTTCCCCACTTGTCTCCCGGTATGACCTTTAAGGTTGGCTTTGCATTTAACGTTTTAAGACGCACAGCTCAGCGTAATTTCCGTTATACAGGTTTCTACCGCGGTTCGGCACCTTCCAGAAAACGAAACTATATGCTAGAGCCGCTCTAGCACTATAAATACGCTTTCCCACTTTTTCTCCTGTATGACATTTGAAGTCGGCTTGGATTTCAGTGTTTTAAAACGTACAACGCGCCGTAATTTTCATTTCGCAGGTCTCCAACGCATGTCCGCACCTTCTTGAAAACGAAACTACAGTCTAGAGCCGCTCTAGCACTGTGTATACGCTTGCCCACTAAAGAGGCGACGTTAGCACCGCCAGAGGCCGTTGGTGTCCTGCCGCAGAAAGCGATGACGTCACGTGTTGTGTTCGTGCGCCCTGAAGAGGTGTCGGTACACGGCCTGGTAGTGCACCAGGGTGGCCGCGTTCACGAACAGGTGCCAAATGGCGTGGGCGAACGGGACGCGGCCGTCGCTTTTGAAGAACACCACGCCCACGATGTACAGCGCTCCTCCCAGTAGCAGCTCCTTGAGACCCGTCGGCGGCCTCTGGAAGAGTATGGTGATGATGTTGATGGTGATTATGCCGGAGATGATCATGAGGATGACGGTGCAACCAAACTGTGGGACCCATCGACCCCAGGGACAAGACAAACGTTAAGGGAAGGGGGAACGACCGTCGAGGTGTGATATAATGGAACGGGAAGCTAAAGAAGTGAAGAGGAAGAAACGAGGCGTGCACTTTTTTTTTTATGCGGCACGAAACATGGCGACGATGATGCCAGCCAAGGGAGATTGGCCGAATGCCATTAAAGATAACGCAGTGTCTCGAGTGCTGTCCGACGGCACTCTAGCTGATCGCTGCAGGCATGGCTAGAGTTCCGTCCTAGCACCGGCCAAAGCGTCTGCCGTTGTGGTGTAGAGAATTCGTCTTAGCTTCTTGATCCCGAGGACGGTGGTTCCTGACCGGCTGTTGCCTCGCTTGTTTTTTTTTTTTTTTTTTTCGTCTTTAAATGGAACTATGATTTTTATGCCTTAGGTTATTTTTGGTGTTTTAAATGATTTCCTTGTGTGCGTTAGGTCATGTTATGTCATGTTTAGGTTAGGTTGCCTAGCTTTACGTTATCTAGAGCGATGTAGTGCCAGACTCGGCAATTTTGTTACAAAATGCCGGTGGACGTCGATATAGCGGAACGCTTGTAATACCGTCGGACAGCACTCTAGACACGGCCTAAAGACTGGCCGTGGCAGGCCAATGGCGGTCGATGGCGATGAAGCTGTGATTTCTTCAAAGAGATACTAAAAGTATACTTAAAAAGACCCTGCAACACTTTTTCCGACTTTTTTATATCCTAAACGCTTTCAGAACGTAATCAGCAAACGTGCTCAGTACTTAAAACAGGGGGTCGCAAAGTACCTCGATCAGCCAAAAATTACTGCTCTATGCCCATCTGATAACTTAGAAACTCCCAAAAGATTTTTCTCCTTTCCGGTCTTGGCATTCTTGGAGCGCTGCAATTACATCATTAGAGCTGTGTAGCGGCTATTGGCCGGCTTTCTTTCAGTGGCAGCAATAAACGCATTCGATAGCCACTTTAAAAAAATCACGCCATATCCACGGAATGAATGCCGCTCCGGGCTCGCGGTATGATAAGTGGGGCGAAGCTCGAGAGGGGGAGATCATCGGTAACCGTAACTCTCCCGTTTCGAATCGCAGTTCGCAGGTTTTGAGTGCCCTGGATTGCCTCGCACATCATTAAGAAAGACGTAAGACTGTGTGCGTACATTGTACAAATCAACTTTTATTTTCGGGCGCTCTCGAGTCAAGGGAGAGCGGCAGAGAATGCTCCCAGTCAACACAGCCCAGACCTGGTGAAATTTGTTTTCACGCATATCTTATGCATTATAAATGGGATTTCGGGTATTTTCGTTGCCTTTTGGTCAGTTTTAGCCACTGCTGCTTCTGCGTTTATGCGGGTTTGCCCCTTTTAGGTCGGTTTCGGCGATTTCTGTTGAACATTTTTCTACACCGTGGTTTTCAACCATTGCAGGTCCGTCTTGGCTGTTATTTATTTCAGTTCGGGTGGTTTTGTATGCTTTAGGTATGTTTATGCTGTGGTATAACCCTCATAAGCAAACTCGTGTGACGGCTGGCTGTACTGACTAGGAAACGCATATACGCGTCCGGGATACTCTGGTCCTTGCTGGCTGCTCGTGTCCTCGTTATAGCACGCGCTGGGTCGAGAGGTCCTGGCTGGACAGCTCGTCCACCCACTGCTCGCACGCGGGACGGGAATCGGATGTGAGGGATGGGATTTTTGGCCTTCCCATACCACATGGGGCGGGGCAAAGTTGCAGGTGTTGTAATATTAAGCCAAGTATTTGCTGTACGCGAAATGCCATCTTTATAAGACGGCCCCACCCGATTCTCGAAAGAATCACGGAATGTTCCAAATGGCCGATTCCAAATTATTGATGATTTAGAGAGCCTGTGCTTTTATTGCACTTTATCTAATTTATCTGTGACTTCGGCGTCCTTTCACGCTGCTTCCTTGATTGATGGGCCGTATTTTCGACGGCTTGTGAAAAAGGGAAAAGCAGAGCGTCCCGCCTAAGCCTACATGCTTGAGACGTCGCGATCTTGTGTTTTTCCCCTTCGCTAACTTATTATAAGCCACAAATCTTTCGGAATTTTACAGAAAATGGAGCCAAGGAAACGGCAAGCTCGCGGGAACGCGCCTCGTTGAAAAGCGGTTATTTAACCTACGGCACAATGTTAAAGCAGAAGATACAGTTAAGCAAACGTAAACAATTCGCACAGATCATATACAGGATGCGTCTGCAATCCTAAAAAAGAGCAATGAGTTAAACCTGAACGAGGCCTCAGGATGTGGCTAGGCGGTGAAATGGTGGGAAAGAAGGTGGGAACGGGACAGAACGCGACACCATTTTTCGTTTTCATTTCCTACGTCACGAACACCATGCAACACAATTTTAAACCTTATACCAAGGTTGATAGGAAAGTGAGGGATCTGCTTAGCGCTTGTGCGTTTCTTTTTTGAACCAAAAATGGCCGATGAGAGAACCAGTAAGATTTGTGCGGCTTTCGGCACAAAATTGAAGCATTTCTTCCGCCAATGAATAGATGGCGCTACTTGTCACACGCATGTAAAAAAGGATATCGCTGAATTCTGGAACGCTTACCATCGAAAGAGTAGCGGAGGCGGGCACCACGGCGGAGCCTATGTAAATGAGCACCTCGAGAGTTTTGTACCTGTGCGGAGGAAGAACAAGAAATAATGACGTCACAGCCTGAATGTTCACGTCAGAAGCTGAGTAGTGACGTCACTTGCAACCAGTTGGAACCTGCATTAGCCCGCTGGGACGTAAGGCGTTCGGTAACAAAATACGGATTAAAAACGAACTCGCTTTTGGAGAGCCTTCACCGTATTCGGATTTGTGTACAAAGTATTTCAAGCTTGAGTTCACAATATTTCGAGTACCCACCAGATCTAAAGTTTAGTAAACCACAGCTCCGTGCACGTAGCACTTGAAGCATCAAGTTTTAGACAAAGACCCGCAGAAGACCAGGGGAGGACCAGGCTCGCCGAATACTTACAGATCGCTGCGGGATAAAAGAAACCGGTTAAAACTCGTTTTAGCACACCGACCACGGGCAACCGACTCTAACTGGACGCTATGACATATTGCTTTACAAGGAAACAGTCGCAGTAGCTGCGTGACGTCACTCGTGAATGACGTCACTTGTGAACAAGACGACTAATGTGCGTCAAGACGACTAATGTGCGTCTAAGCACTGCATTCCCGCGGGAATGTAGTGCTTCGAGCCAATTATTCAGCACATCTTCTAATACGAAAGGGGCAAAATATGGTCCTGGCGCGAGATTCTGAGTTGTGTCCGTTCCAAAAGCGTCCGCTTCGAGCGGGCCCTGATTGGCTGAAGGCAGACGACAGGATGTGACGAAGCGGGGCGTTCGTTTCTTCGTTTCTGAGCATGTCAAGAGCCCCGCAACCGGAACTACGCCACGACTTGAAACGGGCGCTAAACGGAAGCGGACACCACTCGGAATTCTGCCCCTGGTCAATCCGCTAGTCGTCTGCTAGTCGTCCGCCAGTCGGCTGCTAGCCGTCAACCGATCGTCTGCTAAAGTGTTCCATAGAAAATACATTGGAAATAAGAACAGAATGTTTGGTGTATCCTCATAACTGATTAAAATGAACTTGCTCACATTTGAAAAGGAAAGATACTGTAATATAGTAAGGTCTAGCTCGATTTTGGGCAAAGCAGTTCGCGCAAGGAGTGCGCACGGCGCTGAGGAAAATGGCTCACCTCTCGTGGAAGATATTCTGGTAGGTGATTCCGAGTACACAGAGGAACCACACCACGTACAGCTGCTTTTGGCCCCATGAGCTGTACTCTCGCAGCATCAGCCTGCGCAAAAAAAGAACGTTACACGGAGCCGCACTTTTTTTTTTTCGCGTGGAACTGTACACATTCCTCCGCTTTTCACTATTGCTCGTATACTTCCGCGATCCTCGGACTTTTTGCGCAGCCCTGGACGCTAAACGTATGGCTTCTGTACGGATCGTTGCATTCATGGCGGATTACAATGAGGACAGCAGCGATCTCTTACTCGGCGTGATTGTGTTTTAATCTTGCGCTGACATGGGTTACGGATGGATAAGGATTAGGCTAAGGATAATAAGGATAAGGATAAGGGTACCACGAAGTGGCCGTATTTTTAGAATCAGTTACAGCGCATCAGAACGTTATGTCACAGAATGTGGTCTGCGCCCATCTACAGCAAAAGACCTGTCTATAGGTAACGAAATTCGTAACCTTGTTTTTACGATTCGGTATACCCTCCGTGATGGCGTAGCAAATGAGGCAAGAAGCGTAGCAGGCGGTTCTCGCACTTATCTCCTGCACAAGTTTTTTAAATCTCGCTCATGCCGCTAGAGTACACGGTCTCGAGGACGAACGTTTTATTATAGTCATCCCATCTGCGTTGCAAAAGAGCTACGGCAAAGGAGGAATTAGCCTGCATTTTTGCTAGAGCTTTAGATGGTCCTACTCTCATATTGCGCAGTTTTTTATGTGGACCGTCTGGATTGACGTTGCTGCGCACTGTGTTTTCTGAAAATATACGGAACCGCATATTAGGCTGAAATACCCCGCCCACTACACTTAGCCTGCCGTGAAACTGCGACAGCTCATAGCTTCTTTCAGGGAATACGCTCCTTTGCAATCCAGGGCTTGGAAGGATGCAGCTGGGATCCTTCCAAGGATCCAGGATCCAGCTGGGCCCAGCTGGTCTTAGCTGGGAATTTAACCATAAACCAGCTGGGACCAGCTACATTTTCTCCTGGGGAACCTAAGAAGCCTCCACTAGAGGGAAGGATAATCTACGACTATCATCAGCCCGTCGAATGCCTACGGCAGGATGAAGGCCTCTCCCAGACTACCAACAGCTGCGTCGTCAAAACTCATTATTTGTCTACGAGCTTCATCCCGTCAACCCTTCAAGTGCGGCCGGGCAGTGGTACATTCTCTTCCGAGTCCTTATTGGCCGCAAAAGTGCCTTCTGATTTAATTAGCAGTGTGCCTTACTTTACAGCCTGCGAGAAGATGAGGCACCTAAAGAGGTGGTGCATGTGCTCACCAGGGTGTGTATGCCGAGGCGATGAAGATGTAGATGACAGCGCGGTCGCATCGGTGTAAGATCACTTTCAGAGTCCTGCGGAGTTAAAAGATGAAAGAAAGAGGAGAGTCATCATCATCATCATCATCACAGTGATGCAGGGCAAAGGCCTTCCCATTACTCCAATTATCTCGCTGCTTGAGAAACTTCTTGATCTCATCTGCCCATCTAACTTTCTGCCGCCCCCTGCAACGCTTGCCTTCTCTAGGGATTGTCGCAGTATCTTGCCTTCGCATAATCCCTGCCCACGTCCAATTTCTACTAATATGAGTTTGCTCCCTGAAGTTTCATACACCTATCATTTTCCGCTCCAGAGTCGTTCTCAAGTATAAGTTAAGTTAAGAGGAGAGTAATTGGGATTTAACAGCTGCTTGAGAGGGAAATTGTCGCAGTAATAATCAAGGTTTCATAGGAGAAGTTTAGTGGTTTAGTGCGCAGGCCTTTAGCGTATAACGACAGAGGAACAAGTGTATACCCCGGCTAAGCACGCGATCAAGGTGGGCATTGGCGACAGCGTACGTGTCACACAACGCTGTACGAACAGTTAGCTGTCGGTTCGTCGACGGAGATAGCGCAAACATGCAGGTAATCAAACGCCTAAAAAAATGGCCGAGTACTTAGTTGCTTCGCTGCAAATGAGCTCGAAGGTCAATAGTCTGCCTGCCACATTACTCACTCTCCCCTCTCCCTCCTCCCACCCATTAAGCTCTTCACCTCTCAATCCTCCTATGATGAATGCACTGGGGTGAGTTCAATTCAGTTTTACCCCGTTTGCACTGCTCGCACGCCATCTGTTGGGACAATGCGGGAATTTTTATTTACCTTTCGTTTTTGGTTCCAGCATCTCTCCGAAACCATTTTCAACGCGTTTTTTTTTTCCTATAATGAAACCAATTAAACGTGTGTTTTAATTCTAAGAACGCTAGTACTCTCGGTTATGTTCCCATATTCTGCCTCAAATATGCCTGAGATTTTTTTTTATTTGTTTATGCTGAACAATCCGGAGATGTTCGACCCATGGCGGATGTTAACTTGCAACGAAGCAAGCAGATACGTTGTCATTTCTCGTTTAGTCGGGCACCAAGTATTTGAACGAGTACACAGACAGACAGACAGACAGACAGACAGACAGACAGACAGACAGACAGACAGACAGACAGACAGACAGACAGACAGACAGACGAACGGATAGACGGACGGATATACCAAAAAGGTAGCCGGGCCGTAGTTGCGAACGACCACGGTGCAGCACAGAGAGTGCAGCTATATTCGAGTGGCAGGAAGAGAGTAAGGGGTGCCACCTCCTCTATCTCACCTGAGCTTTCCTAGGAAGTGTATGGAGTGGAAGAGCGAGGAGGTGACGAAGAGCGTGACGAGGGCGAAGCCGTAGACCACGGCCGCCGTGTAGTGCGCCGGCGTGTGCGCCCGCTGTATCAGGAACTTGAGCGCGAAGAAGCTGGGCAGGATGCTCAACTGCGGGCACGCGCATGCGCAGTAGGAATAAGTACACGCGGGAGGGAAAAAGAAGAAGGAATGAAGCGGCTACGAAGAACTGAGGCTTCATTCATCTTCTTTTGGAGGAAATGCGTGCATGGTTACAACACAGAATATGAGAACAGGCGACGGATGTGTTCATACGCAGGCCAATGTGCACTCTTCCACCTCAGTACGCCTCTCACGCTGTTGACGAGCGGGTGTCACGTCATCATCTTCATTATAATCATCATCGTCGTCGTCGATAGTGGTGGTAATGATGACCCTCTTAAAGACAGTATCCTGGTTGCTCATCATACCGATAATGCCGACGCCGACGACTTCATGATGATCATGATGCTGGTGATGATGAGTGACCGGGATAGCGTGTTTGAGAGGGCCGTCATCACCACCACCACCGACGATGACGACGACGACGATGATGATTGTCCTTACTTTTAGAAGCGGAATCCGATTCGCTTGACGACATGGAGAGATATTAGAAGGTAGTGTCTATTATCACGGCAACCGTGAGGATTACCGGCAAAAATTTTTCACGGCAGTCGCCTCTGATTGGCTAAGCACGCCACAAGAAAAATCTATGGGAAAAATACTCCCTAACAACTCGTTCCTACAGCTGGTGCTGTGGCGCTGACGTATGTTGTAAAAGAAGTAGCTCTGCCTCTCTCGTGCCCCATAATCACCATCATGAGTTCATAGGATTAAAGGAATCATCAGGAGGGGTCTCGGCGGCTCGTCCCTTTGTCAACATATATTTGGTGCCGAAACCCGAGCCCCGGGACTTGGTGCCGGGACCCGGGACCCGGGAGAGCTGAACATAGCTGAATATAGCTTAATATACATGAGTTAAATATGGTTAAACATACAAAAATATGTAGACAAAGGGACGAGCCGCCGAGACCCCTCCCGATGATTCCTTTAATCCTATGAACTCATGATGATGATTATGGGGCACGAGAGAGGCAGAGCTACTTCTTTCACAACACGTATAGCGCTTGCTATTAAACGAGAAGGCTCAGGTTGGAGTCCGGCGTTGCGGAAGTTTTTTTTTTTTAACTTTCGGAATTTTTACGGTCGGTCATCGTGATTTTGTTAATGCTTTTTTCATTTAGGTTTTTACTACATCAAAAGATCGACGCCCAGGGCTTATAGGATAGGTTGGATTAGGTTTAATATAGGTTGTGTTCCGCGTCGTTGGGTTTGTTGCAGTTGGACTGGATTTGGGTAGGTTATGATACGTTCGGTTCGGTTAGGTTAGGTTAGGTTCGGTTACGTAATATTATTCAGCGAATTTTAGGCCAGCGAGCTTAATTTCCCGGACGTAATTCTCACGGTTGCCGTGAGATTAGACGCAGCCGTATGAAATGGTAGGGGAGGGCCGAAGAACGCATAAAGCCCTAATCCGCCGTGACGTCAGCAAGAAGCCGTTTCGTAAGCCACGCTGACGTAACCGTCACCTAATAAGATTTCGACAGAACAGCTGACGACCGCTGAGTGGTGCCTGGAAAAAGCGCGTTACTGCGTGCTACGCCATTGGGGCTTCTTTTGTGCAGGCATAAACGTCCGTAGCGTTCGCTTCACCGCTTGACATTTCGGCATGCGCGGTAGTACACGCCGCGGGTAAATTCGACGGGGGGTGCGTATCGGAGGTGTCACAACGGCCGTTGCATCGGCTAGCTGACACGGGTTTAGCAAGGAACGTTGTAAAACACGTTTGATGACACGTTTGGTCACAAAATGAAACATTTATGTCATAACTCACACAACGTGACACTTAAAAACCGCATTCCTGTGGCACCTCACCATCCTACATGCACGCACAACGCCTTAACCGCACGTAAAGCTTTTCGTTTATTTCGTTCGAGTTTAACGAGCCCCCAAAAGGGTGTCTATCAGTTGCCAATCACGCTATAACTTGAAAGATAGGAAATGTGATGTTAAGGATTCCGAACGTAACCCTAACCTGATGGTTTCTAGGGCATGCAAGTGATAGATGTCAAAGCGTTTAGCTGCAGTAGCAACACAGCTTACCGCGTGAGTCACAATGTTGGCTACGTGTTCCAGCTCCGTTGGCACGTAGGCGTCGTTCCCCATTGGCCGAGGGTTCATCAGCCTGCGGTGAATAGCAAGGGCTTTGATTGAGACGGACGGCAATAGGCAGTTTTGCGTGGCGGCGGTGGCACGCAATATTTTCGCAGTTATACTAAACAAAAGAAAAGAGACGCTTATGCTAGAGAAATAAACCGATCAAACAAACGCGCGGGATGGAATGCACGTCAAAAAAAAAATTGCAGAAACTCCCAAATGGAAATTGTTAATAAATGCGCCAGCTATACACCCAACCGTTTCTAAAGTCGGCTTCACGACTATGCATAAATTTATCGCTCAGAAGACATTTTTATATGCACCACAAAGGCTGAGGGATTTCAAAGTAGGAAAGCCCTGAGGCATTTTATGTATACATGTAACGCTACTTACTGTGCCGTTTTGAAGTCGGCTTCAATACTAAACACACAAAAGCATTGCGTGTGAAAGACTTTTTTAGCGGCAATATAAGGAGTCTGATATCAAAGTATGAAGGTCCCAGGGCCCTCATAGAAGTACAGTCGAGGTCCATTATAAACGATACCTGTTCTATAACAATATATCGGATATAACGATGAACAGCTATGGCACCGTCAACTTTTGTATTCTTTCTATGGCTCAAAATAAACCGCTTATTACAATGATCCAGTGCCACGATATCGGATATTAACGATTGAATCCGGTGATATTGTGCTCCAAAAGTGCAACAGTGACGACTCTAATGACGCGGTTGCTCAGCTTACTCAGGTAGTGTCTTCGTAGGAGGCCCAATGCGTGACACAGTCCCTCGGGGACCTTTGTTTCCCGCAAGGACATTTTAAGCCTCAGCTAGGTCAAGCACCTATAGATGCTTGGAAAGATTTGCGCTAGCTTCACACGCGGCAAACAAAGGTGACCGACCTGTGGCTTCTTTCCGCAAATTAGTAGTAGTACGACATTGCTGGCATGCGAATAAGACTGTTTTTGAGCTCTGTTCCCGCCTTTTTATTTCGCAAACCCGCTTATAACAATTATCGGTTATAAACGATTGGAATTTCCCTTGGCACATTGGATATTGTTATAAGTGGACTAGACTGTATTTAATAAAGCCACACGGCATCCGAACTGAGCACTGACCCTTCCTAAAGTCGGCTGTGCTATGATACACAAGTGCACTTTGTGGAAGACATCTTTAGGTGGCAATATGAAAAGAGTAAATATATAGCGCCTTTATTTTCAACACCAAGAACACGCCGTCAGCAAACGTTTTTTTAAAGCGAAGCTTCTTAGTGGGACCGCTGGCGTCCGCCAGAAACAAATAGCATTTCCCCGTAGACCGTTTGGTCGCCCGAAAAGCTCTGATAAGATCTCTGGACACACGGCGCGTGCGTGAAACTGGGCTTCCATTGTGTCAAAACAGTTACTTGAAAATCGCGAAAAGAAGGAACAATATAAGACTATACACGCATCGATCACGAAGAAGGAGTACAATGATATACCTGTATCTCATAAACCTCGCATCGGTATAATTATGATCGTTCGTATACCTACTCAGTACGCGAAAAATGGGCGCACGGGTTCCTTCTTCGTTTGCGATTTGGGTCTTTGAAGGTTTGACGATCGATTGGACGCACTTTCAGCGAAGGTTGGACGCCCTTTTAGCTTTAGCGCTCCTCTCAACTTTCTTTAGGAAAGGATGGTAATTTTTTTTTCTTTCGGGGAAGTGCACTGGTGTTTGTTCCGTATAATGTCTTGCGACGATACGAGTTCTTGAGTACGAGGAAAAGACGGTTCTTACAGTTTTCGGAACTGTAAACTTTCCGGAACTGCAACTTTGGTGTTGGTTACGTTTTTGATAGTCCACAAGAGTGCGCAGAATAATTATTTCAAGCATTCGAGCCTTCCGCCCGGTTACTGCTTACATCAGCACAATACGAACTGCCAGTTACCCGATCTCGCATCAGCGATCACTTAAATATTCCTTCCAAGTTTCCACCCAGAAGTAAACGCTTTCACTTGGAATACTCGGGAAAAAACATTTCATTTGTTCGAATCAATTTTTGCAGCGTAGCTATCTATCGTTTCCGGTGACTGACCGAACGTAGACAAATTTTCAGCGTATGAAAAAAAAATCATAACTTAAATAAATAAAGGTCCTAGGGCCTCCATATTTTGATATAAGTCGGCCCATATTGTCCCTTTAATAATGTCTTCCCTGTATTGCATTTGTGCTTAGAGGTGAAGCACGACTTAAAGGGATCGGTGTGCGCTTTGGTCTTGGTAAACTGGCTTTCCAGCACTGTGTGTGTTGCGCAGTGAAGCGTGGCCAACGGGAGTATGGTTACCGCCCCACTTCACCCTCCTCTCCACCTCTCCCCCTCCTGACATTGCGCAATGCCACGCGCTCTTCGGCAGCCACCCGTGCGGCGCACCAGAGCCTGCGCCACGAACACCGTAGCCGCCCTATAATAAAACGTCATTGTATCCACCCACCAATCGTCTGTGTCCTCAGTCTGTGACGTAGAGATCACGCCAGTGCCTTTATAATTCAACATAGCAAATCCCCAACTTAGCTAGACCCCAACATGGCAAGTCCCACCGCAGCTTCACTGGACTTGCCTCTTGACAGGGTGGAAGGGCTCTGAATTTTTAACAGCGAAAGCTGTTGAGCAAATCGTTTGTGTACGGTGTCCGCAGTTTTAAAAATACAAAGAAATTCCGAGCGCTCGCGCACGTTCGTCAAGCTTAGCATACCCACTTAGGGAGGCTGGCCAATATTGGCCAGAAAAAAAAAAAACAACTCCAGCGTTCACCGTATCGTGGCAACTCACGAGAAAGACACGTCATAGCGTATGCCCCTCGTTCGTTCGTCCTCATGTCATAGTGCGCATGCGCAGGTCTGTACTGCAGAAGAGCCGCGTCCTTAAATGTCGAAGCTGCTGTATGTGATCATTGACTCCACATGGCCCGGCTTATGCGGATAGTTTGCACGGCGGAGGGGGAAGAGGCCGCTCTGCTTCGAGAGGCTCGCCGTGCAAAGCATCCGCTAGATACGCCGGTAAGTCGCGCTTGCAGAGTGGCGTGCGTACGAAAAAAACGTCGAGCCAAAACGACGAGCTCACTCTGGCCTTGCTGCCGCCGGTGTCAACCACCGACACCATAACGATACTAAAACTCAACTGTGTCCGTCAATGATCACGTACAAGGCTTCGCCATTCAAGTCTTGTGCGTGAGTGCAAGCTCTTATTATTATTTTTTCTCAATAATGAAAGTTTATTCTCTCTCTCTTCCGTGAATTTTTCGCTTAAGGTCGCATTTAAGTTTTTCGTACATTTTTTTGCTGTTCCATACCGGCCACTGGTGCACGCAGGCGTCGATTTTCTTATTTATGGAGGGGGGGGGGGGGGATAACTCTGTCAACAATTAATGACTACTGATAATTGTATTTCCATGCACCCTACACCAACCACATGTGGCTTGGATGGATGTTCTCACCACAAAGGTCAGCCTTCTTGCATTTTTGCAATTACTATACGGAGGGGGAAATAACAAAACAACCGGAAATGTAGGGGGAATAGGACGACATTTCGAAGTCTTTGTATTTTAAAGACGATAGTCTTTCTTGGCCTACTTAAACGCAGAAATTTTGGTCTGTCTCTCTGTCTGTGAATCGATTCAGCCACCCGACCAAAGTGAAACAGAAGCTGCGCAATAGTCTCATTTACCGACAGCCAAATCTAAACGTCCAAGTCCGGTGTCAACGTTCATACTTGTCAACATTATTGAAGAAGAACAATACATTACGCAAATACAAGGCAGCAAATCAATCCATGAGTGATATTTACAGTGTTCCTTTATTAAAACAATTCATGGATGCATGGGTTCTGCGTTAGCAAATGAAATACTACATCAACGGCAGATAACCGTAGTCTGCTGTTGTCCGCGCTACCTCCTGGCGGCATTTAGAAATCAAACGGCAATATCAACGAAAGGTTCCACTAGATAGGTTCCACGTTCCGCTTGGAATTCACGTGAAGTAGGGCAACATGGTTCTATAAACGTTGGAGTAGGGTGCCTCAACTCACGCGCGTCTCTGCCGTACGGCAGCGCTGGCATCGAGGCACCCGACTTGGAGCAGTGGAACGCGGTAAATTTAAATTGACTTGAGCAAATCTCTTGCGTGTTAACTTGGGAGGAGCGCGACGGGAGAGAAACAGCGTGACAGGTGCGCGGGAAAGAGAAGGGAGGCATTTGCTTGGCAGGGGTGCCAGTCGTCTATTGTCTTTCGTCGACATTTGCTACGAAAGGAGCAGATACGTGGCCATTTTTTTAGTTTGTGTAAATTCCCGCTTTGGTCTTTTATTTCTTTCTGTTTTTATTTACTTCCTTCATTTAATGTTTTCCCTTTATTGTGGGGCCCGGTCCCTCCCTCCCCCGAAATGAAATCCTTCGTACGCCAGTGGCAACGGCGCCTTGCCATTGAGAAGGCGTATACGCTCAAGAGGAGAAAATTGATCATCCCTAAGTTTCCAACGCTCCCTCAAATCTTTGTTCACCCCATGCTGCACAGTCGCTGAAGAATACTACCTGGTCAAAACACACGGTTGTATAGACGGCTAGTGCGATAAAAAGTTGCCGTACTTTAGCAGTTCTAACTTTTAGGCCACATTGGGCTATACGATTTGGGACTCCACACGAATTGCGACGATCGAATATATATATATATATATATATATATATATGGTGGCTCATTCCTATATATATATATATATATATATGCTGCCGGCTAAAGAAAAACTATATATATATTTACATATAGTTGGATATATATATGGACCAGATATTATATACGTGTGTATTATATATACGTATATAGCTATATATATCTATATATGGAAAGTCAAACGGGATAATGCGATGGCCGTATAGGTCACTGAAACAGATGAAGAATTTTGAAAGAAAGAAAGTGGAGTAAAAATGCCCGCCGGGTGGGGTCCGAACCCGCGACCTCCAGAATATATATATAGTGAAGAAAATATTGAGCTATGAGAATGCAAATAACAGAAATAAATAAAAATAAAGACGCGGAAGTTTGGAACTGAAAAAAAAAAGAATGAAGACACGGCGTGAGCACCGCAACGAGGCGTCGTCTGCACAAGCGTCGTCTGCACGCATGTTTCCCACGCGCGCGCAGAGTGCGGTTGTCGGCGGAGCCGCGGTGTCGGATTTGAAGGGCCGCCGCGTTCAGAATCTCGGGTGTCACGCTGTCGCATATATCGGGCGGCCGTGGTGTAGGACACAGAGCGGACGGATATGCCACGCGCCCTTGGAGAGGTGCGTCCCTGTTTGTGGCGTGGGTGTTGTCAGCGTGGCATATCCGGAGGAAAAGAGGGCCTCCATTTACACTGCTCGCGTTTCTTTGTCCATCCATTTCCGACGGTGCTTTGTGCAGTCTCATCTGCGGTGCAGAGCAAACCAGCGAACAGGGGGGAAAAAACGAGCGCTAACAAACAGCTGGTCATTTCATTGGTCGTGCAAGAAGAATGTGCAGACAAAAAACAGCGATGAAAATACCCACAAATAATACGGTGGTTTATTTCTGGGCAGTAAAAACAATGTTACCTGAACGCACGAATATGTCGGTAAAAGAGAAAAAAAAAAAAAACTGTACTGGATCTTCCACTTTTGTACCGGTAGCGGTGGCTCCTAAAATATATTTACAATTCCATACCTATGGTATATTTCCGTTTTCCAAAAAACACCGAGACAATTGCGGTTGGAGTGCGCCTACACCCTCACGCAATAATTCCAAAGTAAAACGGACTTTCAAGATTCAATATTCAAAGCTAGCGGCCAAACACGCCGAAGTAGGGCACGATACTTGGAGCACGACGCAGTTAGACACCCTTTTCGATTAATCCAGTCTTTTTTCATCGACCAACAGTGTTCACGCTCTCCTTTTTGTCTTGCATTTTCTCAATAGACCCTGCATAAGCCCACCTTAAAATAGGCGGCTTCAAAATCGTCTTGGAGATATAATGATTCGGCGAAGGTGTTGGGAGGTACCTCGCTTAAAGGGACCCTGCAACACCTTTTTCATCCTTTTCCTAAATCTTACACGCTTTCAGAACGTAGCCCAACAAACACATCCAGTACTTCGAACACGGGGGTGACAAAGTACCTCAACCAAAAAATTGCTGCTCTATGCCCATCAGATAACTTGGAAACCTGCTCAAAAGATTTTTCTCTCTTTCCCGAGTGTTTGCGTTCTTTGAGCGCTCGAATGACGTCATTACAGCTGTGTAGCGCCCATTGGCTACTTCCTTTCAGCTGCAGCAATAAACGCATTCGGTAGTCACTTTACAAAAAAAAAGCCACAAAAGCAAAGCAGAAACTGAAGGCGTATCTGCTGCGACGAGCAAATCACGCAGCGCCTCTCCGTGCTGGCGATAATCATAGCTTTCGCAGTGCTTCCAAACGTGAAGGAAAGAGTGAAAGCGTTTATCGGAAGTGCTGCAGAGTCTCTTTAGTTCCCCATAATTTGCAGGAAAACGATAGAATAATAGAATGGACTTCGAAGAATCCTCTTTTTGATTGGTTTATTAGTAACGCGCGCAGTCGCGCAGCGCCGCCGTTCGTGCAAACGTGCCGGCCGGTTGGGTTCCAAGGGCAAGAACTTCGGGGAAAGACAGGGGTTGCATTCCCCCTTAGACGACATGTCGGCTCACCTTGAGTAGTGCCTCATGATGGAGCGATACCGCCGTAGCAGGCCGTTCGCTACGCTCGCCATGCTTACGGCACGTCATCTGAAAGAGAGGGGAAGCACGGCGTTGCGGGCGAATTCAGTAAGGTGCGATGACATATGTACGGTTTTTGCCAAAATTTTCTAGGCCAAGCGAAAGGCTTCTGCACTGCAAAGATTTCAAAGGATAAGCTTAAATAACCTCTAACAGCGATCAAATTCTTTTATGAAAGTAAGAAAGAAAGACGTTATCTCTGGCTTTCCGGCACAAAACTGCTCAGCCTTGCTCAAGACGTAAGCTTGTACATTGAATATTTTGCGGCCTGCGCACTTTCGGCATGGCCTAGAATATTTTGACCAAGACATGTGCACGAAACAGGGTAACCAGCAGTCAGGAACATCAAGAGGGGCACACGGAAATTGTTCGACATTTCTTCGTGTCAAAATATTAATGTTTCAAATTTTTGGAAGAGAGTAAGCGGAGGAAAACATGCTCTCCGTGTGAGACCCGAACCCTATGAATTTCGGATACCGCGGTGGAGCATTTTACGCCACTTTCCGGAGTATTCTCGTAAATGTAACCTGCACTAGGATCGCGAAGCTGCTTCGTATCGCTTGGTTTGAGAACAGGGTATACACTGTAAAATTATTTACACCCTTAGGGAGTAAATACTTATTAATAACACCCTTACACCGTAGCCGAAAAAACAAAGAAAAACACCCTTTAGGGTGCTTTGTCTTTTATAACACCCTTACACCCTAGCAAAAACGCAAGAGTACACCCTTTTAAAGGGTGTTTTATCGTTAATTACACCTTTCCAAATGATTTTTTTGTGTTTTTCGATAGGGGCAAGGGTGTAATAGAACAAAAGGGTACAAATCAATTTACCGTGTATATAAATAAGAACTGTCAGGACCCATATTCGATTGTGCGGGTGGCAATTTCGGGCCCGTGCATTCCTATTCGAGGTTGCACTAACTGTACAAGAGCTGTAAAAATCTTCCGGTGTTTCGTATACTTTGATAAAAAAAAAAGGCGAACTTCAGCGAGAACAGAAACATAGAAGAAGCGCTGACGACCAAGACGGTTGACAAATTCGTTGCATAATCATTACGCTAATCGTCAATGAAATCGACTGAAATTGAACTGTGATGTCGGCGGTAAAATAAAAGACTGCAGGAGCGCGGTAGTTCAATAACTCCTTTGTCGCAAAGGAAAGAAAGGGCGTCAATATACGCTTTGTCTGTATGTTTTTTTTTTTTCAGCTTTCGCGTATCGACAGCGTCACCGTCGAAGGAGAATCGCCTTGCATCCCGGAAGTGAAAGCAACTTCCGGCGACTTCTTCACGGCAAACATCCTGCGACGTATTGAAACTCCTCAGTCTTATATATGAATCCGCTTGGACGCATGAGGAATCTTCCTTTCTCTCTCTCTGCTGAAATCTGTCTAGACAAACTCTTTATTTGATTGCTGATTGATGATTGATTGATGATTGATTGATTGATTGATGATGACTAACTGACTAAACTGATGATGATTGATTGATGATTGATTGTGATTGATTTGATTGATTGATTGATGATTGATTGATTTGATTGATGATTGATTGATTGATTATATGATGATTGATTGATTGATTGATGATTGATCGGTCGATCGATCGATCGATCGTAGGTTTTAACGCGCCGACGCAACGCAGGCGATTAGGCGCGCTGCAGTGGAGGGCTCCGTCCGATTAATTTTGACCACCCGGGGATCTTTAACAGGTTTTTTAGGCACAGTGAGACACGGAGCTCTCGATTTAAGTTACAATACCCAAGCTTCCAGTTTCGAGAACCTTAGGTCAGCCCAACGGACCATGGAACGAAGATTGATCGGAGTAACAATGAGGGGCACGAAACGAGCTTCCGTGAACAGGGAGAAAACTCGAGCAGAAGATATCATAGTTCAAACAAACAAAAAGAAAAAAAAGAAATGAACTTGGGTTGGCCTCGTAGTTTGACGAATCGACAATCTCCACCACGGTAACAGAGGGTATACCGAGAGACAGGTCTAGAAGAAGGGGAAGGCCGTTAACCCGATGTAGGGACGAAATAAGGAGATTACGGGGAAAATAATGGACTTGAGCAGCGCAGGACGGAAGTGGTTGGAGGTCAGTGGGAGAGGACTTCGTCATGCAGTGGACCTAAGGATGCAATGGACATGATGATGATGATGATGATGATGATTATGATGACGACGACGACGACGACGACGACGACGAACATAACTGAGGTTATGCGTTTATTTCCGAACTGCACGCACGTTTCTTCCACCTGCACCAGTGAAATGTTCTACTACAGCCCTGTCAAATCACTGCCATGCTTTAGCATGGTTCAAACTTTAGCGATAAAGCGGCGCTTCCTGCCTCCCGGATCACGCGTGTTCTTTTTTTTCAGACAGGTACGTTTTATTTTAACATTACTTCACGCTATCTTGTTTTCGACAGAAAGCAAGAACACGTTCTAGCACGCACAAGAGCAAAAGAAAAAGAAATTTAATTTTTGTGTGTGTTTTTTTTTTTAATCAATTCGTTCACTTCATGTGTGAGTTCAACCGCACGGCTCAGAAGCTATCATATAGTAAAACCATTGGAACATGCGGAGCGCATCTCAGAAAACGCACATTGTCGCCCGCGAGTGGGGCGTAGCACTAAAATCAAAACATCAGAGGGGAGTAAATGTGCACCAAATTCGCACGGAGAAAAACTGTACGACAGCAAGAGCAACAGCTACAACAGCATAAGCAACAGCATCTGCAACAACAAAATAAACAATAACAACAAAACAACAACACAAGCCAACTGAAGGCTTACGCTTGCCCGCGACTCTATTGTTGTACAAAAGCTTGATCAGGGCTAGTTGGTTGAACATACTGAATAAATTTAGAACAGTGTATGTAACCTAGGGTTTTAACTAATAAAGTTTAGTTGGAAGTGGCGCCTTGTCTGTGGCTACGTGTTTCTTCTGGTCCCCGTTGTTTAGCGCCTCAAATTTATTCACTATTGTTGTACATTTATGAGCTAAAGAAATCATATCTTAACAGCAGTAGCAGCACCTTTAACCACCAGAACAACAACCAGGATATTGGTAACCATACTGGAAAGGATAAAATATCCCCAAATTTCCCACTTAAAACTCCTACCACTCAGGTACTTGTGCTGTCATAAATCATTGGAACAAGCATTTGTGAATATCACAAAATATTTGTATTACTCTTAATGACAGCTATTATCCATTTATAGGAAGCTTTATGGATTCAGGAGGGCTCTTTTAAACGCACGCCAATGCAGCCAGGCAGTTTCTAGAAGAAGAGATTTCTGTATATTCACCAGACAGTGACTTTTGATCGCAGGCACCTTTACCTAGAAAAATCATTGCTGAGAAGTTAAATTTCGCGGAGGAATGAGTCAACTTGTGCATAAACACTGTAAAAATACATTGCAAAAATCTGAATAGTATTTGTGCAACTAACTGTCAAAAGTTACTACCCATATGGGATATGGGTTACTAACCATAGGGGTATGGATATGGGTTACTACCCAAATAGATATGGATATGGGTTACTATCCACACGGAAAGTTGCTGCCCATAATGTGATGGTTTTCATGGCTCTAGAACCTGGCAGAGCAAAGTTCTAAACTCTCAATTCCGCGCAAAGCAAGCTTTTTCCCCCAATATTAACTGTGCAAAAATAATTTGCGTTACACTGGACAGCTCCAGAGTAAAAAAATAGCAGTGGTTTAGCTCGGCTATGCCAGGGTATACGTAGCGTGAGCTAATTGGTTCAGCTTGTTATTCTTAGCTTTCCTGGTTGTCTAGGATTAGTTTGATTATCATGCTTACTGCTGCTTCAATGACACACACACGGTATACGCATTATGTGACACATGTATATTTATCAAGCGGCTCCGGCGCAGCGTCACCAATCGCCCCAGAGCTAAATTGGTTCCACAGGTGCATGCCGGTGTTGCTGCGACGCACGAGCCATCGGTTGCACACCCGGCCACCCCTCGCATGACCATAAAGTGGACCGGGGCGCCACGTGCGAAACGAAAGTCGGCGAAGACGCTGGGTGCGTGGGGGGTGTGAGAGACGCCGGGCAGCGAGCGACATTCTGTGCGCCGTGTGGCGTCCCTGCTCCTCGCGCATGCGCAGCACGGCTCTCCAGGAGCCACGCGAAACTGCTCAACCTCGGCCAGTGTAGCTCACGCTACAATAACTTCTGAAAGAAAGGCGGTGAGCCGGAAAGCTGCACCTGTCTTAGGAGAGGCCGTGACGTCAAGTGGGAAGCTGGAAACGTCATCGTCAGAGATGACTGGTTAATCTATTCTGCACACCCTCGACACTTCCGTCGCCTCTCCTAGCTTCTCTAATCTCTGCCTACCAGTTGAGTGAAACAATGTAAACAGGAGTAACCAACCATGGAAAAAAATATCATCTCTTTATAGAGAAAGTTGAGAGAAGCACTAAAGCTAAAAGAGCGCCCAACCTTCAAAGACCCAAATCGGAAACGAAGAGCGAACCCATGCGACCATTTTTCGCGCACTGAGTAAACGCTTGTATACGAACGATCATAATGTATGCCTAGGTTTATGAGATAAAGGTATACCATTGTACTCATTATTTTTGATAGCTGCGTGTGTAGTCTTATCAGGAAAGAACCGTTCCTTTTTCGATTTTTTCAAGTGACCTTTTTGACATAATGGGAGCCCGGTGGTTTCATACACGCGCCCTGTGTCCAGAGATCTTATCAGAGGTTTCCGGTCGACCAACCGGTCTAAGGGGAGATGCATTAGATTTGTGATAGGACGCCGTCGGTCCCACTAAGAAATCTTTCGCTTTAAAGGGCTTGGACACAAATTTTGAAGGACGAGATAAGTTCGGAGATATTGGTTGGAACACTATACGTCATCTGCAAAATATTAGCGGCGAATACAGCCTAGACATTTTGATCAATTTACAAGTGTGCGCGCAACCGATGCGCCAGCAGAGGAACACGCGCAAGTGTAAATAAACAACATCCAAAGCACGTCACGAGTTTGTGTTTGCCGCTATCCGCACTGCCGGGCGTCCGTCGGAATACCGGAAGCGGAGCTTCTGCTCTCAAGACAACGACCCGCCAGGCGGCGGAGCGCCGTAATTCGTCAGCTATCGGGCAGCTGGCCGCGACCGTTCTACAGCGACTCCAGCACTCGTTTCTTTATGTTTATTACCACCAGGATGCGGCAAACCGCGCCGGAACAGAAAAGGCCAGGAGCCAAGACCGCCCCCGGTCGCTGTGCAAGCGGCGTCCACGGCAGCGAAGAGGCCCAGCCGGCAAGAAAGCTTGAGTGATAGCTTGTACCGGCTGGCACGAAATTGTCCCCAAGTCCCGACCATGGTGCTTACATGAGAAAGGAGTTAATGCTGCCATGGCGGGTTGCATTAAAAATTGCATCTGCACCAGCACGGAGCGCGGCACTCGAATATCCGCGCAGTGCTAAGCCGAACATCTGTTTGCGGACCTGTAGGCAGGGACCGCCGGCTGCTCACCAGAGATGACGTCTTGCCACCCACCGTCTCGAGCGTCGCGCTTCGTTCGTTAGCCGCGGTAGCATTTCCTCGCAGCGCCTGCGCACATCCACGGTCGCTTTTTAATTAGGCGCTACGAGATCAGTAAAGGGGGGCATTAGCAACACTTGCCGTCGATGCGGGATTCGACCAGTGCTACGGCGGCTCTGCCTGTAACTGTGATATCCCTCCCACGGCCACGTGGTCAGCTTGTTCACACAAAATCCACAAAATCCATCGTTTCGCTGCACCCGCTGAAACCGAAACGGCGACTAGCCGCATTAAAAACGCCTCTAATTAAACAACCGTCCCACGCTGAAGCAATTGAGGTTTCTACAGTATAAGTAGGTCAATATGCTAATATCGCAACAGAAAAAAAAAACAAGATGCAAAATTTTGTGTGTCAGTGCCCCTTAAAGACTGCGAAAGGCCTCGGAGGGCCGACCCTTGGGTGCTATTGCTATGACGCTGTTGCAATGATACTGTTACGTGGCGGCAGGACAATGATGAGGCGAACCATGCGCGACGATGAAGTGATGTATTTACAAGATGTTGCCGCAGAGCGATGCGATCTATATACAAGCGGCCATGATCGCTCAGGCCAGCCGCATCCTCTTCGTCGTCTTCGGTGACGGGTTATGGCGCTATGGGGCATTGATAGGCGTTCCGTGACAATACATAAAAGTTAGGGGCCTCTCCCAAGCTTTTATTCACTCCTTGTTATCAGCCTTCTTAATCGATCCCAAATAATTCTGAAGAATATCGCATTCACTGGGAGCGCTGAGGCGGCCGTATAGCGACAGCGTGGAAGAGGGTACTCTTTCCCCTTTTCCCCAACCAGCATATGCAAAGTGCGTCTCGGCCCAACATCAAAAGCCAGGGCCCCTGTACCCCGGAAACGTTAGCTGTCGACGACGACGACGATGATGATGATGATGACGACGACGATTGTGAAATCGAAAGCTCGAGTACAGGACTGTGCCGGCCGGGTACAGTAAATAATCTCACTCTCACGCGGAAGAGTCAAACACCGTTTGATACCTGTGCTATACACGGCCGTTCCAAAGGCCTCCCGAATGCCTTTGAAATACGTGTGAGGCGGGTTTTTAATAAATTAAGCCGAGAGCCAGCGTTCGTCCTGCGGTTATTCTCCTGTCTCCTGTCGCCCTGTGATTAGAAATGGCAATATTATTAGAATGTGATAAATGTTATATATATATAATTGGAAATGAGGGATCGTTAGGAAATACGGAAATAATGCCGGCAGTCTACAAGGCCAAAGGAGGCATAGGGGGAATGGTTGACTATTTTAACCGTTAGTGAAGTTATATTTTTTTATTATTTTACGTAAAAGAAAGAAAGAAAGAAAACACGCGCCAGAGTGGGGGACCGAACCGACCGAACCGAACCGAACCGACAAAAGGCGTGGGTTCGGTCCCTACTCTGGGCGCGTGTTTTCTTTCTTTCTTTCTTGTACGTAAATTAATAAAAAATTAACTTCACTAACGGTCAAAATAGTCTAACCATTCCCCTATGCCTCCTTTGGCGTTGTAGACTGCCGGCATTTCTTTCTATATATATATATATATATATATATATAATTATATATATATATATAGTATATATATATATATAATTATATATCAAGGTGCAGTCGTCATTGCCCAGTGCTATTCGGCTGTTTCCGAGATATTTATTAGTGCCGAATGATTGTGTATATATATATATATATATTATATATATATATATATTAGATTAGAATCACCGCGAAAATATAGGCAGCAATACAACTTTGAAGATGGTAGAGCGCTTCAAACAAGGTAGCGACCACGTTTATTGCCAACGTTCCAGCAAACGAGAATTGCCTTCGACAGGGTGCAGAGACTGACGAAGGCAAGTCTCTTTGCTGAAACGTTGGCAACAAACAAACGTGGTGGCTACCTTGTTCGAAGTTTTCTTTTCATGCATATTCCGAACCTCGTGTGTTCAGCTCCCACCCAAGGAGAATCTTTTTTTTTTGCTTGCTTTCATTAAAAAAAATAAGCGCACTTCACACGCAAAATGAATGAATGAACTTCCCAATGCCTTCCTTGGCGCACTTGACTGCTGGTTTACCTTTATTTTTACTATTGCGGTAATACGTTCTCTAAAACCACAAGAAAAATACAAGTTAATGAATTCGCATTCATTATATAACAGTTACGTGCTTCCCCAAAGTATAATGTCCGCCTAGCCATGAAACCCACCGGCTTGTCAACCCATGTTCTCATGCGACGTAATCATGCATCTCGCGTAAACACAGCTGTGGAAAATACCCTGACATTACCCCCATGCCCTTTAAAAGAGTTCAAAACAAGCAGTAACCACTTGCCTGTCGTCACGTCGGTGGTGCTCAGCGTCTCTGTCCTCTTCCACGGGCGACGCCGGTCGTCCCATGTCGCGAAAGTCGATGATGCCGCTTCCTATGCTCCTCACTATCGAGCGGCGCGCGTAGTGGACGACGTATGAACGTGCGTCAAAGGCTTGAACGACGACGCGCACACGCGCCGACGCTCGCGGGGCAGAGGCAGGCCTAGTGACGACCGCGGCAGTTCTGCTTCCGTCTACGCACCCTGCGCGTGCGGGAAAGCGACCGGCGAGCGACCGGCGATTCCGCGCGCCCGACGACCACGGGGAGAGCGGATCGACCTACTTCTGCCGCCAACGCCGCTGCACTGCTGGAAAGCCGACTTGCCGGGAGACCACGATCGACGCCATTTTCGCCGACGCCCGTGGCGGCGCCGCATTCGCGAGGGGAAGGGAGAGAGTGAGAGATGGGACGCATGGAGGGACGATAATCGATACAAAGGGGCAGAAGCGCGCCTGGATTGCTGCACGGCACCGGCGTGTCTGCAGCAGACGACTCAAATGGATGGGACCGCAGACGAGCGGCAACGCTTTCGGAATAATTCAGGCACGTTTTCCTTTGCTAAGGCTTGGTGATAAACAATGAACAAAAGAAATAAAAGAACAACGACTGAAACGGGCACCAAATGGGGAACTTATGAGGACTTTATAAATAATTGGTAATCGCTCTAAACCTGCTCTAAAACGTTTATTGGGTCCCTTGCAAAACGGGCGTTTGAAATACGCATGTATTTATGTATGTATGTATGTATGTTATTATGTATGTATGTATGTATGTATTATTGTATGTTGTAGTATGTATGTAATGTATGCTGTTGTCTGGTGTATATTTATCATGTTAGGTATTTATGTATGCGTGGATGCATATTATAACCTATGCGTATGTACATATCTCGAGAACTTCACAAGGGAGGAACCTTGGGTTCCTAGCAAGTGGCGTGCACTGCTGCTGCTAGTTCTTGGCCAACTCCCCGCCCCGGATATGGGCCAGGTTTGTGCCAGGCATGTGAGTATGGGTCCGGGGAGAGACGTCCTGCTCGGAGTACAACACGATAGCGTAAACCACGCCTAGTACGCTCTGAGGTACGTTTTCCCGCATACTATACTCGGTTACAACCAAGAACGGCACCACCTCATGTGTGTATCACTCCGCCAAAGCGCCGGACCCGTGACGTCATGAGCGCGCGTTTTGAAAGGGGTGTGCTATGAATGCGTGATATCGTCTGCCTTGTCTCATGCAGTTTGTTTGTCGTCATGGAGTCGTTTATAACAGCATATTAGTCCAACAAATCACGGGAACGGTCACGCCAAGTTCAAACTATCCCAGTAACGCCCTACCTGCGCCGCGCGGAGAAACATCCGGCTACGGTGATAAGGCCAGCCAACTTCTGTGCCGTTCTGAAGTTTTCCCCCGATATAGTCTACCACGAATGCCACGCTCCCAACCCTGCGAAACATGACTCAGCATGGCTGGGAGGTCTTACTTCACCTCTGAGCGGTACGATACTTCGATATTTTGCGCGCTGAGTGAAATTTTCATGAACCCAGCAGAATCATTTTAATAAGGCGTCATTGGGCATTTGGCACGGGCTTACCCTAAACTCAAAGTTAGCGAGACAACTTCGCCGCAATCTGGAACTTTTGTGTGGTCGGTTAATCGTCACACGTCGCTGCCCCCACAGAGCTTCGATCACGACTTATTCTCTCAGGACGCTAGCAGAAAACGTCTATTAAACGTCATGATTGAACACAAGGCGAGGATATCCCTCTAATGTATAGCAGTGAAAAAAATCCCGGACCATCTCGACTAACGGGAAACCTAGTGTCACTAGATAAGCTATCCTAGATTATCTAGATTATCTAGTGACACCTAGATTATCTAGTGACACTAGGGAAACCTAGGGAGGGGCGAAGCATGCAGTGTATCAGTGTATCTTGGTGCCTTGGCGTTTTTTGCCCACGGAGATGAAACCGTTGGGGATAGAGGTTATACAGCTTTTGCTGTAAGTCTCGTGTCTTTGAAGCCCGAAGCGTTCTAGCGCGAAGCGTTGGTAAACGAGTGTCCCGGTGTTTAGTGCCGTGACCGCGTGAGACGACGATGACATGAGACGCCGACAGCCTCGGCGAGCCCCTAAGGGGCTTTGCCCCTAGAAGAACTAAAGATCATCGCAGTAATCAAGCGATGCGGCCGTTCTGAAATGCTGGTTGTGGCACTCACAATTTGCGCGGCGAATCACAAGAGCCTTCCGTTTCGCCCAGCTTGACGGCGAGCGCCCGAGGCGCCCGCACGGCTGGCGAGCTGGCGCTGACGGTGTCGCCGATGGCCGCAGTAGTCGCACCGGGAAGCCGCTTCAGCGCTGCGTGCCTAGGAGGACGTGTGGCAGCGCCGGTTGTGCCGCATGATCGGAGGTCGTCCCGGGAGGACGGCAGCGATGCGCTGCGTCGCAGCGACGACGCGGCCTGCGACGCCCAGCCGCATCTTCCTTTCGTCTCTCGAGGTGACCCATGCGGAAGACACGTTTCTTGGTTCGCTGGATCGTTGCTTGGCTGGTAACCTCGGGACATGTGGCACGGACCCACGCGGGGGATTGGTCAAGAATGGATGGATGAATGAATGAATGAATGAATGAATGAATGAATGAATGAATGAATGAATGAATGAATGAATGACTGAATGAAGAAGGCGGTGGCCTTGTTTGTTTTAGGAACAAAAATAACACAAGAACGACCGAAAGAAATAAAGGAAAAGAAAGAAGGAATGAATGAATGAATGAATGAATGAATGAATGAAGGAAGGGAGAAGGAAGAAGGAAGGAGAGAAGGAAGGAAGGAAGGAAGAAGAAAAGAAAAAGAGAACAAGAAAGCCTTGGAATGAGAAGAAGCAGGGAAATAAAAAGGAATGATGAAATAGCTGTCTAGCAGGGAAGCTCACCTGCCTGCCGTAACAAAGGAATGAAACGCGAGCACATCCCCATTGCAAAATAAAGAATAACGGTAATTACAACGTGAGGTTAAACCGATTAATAGTGTATTCAAGGTACGTGCGTCGGATCGATGAAAAGCTGCGGTAATTTAAAATAAAATATCCTCTAGGTTTCGTATCTTTGCAGAAGAGACACTGAGGGGACGAAGCCTGACCAGGTTTGTGTAGATAAAAATTTAATGGGGCGCGACGAGCAAATCGCTGATGTTATTTTGCAAAGTAATGAAAATGGATAGTCAACGCACTCGTGCGTCTCGGTGGGAGATCGTAAACTGTGGCTTTCCCGGGGAAACGAGTACGCCGTAAACAAGAAGACATTTTTACTTGTTTATGTCTTTGTTTGGGTATCTGCCATTCACCAAGGAACATCATCATCATCACCATAAACCATCATCTTTAAGCGCTCTTAACACGGCCGTTAACTTACTTTTAAGCCTTCCCTTTAGCTCATAAATTATATATTTTATCATTGTTTCATCTGTTCTTTCTGGAATCTCATTGATTCTCATTGATTTTTTTTTTTTCTGGACACGACGGTCAAGCGAGCCGCACTGCACCACGCCACCCACTGGGCCCGGTTCTAGCGCTACCTTGCCGAGCAGGACCTGGGGGAGGGGGTCGAGCTGTACCGGGGCCTGGTTTGCGGCGCCAGGCGAGCCACGCGGAGCTACACTGTAGCCGAGGGGGCCACCGAGCCGGACCTGTACCTGCTGCAGCTGCGGGGGGTGCGCAACCGTGCGGAGAGGAAGGCCCAGCGCCCGGGGGAGCAGGCGGACTGGACAGCGTACCTGCCCGCGGACGCTGCTGAGGATGATAATGAATAAAAGAGGCAGGGCTGCGCGCGCCTCGTGCTCGTGGGAGTTGGGCCCTGAATACAAAAACGCGCGAACTTCAAAGCAACGGAGAAAGTCTAGAGAAACAGAATAGACGCTTAATTAGACTATGGTGGTTGACGTATCACTCGATGGGATGGGTTGGCCTTAGTAGAGGCAGATTGATTGATTGTAGGGTTTAACGCGCCGACGCAACGCAGGCATGAGGCGCGCCGTAGTGGAGGGCTGCCGATTAATTTTGACCACCTGGGGATCTTTAACGTGCGCCGAAATCTTGCACGCACGGGTGCTTTTGCTTTTCAACTCCATCAGAAAAGCGGCCGCTGCGGCCGGGAATCGAACCCGCGACCTCATGCTCCGCAGCGCAACGCCTTATAAGCCACTGAGCCACCGCGGCGGGTCCTTAGTCCAGGTACCTTAGGCCTTGGCTGCAGCCACTGTCAGTCAGTCAGTCCTTAAACTTTATTGATGTGAGTGGAGAGGGGGGGGGAAGGGGAGGGGGGAGTTTCAGCGGACGAGAGATATCTGGTCAGCGTGATGGAACCTGATTAACTGGCCCTTTCACTGTTCGGAAGAAGGGTTGGGTATGGAGGCGAGAGATTGGGAGCGTTGGCCGGCCCACACAGCCTGGTAAGAGTTATAAGGGAAAGTGGAAGAGGTAGTAGGAATTAGAAGATAGGGATAATCTGTTGTGATTAAAGCGGGGGGTGGGGGGTTGGACGGGGGTCATTCTGTCTGGGTGGGTGTGAGTTATTTCTCTCAGGTAGCATCATAAACCAAGGTCACGTTAGGGAGAGTTTTAAAGTAAAGCCTTACTAATCCCGTCGAGTGGTTTCCCCGTCGCGGTAAATTTGACCTTCATTTAACCGCAGCGTATCGCACCACGTGATTCGCCAGGCCGAGCTCCGCCGACGGCCGCGTTCGATACCTGCTTCCGCCGCCGCTGCCGGCTTGGCGCATGCGCTCTCCGCAGTGCGCCCGTCCGCGTCACTCGCCGCGTGCATGCGAGCTTGGCCATGGAAGAGAGCGAGGCCGGGCCGTTTTCTAAGAGCGTTGGGCGTGAGCTGGAGGCTTTGAGCCGTCATCGGCAAGCGGCGTCCGACCGTCCCGCGGATATCACCCGGCGAGCAGTTCCGTTCGGAGAACGCCGGAAACGAGACCGCATCCGTAGACAAAGACAGGCTCTGGACGAAAAGTATATCAATTACAGCTAAATCAAAGGTTAACCAAGTGAAACCAAGACTTTACCAGGCTAAGCCAAGCTTTCACTTTGCATATCGAGGGTTAGCTCAACTAAGCCGCAGCCTTTTTTTAAATACAGAGCATTTCTTAGCATCGCCTGTTCCTGCGTCGGACGGTGTCAACAGTTTCGCATCCGGCAGGGGCGCCCTTCCTTCCCTCCTCTCTCTAACAGCAGCTGGCGCGCGCATGCGTCGTAGTCAACCCATTCGCTCCGTCGCGGTCTCGGCAGGTGCGTGATAGCAGCGGTGGGTCGTGGAAGGGCGCGCGCTGCTTGCGCATGCGCGCTCTCCCCCCTCGTACTGCTCTCCCTCTACTGCGCGCGCTGCAAATATAGCGGGTAGCGGTCACTCGTGTTTCAGTCACTGCGTTGCCCTTCCTTCATTGGTTGACGCTTGTGCCCATGTTTACTCGTGTCTGCTACTCCGGCATCACGGAAGAACCGATGGAAGCAACACTGCCTTCAATCAGTACTGAGGCCCCAATGCTCTGCATTTACACCGTGTTTCCCTCGCGGGAAGGCGCGGGAATTTTTTTTTTTTTTTTTTGCTGGTCGTTCTGTCGCGTCAGGCTGTTTTAGGTAAAATGAATTTGAAAATACCTGCGTAAGTTCGGTCAGATGAGGTTAGGTTAGGTTTAGATTAGTTTCATATTGGAGCATCATTTAAGGTAGTTAATGCTGCGGAACCACCTGCAAACGGGCTCTCGCACCACGTTAGGTGCCTTCCAACTGCATGGTATTTTCCCTTGTCAGATATTATTTGTTTGGGGACTCGAAGTCCCTATCTTGTAGAGGAACAGATTCGTTTCTTAATTCATGCTTATCTGGCTTCGTTAAGCTGTTTCAATAGCATTTCCGTCCTTCCTTCCTTCCTTCCTTCATTCCTTCCTTACTTCCTTTATTTCTTTTTCTTTCTTCTTCATCCTCGTTTTCTTTTTTTTTCCTCCTTTCTTTCTTCTTCCTTTCAATCTTAATGAAAGTTCTTTTTTTTCTGTTTTTCTTTTCTTTCTTTCTCAGCTTCCCCAGCGAACTTCGGACCATATGCGCTAAATGAACCCTGCATGCTTCGCCCCCCAAGGTTTCATAGCGGAGATGGTCCGTGATTTCTTCGGCTACCTTTTCGGCTAACAAGCGCTCCACACCAGGCCATGACGGCGTCAGCTACGAAGCCATAGCCCGTCTATCTCGGCCCTCAAACTACGTCTACTAGAATTCTACAATTAAATAGACGAACCGATTAGGGTAACAGAGTGGATACCAAGAAATGGGTCTAGGAGAAGGGGAAGACCAATAACACGATTGGGGATGAAAGACAGCCTCTCGGGGGTAAGCTGTGCGGTGGACTCGAGCAGCGCAGGACCGGAGCGGTTGGAGGTCAAGTGAACTGACCACGACTAAGTGGTGCGAGATTTATTATTTCGGTCGTTTACAAATGGCGATGGAACATTGTGAGGGTTTTATTTGTATAATTAAACTTTGGCCATTTATCATTTTACTCTCCTGAACGATCAAACTGCACTATTCTTTAGGCCTTGGTGTGACAAGTCGGGCTTGAGGCATTTTATGAGTCAACGACCATACGGGCGGGGAACGGTGGTTAATGATTGCGTTTTAAATGCGAATGCATTTCTTAGTCCGGGGTTGTCGTGCGTCATCGGCGTCCGCACGCAGGTGTTATCTCTCCTCAGCCCCTAGCAACAGCTGTGGCGCGCCTAGCAACCGAGGCAGGTGGGTAGCTCGGGGTGGGAGTAGCAGAGGCAAGGGGAGAGGAAGAGCCGCGCGCGGGCTTGTGGAGGGCGCTCTGCAATCGTGGAGGCTCGGGCGGAGAGAGCGCGCGGCGGGAGGGGTGTGGTGGGCATCGCTCTCGGGCGTGTGAGGGCGCTCGCTGCGCGGAAATCGGTGCAGAATGAGCATCGCGCTTCGGGGGGGGGGTGTTTGCGATGGTCTATCATCTCCTCTTCGCGTAACTTCTAAAGTTGTGTGCTTTTAGCTGCTCGTCAAAAATATATAGTTCAGGACCCGCAATGGCATTCGCATTTGCGCACGATCCCATTCTGGCACATGAGGGCTTTTTTTTTAATATTTGATTTTGTGGCCATTCATGAAAATTCAAATTCAGATGGCAACTTCGCTAAACTTTTGTGTTTTTAGCGGCCTGAGCACTGTAGTTTCATTGCGTAAAGACATTTGCACTGGAATTTGAGAGAACGCAGTTTTCGAGAAACATACTTGTAATATAGGCCCATGCATGCACTTGATAGATCCGGGTGGCTTAGAATATCGTACGTTTTACAGAATCATTGTGAGCTAAGTCTGAAACAGAATACGTTAAAGTCGACATGGTCATGGAGTCGTCTTGGTGGTGAATATGATACAAATTGTTTTAATGTACTTCTTACTGCAACATCTTTTACAACTGTTTTGCCGGACCCTATCCGCCCCCTTAGCAAACGTCTCGCATTTCGGGACAAAAGGGGCACTTGCCACCAGGTGGCCGACCCGTGCGGACTCGGGTTCGCTACGCTCCTCTGCTGGGAAGCTCTATGAGCCTACCGCAGCGTGCCAGCCGCCCAGATCCTGCCCCACGACCTTCTTCTAGACGTTCGCTTTCACGTGATACCATCCAAAGTGAGCCCCGATCACCCACGCCCAAGATTCGACCCGATTCCTGTGGGACCCCACGTTTTCGCCGGACCCGTTTTGCGTCGCCGCGCGTCTGCCGCGCCAGCTGTGCTCGCCTAACACCGCGGGTCTATTCGATTTAGCCTGCACCTCTTGAACCAGTTCACAGCGGTGCAAAGTGGGTTCCGCCATCGGCGGAACCAGCCCTGCACTTTTTTCGTCTGCTTCTGCACCTCCTCGACAGGGAGTGCAGGCGAAGCCATGAACTCGTCCTGCACCCGTCGGCACCACCGGTGAATCGAACGACGTGGTTTAGGTGCCGCGAGCTGCACCACTGAAACGAACGGTGAAGTGCCGCACCGCCTGAACTGGTTCACGGGGTGCAGGTGAAACGAATAGACCCCACATCGCCCCGCGTTGCCTGGCGCGCTCGTTCGCCTCCCCGACAAGCGCAGCCATGGCGTCCGCTATGGAATGCGTCGTAGAAGGCCAGCCCATCGACCCCGCCGTCCTCGACGAGCCGGGCTGGGTACGCATCCGCCGCAAACAGCTTGCGCACCAAGGCCACCCCACCCCCAACTCCCCCACCACGCAAAGCCCCAGCGTCACTAGCGGCGGTGCGCTGCCGCCACGTCGCCGCAAACGCCGGCCCGCCCCAAAGCCCCCGCAACCAGCTGAGCCCCTTCCTGCAGACGACATCAAGATCATACTCCGCCCTCAAGGAGGCCTGGCGCTCCACACCATCTCTGCACCATACCTCGCTGACCTAATCCAAGAACAGGCGCAGGCACCCCGTACGCCGGAAGACCAACTCCGAATACACCACCGTTCCAACTTCATCATACTCAGCACCCCTTCGGAGGAAAGAGCCCATAAATACCCTGCCATCTCCTCCCTCCGCTATCAAGACGCCGCATATCCCCTGGCCAACCATATACCTCCCCCCGCCAACACCACCGTCGGCGTGCTCTTTGACGCACCGCCGTCTGACGACCCAGACACCATCCTACGCAGTCTTGTGGACTACAACCCGGCTCTGCAAATTCTCGACGTCAAACGCCTGCACAACACTCACCTTGTTCAAATACTTTTCAACGGCACCCTGGTTCCTTACTGGGTACGCTACAGAGCCGCTCTCCTCCGCTGCTACCAGACCCCTTCAAACGCAAGTCTGAAGCATGTTTCAACTGCTGGACCCTCGGATAAGGAGAGACGTGTGTCAAAACCTGTCACCTACCCCACGCTGCACTCTACTTGCGGCCAACCACCAACCCGGCCGAACAGCGCCCCTGCAAGCCGTCATGCATTCTCTGCGGAGGCCACAGCACAGGAACAACAGGCTGTGCCAAAGGTTCCAGCCGCGACGCTCCCAAACCCACAGAACCGGAATTCCAGTCGGACCGAGCAGAAACTCCCAATGCCGCCGGCACGGCACCCCTCACCCCTTCCCACTCATCGAAGACCATACAGCCAAGTCATCATCTCCAGGGCGGACCAACAGCGGCTGCACTTCAACTCAGGTGAGCTCCCGGGGTCTGCTCCCTCCCTCAACCTCACTCACGCAAACACAACTACCACAACCACCGTCCCCTCACAATATGAAGCCTCATCAGGAAATCCAATCACTTCGAGCAGAGGTTACCCCGCCTTCGACAAGACAAACTGCACTACTCCGCCAGCAGCAGCACAGCCAATCCCAACCCCCTCCACTCCCCCACCACCAGCCCAACC
This sequence comes from Haemaphysalis longicornis, assembly GCA_013339765.2. Classification (NCBI taxonomy): domain Eukaryota; kingdom Metazoa; phylum Arthropoda; class Arachnida; order Ixodida; family Ixodidae; genus Haemaphysalis; species Haemaphysalis longicornis. The sequence goes on along the minus strand of CM023458.1, from coordinate 102,539,203 downwards.
TCGACCACCCACCGTCCCTACCCAAACGCCACCTGTCAACGCAAAGCCCCTTCGCCAGAAGGGGGTTACGACAAGTCAGACAAAATCCCCCCCCCCCCCCCCATCTAGCACAAGCTCTTGAGACACAACGACAAGAGTACTAAACCTACCACCAAACCATCTTAGCCACCCAGACAGCAATGGCAAGACTCAATTGCTGCCCTCCATACGGAACTCCTTACACGCATGAAGGAACTACTACCTTCCAAATTCGCCCCATCACTCTCTGACCCCACCCACCCCGCCCCTCTCCCTGACGACGACGACTTGGAAGAAGATATATGAAGCCTGCCACATTGGCAATGGAATTGCAGGGGCTTCGCCCACAAAAGACCAGTCCTACAGACCCTCTTATCTACCGTTCCCACGCCTTCCGGTAGTCATCGCGCTCTCAAGAAACAGGCTCTTCTACTAAAGTCAAACTCCCTGGGTTTTCAATCATTTCAATCACCCGATTTCCCATCTATCGCCACTCTGGTTCACCGCAACCTCCGCACAGCTATCATCGCCCTTCCCACATGTGCTAATCGCCGTTTATCCACCCAAACCCCCACAGCCCATTATGTACATCCTCAATATTTATAGCGCCCCCAAAGAACAGTAACACAACTTCCATCCCCCTTCAAAAGCAGCCCTCCACGTCCGCCAACAACAACCCCTCCTCATACTAGCGCACTTTAATGCACCGCACCCCGCCTGGGATATGGCCACACCACCCGCAAAGGGCGCCTACTTTGGGAAGCAATCCAATCCCTCCGCCTCACCCTCGAAACCGACCCCCACACCCCACCCGCATCGGCAACAGCGCCCAACGAGACACCACCCCAGACCTATCACTCACCAGCCACCTCCCACACACCACCTGGCTACCCACCCCCAACAACCTGGGAAACGACCACTACATCATCCAAACGACACTTCGGCTTTCTCATCGGCTATCATCTCCGATCACCCCTCACAACGTCACGTACTGGGACACCTTTCGCGCCGAATGTGCCGAACTGCCACCTCCAGAAACCTTTTCTGAATCGGACTTAAACGGCTGGCTCGCAAAATAATCCGCGTCAAGACTTTCCCTACATGACACCGCCGTCGACCCCGAAATACCCCCTGCCCTTGCCGACACCCGCATGACGCACCTCTTGGAAGCAAATCGTAGCATCGAGCGTAGGTGGCGCACCCGCAAACACAGACGTGTCTTGCGCCGCAAACTTGCGCACCTCCAAACACAAATACAAGAACACGCCGCAGCATTCACCCGAGCTCACTGGTACCAAATATGCGACGATATGCGCGGTGGGCTCTCCATGAAACGCACGTGGGCGCTACTACTACGACATTTACTAGACCCCACCACTACCAAAGAATACACCATCATCCCGCATTCATTCCCTTATCCACACATACCCTGGTACCGCCGCCCAAGCTGCTTCTCCGAACTCCGGTCCCAATACATCCCCCTCAGCACCACCTGTACTCCTACGGGTACAAACGCGGGCTTGCCGAACACCACCCACGACGCCGACATCACCATCGCAGAGATCGAACATGCCATCACAGAACTTCGGCGCCAAACAACCAGATAACATAACTAATAAACTCCTACGTAACCTATACGGATGCACCCTAGACACCATCTTGAACCTGTTCAACCACCACTGGCGATCTGGCAACCCTCCCTACTTCCTGGCGCCAGCCGACATCTCCCTGATACCGAAGCCCAATAAAGCCCGTCAAAATCGAACACCTCCGACCGATATCCCTCACCTCGTGTCTAGGAAACTCCTTGAACACATTATCACAAGCCGCTCTCACAACTACCTAGAAGATCATGACCTTCTCCACACACAACCTCACCGGCTTCCGCCCGGCCTCTCCAATAAGGACACCCACCTTCAATTGCACAATGACCCTACTTCTTCCCCATCCAAGAGTGACAGTGCGGCGACTAGCCCTCGACTGCACAAGCATTCGATAACGTCTCTCACGCAGCCATCCTAAGAGTCTCTAAATTCCTCAACCTGGATCTCGCACTTACTACTATGTCGCCTCCTTTCTCAGTAACGGAACAGCAACCCTTCGCCTAGGGCCCCTTACCTCAGACCTCTTCCCCTACCACCAGTCGGCACCCCTCAGGGTTCGGTTATATCCCCCCTTCTTCTCTTTAACCTTGCTATTGATCCCCGTGGCCACTGCCCTACTAACCATCCCCAACCTACACACTTTGTTATACCGCCGATGACATCACCCTCTGGATGACCAGTGCAGTGACGCTCACATCGAAAGAGACGCTGCAGCTAGGAGCAGAAACTGTGAGTACAGTCGCACGCACAATGGTCTATCATGTTCACCGCACAAATCGAACTCCTCATTCTACATCCCACCCGTTCACGCCCACCCACTGCGCCCCCCATCACCATTGGATTGACAACACACGAGTGCCTATCGTCCCCTCCATAACGTATACTTGGCATCACTATACAAGCTAACCGCGCAATACGCTCACCTTTCAACGACTCGCTCACACACACTTTATAGTATACAGACTATAGGACTCTCAGACGTATTACATCTCGGCACCACGGCCTGACGGAGCCCGAGCGACTTCGGCTGCCCACGCTTTCGTAATTTACCAGGCTTCACGTACCACCTCCCATACTGCAGGCTCACCGTAACAGACAAAGCCAAATCGGACTGGCCTTCTCCGCAAAGTCTATAGGGCTGCTCTTTTGCTTCCACCAAATGCCCACTACCGACCGCCTCCTTCAGCTTGGCGTACATAACACCACTTCTGAACTCATCGAGCCCACGCACGGCCCAAATCCCACCGACTTGGCCCGCACCCACTCTGGGCGTTCCATACTCGCTCGACTTTCCATCTCAACCCCTATCCTCCCCCCATCCTCCGTCCCCATCCCCCGAGAATTTCGCCAACTCATAAGAATTAAACCACTACCTCGCAACTGTCACGCCACATTACATGCGACCAGACGTGCTGCACGCGCAGCGAACCCTACAACGCCTGCACCCCCTCACCTTCATACCATCTACGTAGACCGCTGCTAGCTACCCCTCCCGAGCTGCATTCTCTATTAGTAGCGCTCTCCTAGGATAGCACACCTCAGGACTCCTCTCACTGTCCTCACGAGTTCAGCCACAGCGGCGGAGGAGGCGGCCATATCCCTCGCCCTAGCCCAAGACCCCTGTCCAGACACCATCCTGTCAGATTCACAATCCGCAATCAGAAATTTCCAAGCTGGCCGGATATCCAAAATTGCCCTCCAAATTCTACCCCGAAAACCACCTCCCCACCCCGTGGTCTTGTTGTGGGTCCCCGCCCATACGGGAATAGGTGCCAACGAGGCGGCCAACCGAGAAGCTCGAGCTATGACTACCCGAGCAGGCCCTTCGTTGGAGACCAACCACGGCCTTCCCAGCTCCCGGGACATTCTCATCTCGTACCGGGAGATCACACAACATTACCGCCTCCTCCGCCACTATCCCCCCCCCGCCACCCCAGCCTCACACAGGAGGAGGCCAGAACCTGGCGCCTCCTCCAAACGCACTCCTTCCCCTGCAGAGCCTCCCTCTCCCACTCACACCCTTCCCTGTTCCCCTCCTCACTCTGCCCACTCTGCGGCGCCCGGGACTCTCAACTACACTCTCTCTGTGAACTGCCAGCGACTCCCCTTTTCCCCTTTCCCCACACCCACCCACTGGGAGCAGGCCCTGCGGAGCTCGACCCCTGGAGAACCCAGACACACCCTCGTCTCCAGGGACCAACAGGCGCGGAGACCCTCTGGGCCCCCAGCCACCTCCTCCCCCTCCAGACCCAGCCGTAAAATAAAGTGGTTCTCTCTCTGTTTCCGCTTTTCTCTTCCGCGGCGGCCGGTTAAGTGCAAGTATTGTTGAAGGTTTTGAGGCATCAGAAATAGGCCTGTGGCTCGGGGTTCGGGTTATAGGGAGAGAAACGCCGCAAAAGACTCTTGATGCGATAGAGGCTGTAGAGAAGGCTCCGAATAACCACCCAAGGCACTTACCGTGCACTGATACCACGCAGCAAACGCGC